>JANEYF010000851.1:707500-1307500 GCA_029963845.1 Rhamnusium bicolor | reverse complement strand
TCTTGTCTCTGAGTTTCTCTACATTGTATTTGACTCTTTGCGAGGGAGTTTTTGTGTTGGCTGATCTGATTTTCAACTTTATCTCGGAGACAACCAAATAGTGGTCACTTGCTACATCTGCCCCGCGGTATCAACGCACATCTAGGAGAGATTTTCTCCATTTCTTGCTTATTGTAATATGGTCGTACTGGTTACGTGTGCGGTTGTTCGGTGATAGCCAGGTGGCTTTATGTATGTCTTTGTGTGGAAAAAGTGTACCACCAATTACTAATTCTTGGTTCATGCATAATTCTATCAGCCTCTCATCGTTATCGTTGCGTGTTCCTATTCCCTGTCTTCCCATGACGCTTTCGATGCTGTTGTTGTCCACACCAACCTTGGCATTAAAGTCCCCCATTACCATTATTATGTCCGATTTTTTTTTATTCTGGCCATGGTAGCGGTGAGGGCGTCGTAAAATGAGATCAGTATTATAGGCAAAATAAAGTTAAAAGCTGTGACGTTTGAATTGTCCAGCTACGTAGACAAAATATGAGAACAGAAATTTACAGAGTAAATTGCAAACTAAACAATATTAATGATGGCTGTTCCAAAGAACGACCAAGGTGAACTGATCACCGAAAAGCAAATTCGCCCAAGGCGTAAATTAAGACAATTACGGTACGATATTATTATGAAAATTACCTCAAAGGTACTTTAAATCAATATAGCAACTTTTTAAATAATGATGATCATAAAATCATAAGATAATACCAGAAAACATATAAATTTTACCAGACTGCTGAACTAGATATGGTTTCCATCTGAACGCTACACTAGTAAGAAGGAAGAAGCTCCGTTCTGCTCTCCCACCGGAAGTCGGTTATAGTTTGGAAGGAGACAGACATTTGAGAGTAGAGTATGAGCAATAAAGATAGATAGGTATTTAGTGCAAAAATCTGCAAAACCAACGGTTCCAGTAGAAATCAGTGGCGCCATCTGGACTAGACTAGCATAAACTTAATTCATCGTGGAACACAACAAACTGGAATGAAATGGCTTGCAATTTCGTTACACACTGTGAACTATCTACAACCATTATTTCAGGCGTTTATGTAACAAGTTTTTGTACATTTTCTACATTGATGCTTTGTATTCTTTTATAGGCCAGTAAATTTGGTGCAGAACGTCCAACAGGGTCTAAAGCGGATGCTAAATCATGATTTTCTTGTTGTAATTAATTTTATTTAAAATGGTGCTCATATTGTCATAATCCTCTATCATTGTTACTGAATAGACAATTGGTATAGACGGTTTTAAATTTTCATTTTCATTTGCTTTTAAACTGTATTTGGGGGAAACCATGAATAGGTGCCATAAGAAGAAGAATGTTCGATATTAAGTCCCTGCATTAAACCATCAATATCAATACACGCGATAAGTGAATTTTCCATATTATAAAATGCGGAAAATGTTGCATTTCTTTTTATAAATGTCGTAATTTTGTTTCTTTAACCAATAAGTACCACTCCTCAAGTCGGTAACCAAGAAGTTCTGCTTGACAACCCCGTCACGTACCAAATCATTCAATTCATTTTGAGTAATTAAGTGAGGGTCGCTAAAACCTTCTGGAATATAAAAAGGGTCGGCACACTGGTTTGGAGAGTCTGAAGAGTCATTACTATTTCCATTACCTCCCAAAACAATATGTTGCCAATCTAAAGGCGCAGTTGGCACTGGTAAGTCTGATGCATTGTGAGGAACAGGTCTTAGGGCTGATGACAAATTCGGATATTTCATTTTTGTTTTTGTTTTTTGGAATATCCCTCAGTTCTTGTTACACAAGAATAGCAATCATCGAAATGATTGGTGGGTTCTCGCCATACCATTGGAACCGCAAAAGATATATTTGTTCTTTTCCATTTCATCAACGGCACTAGTGATACGCTACAACTTACACAACAAACGTGGGGAGTCCATTGCTTATCTTGATCTCCGACTAAAACTCCAAAATATAGAAAATACGCTGTTTTCATATTTTTAGACGATGCCCTCGCTTGTGACTTCACAAGGAATTCTCCACAAATGTAACAAAACTTGTCAGGTGAGGTTTTGCAACTTCGGCACGTTTGACTGGACATATTTGTTGTAACGTGTTGTGTAGACAAACGAAAAAAATTTCCCACCTTACTTTAACTTGCTATTCTAAAATTGCCGACCCATCATAAAATTTATTACCTGGCAATCTAATAGGGTCTATTCTGTACACACGAAAATGGTACGTATTAGGACTTGTTGGATATATTTTCAGTTAATACGGGGTATTAACAATATAAAAACAGTAGTGTGAACTATGTAACAATAATTGTGTCGGCCACTCTAATCAGTTAAAACCTTGTAATCGAAAACACAATTATATAAAAATCATGATTAATATAAATATACTAAAGATTTAACGACTATTGCCAGCGTCATATTCGTATGAAAGACAAATTGGTAAAGATTTGCTGAAAACGAAATACAAAAGTAAAAATGAACACAATTTCCAGCCCCCAACAAAAAAGTCAGAGCTCTCGATTAATCCCTTTATAGGTAGGTGTTGATATAGGTTAATGTCTAAGAAGAACGAAAAGCAGAGCTTTAGCTGTAGGTTAGGAGGGGTGCCAACAGTTGGCAGACACGAAATATGGGTGTTGAGGTGAATATCGTAAATTACATTTCGCAATAAACCAGACTACAAATTGAATATTAGATTGAAATTGAAATTACTTAAGGTCTCCACACCAGATAGATACATTCTATATGATGATAAATATATAGTTAGATGGAAACATCATTGCCTTAAGGATTAGGAAAGGGGATTCGATTTGTTTCCAGTTTCACCATAGGCGTCGTTTCAAGAAATCAGGATAAAAAGCGATATTAATGGGATATCCAAAGTAAAAAGTATATTATAACCTCAAATAATTGTGCAAATCTACTCTTTCAACAACTCCATATTTAAACATAGCAGTGATAGCTAGTGAAATTTAAGTTATGCTATATCAAATAAAACATGGGACCCAGGCAATACTTTTTGGCATAATTATTAAGACAAATGAATTTTTCAGGCATATCCTAAAATATCTGAAAAATATGTTCTCCATAATCAGGCAGCTTGTATCTCTGTTAGGAAGCATTTAAATGTATTTTTTATTACCAAAAATACAATAAGACTTGTACTTGCGTTCACTGTCGATTGCCTTGGATTTTCTACAAGTAAAATTAAATATGGTTTTATTTTGAGTAATAATCAAAATAATTTAAAATCTTTATCTTGAAAATATAATAATACATTTCATTCTTCTTCTTCATTTGCAGCAACTGTTCGTTTTTTCTTTGTAGAGTTTTTCTTTCTCTAAAATATCTTTCGACGTAATAAAATATGTCTCTTGACGGAACTGGCAATCCAGAATATATGCGGCCGTATTCTGCTTGAGCTGCGTATACATTATTATTATTTTTGTAAGAAACGGATTATTTCACATTTTTCAGCTTCACTAAAACCAGTTTTGTGAAAATAATCGAAATAATAAACCGATCTATCAATTTTAAGTTACAGGGCATTTGAATCAGTTGTTGTCATTCATTGTGACTGTTACTTTGAAAACAATAATTCATAATTTTGAAATATTTTAAGCTAAATATTTCAGAAACGTTTGCAACAGACATATTATATATTTTTGAAAACGGAAGTCCGATATCTATTTAAATATTTAGTAAATAATATACAGGTAGTTTATTTAAAAATATCTGATGTGGCAAGCACATAACTTCCTTACACCAGGATATATCATCCCGATCTAAAAAAAATCATTCTGTTCAATTCTTCACTTACCTCCTCAATTAAATTTTAATAGCGTATCTTGAAATGTTTCATTAAAATTTGTTTAATTAAATAATTATCAGCGTCATTGGATACTGCCAATAATAATTCTTGTCATATATTTTAATAATTTCTTCTTATTGACATTTTTGTAACTAAATTAGACCTTTCAAATGTCAAACTGTTAAATTTATCCTAATCCCATTTTATGAGGTCAATTGTGTAAAAAAATTCATGGTTTATAATCTTTCATCAAGAATACATTTTTTTGTAAAGGCATATGCGTAGATCCCCTTTCAGCTGGCCAATTTTGCTCAACACAGAATTTCTTTGGCCTTCAGAACATGTTTACCAAATTTGAAAGTTTTACCTCAAAAGCTGTGGCTGCTATCGCGATACTACAGACATGCGTACAGATTTTTTTTCATAAAATTATGTTTTTTCATTATAATTCGTCGAGAATCGTCCAGAAATGCAATAATTTTTTTTTTTTTCGCTTCTGATAGTACCACAATCGTCAAATTTAATGTGTCACCTAAAATGTGGTTGAAAATCTTAACTGCTAAAATTGGGGAAGTCTCCCATTAGTATTTTTTAAGTTACCGCGGATACACACATACAAACACACACAGACACACACACGTACCGATAGACATCGTTCGGAAAATAGTCAGAATGGATTCAGGAGGATTCAAAACGTATAATATATCAATCAAAACCTCGAGGCAAAAAAAATCACGATTATTATACTTCCTTATATTAGGCATAAGAAACTAAAAATTGAACTGATGTAAAAAATAGGGTTTCTGATATTTATTTGTTATTTCTGATATATTGTTACGCCACTGGACTGTGTAGACTGAATGGTTGAGACTGGAATTGTACGAGAACGGCCGAGAATGTTCTGGAATGTTCTAAAAACAATATCCACTTGACTTGACTCATTTTGTTATTATGTTAATTACAGAGATTAAGCTTCATGTTCAATAAAATATTTTCAAATACATGACAGGTCGAAGATACCATGTTCATGTTTATTCTGAGGTAATTATTTTAGTTGCCATACATATAGTTGTTGTGTTTTATCTGTTGGTAAAAACTAAATGTCCTAATAAAAGTTGTTCACATTGTAGCTTTGAAAAAGTTTGCGTCGAGTAAACGAAACGTCGGCAAAAGAATATCGGTTATTTTTTTTGTCCTGTACCGAACATTTTTTCCCATCCTTTTAAATCCTTTATATAATAACCCAAATGTCACTTAAAATGTCAAAAAAGCACGTAAAAACTATAAAAAGAGGTTCATAACAATATAATATAACATAACTAATAATAACTATGAGAAAAATATCAAAATAATAGCAAAAACCATACAAAATGATTATAATATGAATACAACAAACGTATGATTTACAACACGGCATACACTACGACGCGTAACATTCCCCTTTCGTCTCTTCTACCCAAGTTAAGAGGTACCCTACATGATACATGATTAAGTACTCTAGACATCAGCGTCTGACATCTGTCAGTTGAATTTTATAATTTTTTTTTTTTGCTAAATATTTCAAGTTAATAAATTTGAGACTAGCAAGAGTGGTGGCAGAAAAAATATTGTAGGCAACACACCCAGAAAGTGTCTTTACCTGGACTCGCCAGCTCGTCCAGTAAAGAATCACTTTCCAATCTTGTTACGTAAATAACTATATTTATTAATGTATATAACAAAGAAAATGTTTTACACAAGTCAAAATAAAGATGAACGAACAACGAACATATAAGTAGCAAGATATCTACATGACAATATAAGTATAGAGTCAAAAATGAAAACAATAATAGACATATACATTAAATTAAATGACGTTTAATTAAATTTTGACAAGTTCTCCTAAATTCTACTTTACTTGTTTTCTTGCGACTGTTCTTTTCTTCCGTCTGTTAACTATCGTGGTGCTACTCTTACTTGTATTGTTTCTGTACCTCTTCTCTACATTTTCTTGAATTGCTATTAAACATATTTCTTCTTATTGTATTATGTGGCTCTGTATCCCCCTTCTGATTTTATTTCTAAATATATAAAACGAATGGTTAGGATTAATCTCTTATTTAGGGGTATGGTAACCGAGTGAGTAAAGCGCTTATAGTAGTAAATCACTCGGTACCGATTATCGATGGTTCCATTCCATCCTGGGGCAGGTTAGAAATTTTGTTAGTAATTTATTTCGGACTAAGATGGGAGAGGGAATTGTCGATGCCCTAGATGTGGTTCGGATTCCACAATAAACTGTATGGCCTCATCTCTCTTTAGTCAACACAAAATCCTAGGATTTTCTGGGAGTTACTTCGGTGACTTGAGAGGAAAACATTTTAAGAAAACATTTCTTTTATATCTTCTTCTTTCTTGTGTTATCCATTATCATCTTCTCTTCACCAACATTTTACGTTTATTTCTTTCTTTCTACTAGATAATAACAATTTCGCTTGATATTTATTTCACTACGCATATTATATTATCTATCTTATCTTAAATTTTTAGAGAGGGAAAATTGGAATGATGTTTATTTAGACACTAACCCTAATACAGCTTTTGAGAGTTTTAATAATATAATGTCTTATTACTTTGAATTATGTTTTCCTTTGAAGCGTGTTGTGAATAAGCATAAAAAGATAATCAAGAATGGATAACAGGTGACGTAAACAATTTAAAAAAACAAGTCGACCTATTTTCTGATCTGGCGCAAAAATACCCTGAACTAAAAACCCACAGTAAAAATTTAAACAATTATTACAAACAAAAACTAACTACAGCTAAACAAAGATATTATGACAATAAAATTGCCGAATCAAATAACAAAACAAAAACTATGTGGAACATTATATCAGAAGTACAGGGGAAACAAAGGTCTAAACGAGAAATAAAAATGTTTGAGAATAATGTTGAGTTAAATGATAATGAAATTGCAAATAATTTTAAAAAGCATTTTTCAACTGATTTTATAACGGCATATAATGAACAAAAAGATTTTAATTTTTTGAATGGTAATATATCTGTAGATAACATGTCATTCTTTCTTTCTCTTTACGTGATCAAGATGTATTTACATTAATAAATAAACTCAAGCCATCTAATTCTAGCGGTTATGATAACATATCTAATAGTTTGTTAAAAAACAGTAAACACTTAATTTGTAAACCTTTATCGCATCTTATAAATTTATCTTTTGAAAAAGGAGTTTTTCCAGAAAAATTAAAAATCTCAGTGATTTGCCCGCTATATAAAAAAAGTGACTCAAATGCTTACGATAATTACAGAGCTTATCACATTATTATCTAGCTTTTCGATTTAGCATTAATTGATCAACTGGCAATATTTTGTTTGCATAATAATATAATTTCACCAGTACAACATGGTTTTGTAAAAAATAGAGGCATAGATACAGCATTAAGTAATTTTCATATACAAATTGTAAGTGCACTAGATAAAAAAAATTTGCCCATTTGGGCTATTCATTGATTTTTCTCGTGCGTTTGATTGCGTGGATCATCAACTACTTCTAGAACTCAATAGGTATGGAATCAGCGGACCACCATTAAACTTCATTATCTCATATTTAAGTAATCGAGTTCAAATTGTTCAAGTCAATGATGCCAAAAGTGAGCCTAGAAATGTGACCCTGGGTGTCCCGCATGGTTCTATTTTAGGTCATCTTTTATATATTATTTTTTCCAATCACTTGATATCATTTTTGAAATTTTTTTAATTATAGAATCCAACACGACGGCAGTAATAAATTCTGCTGAAGAGGTTTACAAAAAATGCATACTCTGGTCAGAAAAAATTTTCTAAATATAAATAAGGACAATACCGTTTTAATAATTTTTAAGCAACGTGACGTACAGGGTGATTTAAATAGTCTAAACTCTAGGCAGTTTAATATAGAAAGCTTAAGTAAAATATTAGGGTCACTTTTGACAACACCTTAAAATGGGATATCCACATTGAGAAACTCTGTAAAAAGTTGCGGACCAATAGTTATGCATTACGGTCAGTAGTAAACACAGAAGTAGTCACTGTCAACGAGTTTTTATTCTAGAAAAGTATACTTTAAGAATAATAGCTCGACTACCAAAAAAGAAAACCATGCAGACCGGTATTCAAAAAGTTAAAATTTTTTACATTAACTGGTACATATATTTATCTTTGTTGTTTTGTTTTTAAAAATATAAATACATTTTCTTTTTTTATATATTTGAAGCTCTCTACAGTTATTTGAATTTATTGTACATTTTGACTGAGAAATAAAGAATTATTATTATAATTTATTATTTATCATACTAAACACATATAAGTTTTTCACATTACATACTTTACAACATCTAAAGTATTTCCATCTATAATGAATAAATTCCAAATAATCTTTTGTCAAACTAAACTTTCATTGTTAGAAAAAGTAATAAATTAATTATTTGTGTATTACATAAGCATCTTTTCAAAGCTAATAGGATAATAGCATCCTCTCAATCTTGATATGATAATAATAAATTACCTACAGTTTCCCATATTTTACAATGTCATTCTTATCCGAATGTGCTGGTATAAATGTGTTTGGTAAATAATAAATTAAGCGCAATACATTTTATCGCAAAAACTATTAAAACAACTACTTCTCCTAACTAGAGGCAAGAAGACATTGGATATAACAATAGTATTTATTCATACTAGTAGTATTAGAAGCAAAGAAATATTGAGATTAAAAAATCGCCTCAACAAAAATCCAAATAAAATTGTAATGTGATTCCATCCTGTTAGAATACGAAAAAGAAAAACCCCTAGACTACTGCATAACGTCTGTTTTCAATAAAATGTTAAGAAAAACAACAATCATTTTTCATTTATTTTAGGAGTTATTCAAAAATCACACACCTCTTATTTGGATACTATGTAATCAAATGCCGCTTTGAGATGGAAACTTTAATAACATATAGGATGATTTAATTAAACCCATACTAAACCGTCTCCTAATATGGCGTATCGGAGGATCGAAACTATACAGGAAAATTATAACCCAGAAATTATCCCTCATTAATAGGATGTAATCATTCACTGATCCTATTTTAATTACTTTAGTATTAGTTTCGTATGTACGTTGATCGATTTTCCTGAGAATATGAGAAGATAAATGATAATACTTGTTAGATTTAGTTAATTACTTCCTCACCCCTCAAAGTGAGGAAGTTATGCATTCGTGAAAAAGATTTTGAAAATTTTTATTGCATTTTTTGGACGAATCTTGACGAATTATGACTATACACAAAATTTCAGACAGAAAAAATTTTCTGTCTGTGTTCGTGATAGCAGCTACAATTTTTGAGATAAAGCTTTCAAATTTGGTACACATATTCTAGAAGTCAAGAAAGAGATTGAGTTCGTTGATGAGCGAAATCGGTCTAAAAAAATATTAGTGACATTCCACCAATGTGACTTTTTTGAAACATCAAAAACTACTTTTATTATAAACTCCACCACACGTCGAGTTTTACTACGGTGAGGAAGTTCTGATCACCAAGTAATTGGCAGCGGTTTTTAAACTTAAATTGCAAATCGTTTTTTTTTAATTAGAAATCAGACAATCAAGAAATTTGTTACTTTTTTTATCAAGTGAAGTATTAATTTTTTTATTTTTCAGGATAGCTGTATAATAAATATATATAAATATTCCTTATTCTAGTTTAAATTTGTTAGTTTGAAACGAGCTTTCTTGAAGACAATTTTGTCATTTATGTTATGCACAATTTATTGTATTAGCCCGTCCTGAGTATTTTTGCCCCCGCCCCTCTAGGTGGAAAGTTATCTGAGTTTAAATCTATCCTAATATACAGAGTGGGGCAATAGTTCATCCGACTTCGATATGTCAAGCTCTATGATAGCTAGAAACATGATTTAAAAACATAAATAAACTAGACAAAAAAGTCTATAACCGGAAATTATTTTCGAATATACAGGGTGAGCCAAGATGATTCTACGGGGTCAACTAACATTTTTTTTAAATGGAATGATATATATGAAAAACAACATATATATATATATATATATATATATATATATATATATATATATATATATATATATATATATATATATATATATATATATATATATATATATATATATATATATATATATATATTGTAATTCAAGAGAAGATAAAAAGTGCTCCACATGTTGCCCATCTTAATTGCCACACATTTCTATGCGTCTTTGGAATGAGGTTTCTACTGTTCATAAAATTGCCGGAGTAATACTTCTAAAAGCTTTTATTATCCTTTCCTTCAAATTTTGGATTGTTGCTGGCGTGACGTGCACAACGCTTATTATAATACCTTCTCTTGAATTATTTTTTAAAAAAAAACTCATTTTTAATTTTCATTGTTGAATTTTGCAGTTATTGTTCAATGAATGAAAATGGTCACAAATAGCAATAGTACAAAAAATGTTTGTTTTTCAATCCTACATCACACCGACCAAAAATATTCAGAATATTCCATTTGGAAAAATTGAGAAAATTTAGTTAAAAAATCTTCTTAAAATCGATAGGTGTGATTGTAGTGATATTTTTAATATACACGTGTAAATGGTATAATTTCAGCAAAAAAAAAATCATTACATCCCAGTGGTTGGGAGAAAGTCAATAATAATACAGGGGTGAAAGGAAGCCACAAAGAGGTTTCTAAAAATGTTCTGATATACATGGCATTTCATTTAAAAAATGTTACTTGGCCCTGTAGAATCGTCTTGGCTCACTCTGTACATTAAAAACAATTTCCGATTATAGACTTTTTTGTCTAGTATACTTATGTTTTTAAATCAAGTTTCTTGCTATCATAGAACTCGAGATATCGAAGTCGGACGCACTATTGCCCTACCCCATATACAAATTGAGCCAGACCGCTGGATGCACGACTAGCGGTATGCGCAGTTTACAGTCGCCCGTCTGTTGCCAGCACGATGAGACGATCGCAGCGCGAATGTCGATGCGATACTGTAATATGATAGTCTGTTTCTCTTATCGCTTTGGCGAGCGCCTTGACTTTAATGCGCAATCGTTAACTTTCATTCGAACCTCGTATTCAATGAGGCGGCCACTTGTAGTTTACCCTAATTTTTATCATGTTTCTAATGTTACGATTTGTATTGTATATCACTACATACTTCTTCCGCTACAATCACACATTTCATACATTTTCTTTTATCACTCCAAATTTAAACATTAATTTACACTTAGCCAAATATGGAATTAAAAAAAGTTTCTAAGTGGAGTTTTATACAACGCTCAGCCAAATATTTACTGAAAAATATGGCCCCTGTAATTTAATATGGGTTTCTATTACTCTAATAGAATTAACTTAGTCGAAATTCAGCTCAGCGAAGCAATGCGACATATTTTATTCTCGCTAAAGTCAAAGCTGCAGAGGAAAGTGGGAAAAGGGTGAGCGGGCGAGAGAATTTGATAATCACACAGGTTCTAATTGAAGTAGCCATATGTTTGATATTAAAGCATGGTTATGACATTTACCAAATAAAAATTGAGGTAGACGTGTCGTAAAGAAATGGAAAAAAATAACCGGAATAAATTTTGAACATATATAAAATATAAAAGGAATGTCTCCTCTACCCATTCAGTTCTTATGATGGGGAAGATACTGAAGATCCGCAAGGAACTGTTAACAGCTTTGCCAGTTTTTTTCTTAGTCATTTGCATTTCCGCTTGCTAATGCCTATATATCTTTCAACAAAAATATGAATACTATATTCCATTCATTATTTAGATTGAAGTTGGCAAAGCCATTGAAAACTCAAACCAAACTCTACTATGACACCTGACTTTTTTTAGTCAAGAATTTTGCATCGGTTTTTACTGCTCCTCTGGCAGTTAGTTTTAATTTAATTATAAAAAACTCAATAGGACTAACATGACGAATTACAGACCTATTTCAACTTTGCTTAGATATAATTTCGCAAACTTTTATTTACAATAATGTGTCTGATTTGATATCATGTGAACTGCATGACTTTATGAAAGATAGGTCCAGACTGACGAATCTTGTCCCAGTTAACTAGTAATAAACTTGACCAATATAGTCAAGTTGATGTTATATACTGTAACGATATTGCAAGCCATTTCATTCCAGTTTGTTGTTTTCCGTTAAGAATTATTCCTTCCCATCTAGTCCAGATGGCGCCACTGATTTCTACTGAAACAGTTGGTTTTGCAGATTTTTGCACTAAATATCTATCCATCTTTATTGCTCATACTCTACTCTCAAATGTTTGTCTCTTTCCAAACTATAACGGAGTTTAGGTGGGAGAACAGAACGGGGCCTCTTCCTTCTTACTAGCATAGCGTTCTGAAGACAACACCTGTAGTTCAGCGGTCTGGTAAAATTTATATGTTTTCTGGTATTATCGTGTAATTTTATGATCATCATTATTTAAAAAGTTGCTATATTGATTTAACGTACGTTTGAGGTAATTTTCAAAATAATATTGTACAGTTCACCTTGGTTGTTCTTTGGACCAGCCATCATTAATATTGATTAGTATCAATTTATCGTGCCTTGTTGGCAATTTATCTAATATCCCTGTGATATTGTAATAATTTCGTGTGCTAATTTAAACTAACTTTCGGTTATTGTAAATTTTAGATTTACGCGGCGACAGATGTCGCCATTTTGTATCGTAGTTAGTTCTTTTCTGTCTTTGTCTGTTGATGTTTTAGGTCACTTGGCTACGTTGGTAGCTGTGTGAAAAGTGGTGACTGGTGAAATTTGGAGATTGGTACCGCTTTTTGGACTAAACCTATTTGTTTATAACCTTTGTGAGAATTACATAATGTGGTGCATTTGTTTTGTGGTGGATCATTTTATACCAATGCATATACTTACCAATCAGACCTCAGTAACGTAAGGTCTTTCTAAATTTAAAATATCGAGTGCTTACTTGAACGTTTACTTAGTATTTAGTCAGGAACGCTGCTCTAGTGGAGCCTTGCCTAGTTTTCTGGCAAAGATACCTCTCTGCGAGGAACTAATAAATAATTTAACTTAACGTTACCTTTAATTTGATTATTATCATACTGATTTATATTTAGCAAATATTTATTTACGTTATCTTTCTAGTTGTCTGTCTGTATACAGGCATTCTAAATTCTATTTTCTTGAAGATTACCTTCTTTTAGTAAAAAATAGCTTAAAATATAGCGAATATCTATTTCACTTTGTTTATCATCATAGCTGCACCTAGTTTATTAGTTGGACTAGTATTTTTTTCTATTTTACGTAACTTTTATTGATACTTAAGTTAGTTGAAGTCTTCAACTTCCTAAAATATTGTGTGATACCGATCCTAGTTTGTTTAGTTTGCAATTTACTCTGTAAATTTGTGTTAACTCTCACATTTTGTCTACGTAGCCGGACAATTCAAACGTCACAGCATTTTACTTTGTTTTGCCTATAATACTGATCTCATGAAACTCTCCCCTTTTTATGTTAATACCTGGATCAAGAGAAGAGGATAAGTGGTAGATCGAACCGATCATTATATACTGGGTGCAGCATGAAAACGATATTTTATACAACTGGCATTTCGTCTCAAGGGTAACTGCAGTACTGACAGTGGCGATTCAAACTGACACCGAACTCATTAAGAGCTTAGCCGTTGGTGGATTCTTCGCTGGACTAACCCATTGGAAGTTACGTAAGATCTTCGTCCCCAGTGAACGTTTATATTTGGTCAGAAGAAATTTGTAAGAGATCAGTCATTTTTTTTCTCTTTCTATAACGTCATATCATTTTTTTTGTAGCTAGTTTGTTGGTCTTCAACCACACCTAGATTTTTTTGACTAAAAGAGGCCATCTGAGCCAATGTAAATATTGTACATTTTTCATACCAATCTTTATTATACTTTTTATTAAATAATATCCTTTTATTCGACTTCCTTCCCAACAGAAATCAAGTATTAACGTTATCTTTACCTTTTAAAGTAAACTTTTAATTATTTGGTACTAGCAAAAGTCCTGGCGCCCAGCCTAGATTTTGGTGAGAACTCAAATCAATCTAGGCCCTTATTCACGATCTGCTAACTGAGCTACCGGTCAATAAGTACAACACCCAGCTAATTGTGTTATGCCAGCAATTGGGCGGGGGGTGTTGCAATACACAGATTTTTCTAAAGCGTCAATTTGACCATGAAATTTTATTGAACAAATTGGATAGTTTTAGATTATATAACTCTCTTGTGCAGCTTTTTTCTTCATACTTGAAAAATAGATATCAGGTTTTACAATTATTATCTGGGGTACCGCAAATTCGACCATTCGCCCTCTCATTTTTATCATGTTCATTAATGATATTATGTCAGACCTATCTGTACATCAATTGATTTATGCAGATTATCTTAAGCTACTGTATAAAGTAAATTCTTACGAAAAGTGTGCACTATTGCATTTATTTGCAAATAAATTTAATATTCACTTTCTACATCTATTAATTCTAAAACATTTAATTAGGTGGGTTATAGTTAACATATTTTCTTACTTTTAGTACTAAAATACAAACTTTTAGAGAGATTTACTGGTGCTCAGTATGTTCCGGAATATGCTAAAACGTATTTTCCTAGAGTACCTAGGGACTTCCTAAAATGGGATCTCCTAAAAGGTATATCCATTTCTTTAAGACATCCTGGGATATATCTGTACTTTAGTCTTTAATTCATCATGCAATACTCCATTTGTGCTGTGTTGGATATATCATGTTTAAATATCGTTCAAGTTTTAATACAAAATTCAGTTATTAAAAGCAAATCTACTTCTCAAAATAATAATATTACTGATAATTTAATTTTCAAACAATTTTATTTTTTCAATTTATTATACTGCTTTCCTATTAGACAGTCGGCACGTAGAGCCCTATTTGGAGCGTCGTTTCCACTCGACAAAAACAATGAGCTTAAATAGGGTGGCATTTCGTGGGGTGAAATGATAAACAGTAAAAAAAAACGAAATTGCTCCAATTCTACAGAAGACACAACGAAGTATCTGCAGACATCGATGTTTCAAAGTTATTGCTTTTCCTCATTAGGATCCGCATCGCTAGGCTTCTTATGAGGGCGATACACAGTTGAAGTACGTTCCACCTGTCGCATTGTAAAATATTGGTGCAATTTTATTTCTAGTTTCTGCTGTTCCATTCAACAAATCACTATCCTAGTGTTTAAAAAAATGTAGTAAAATATTTATTATATTTCAAGGAAATAACAGTTTTTATCGCAAATATACAGTACATCGTTCCTAAATACAGGATGATGAATACGAAAGGCTATCGTTAATGATTTATTAATTTGGAATACCAATTATTCCATGTTTTTATGGGGGTGGAGTTATAAGTGTGCCTAGAATTTTTTTTTATTTGAAAAAAAATGTGTGTGGAATTTTTGAAAAACTAATATAAAGATACTCTTGTAGTACATGGCTGAGATGTATCGTTTTTGAGAAAATCGACAAAATTTTAATTCAAATGTATTCATGGAAAATTTTCAAAATGGCCCCCCATTTCAATACTTATTTAAACTCTTAGATCCATCAATCTTCTAATCAGTTCCAGAACTTTTGGGTTATTTCGCAGCCACTTATAATTCTTTATGGTAAATCATCAAAATTTGGAACAGGTGTTGCGTATACAATTGACTTGACTGAGATGTAGCCATACACAAAAATCTAGGAAATTTAAATCTGGTGAACAGCCCGACCAGGGTTATGGTCCACCTTTTCCAATTTATCTTTACCTACATATGTTGTTCAGATGGATTCTTAAATCTGACTATAATGTGAGGTAGCGCAATCTGGCATGAAAGGTAACTGATCATATCCAATAGGTCCTTAAATAATTCAGGTTAATTATGTCGCAAGAATTTAAGTTATTATTCATTTTTTGTGGTGGAAAAAATTTTCCTAATAAATTATCAGCAAGACCAACCCAAACAATCAAACTAAATTGCTGCTGATGACGAGATTTAACACACGCAAGCAGGTTTTAATCTGCCCAACCATGTGTGTCATGAAAATTGACGATGTCGTCTCTGCCTCATCAGTAAAGTGTACAATGTTTCAATAGTTCGGATTAGCAGTAGAATTTTGAAGAAACCATTGAGAAAACTGAAGACGTGAACACAATCTGTGTCTAGTGGGGAAAGTACCTGTACCGCTGAATCTAATAAAGCCGAAGTAACTGTTCTGAGAGTACCCTCTATACCGTAAAATTAGATGTTTCCAAATGATTGGCAATTTCCCTGTTACTGATGCAAGAATTTCCTTAATTTCTTGAAGACGGCCTCTCCGAATTCTGGAGTTATTGTTGTTCTTGGCATTTCCCGATCAACATAATTACAAAAAATAATATTAAACACCCTGTACACTATGTAGTTAGTATTGTATAATTCTAAGCTATTTCTTTCAAAATGGTGGACTTGCAGCCTTTAAATATTCGACTAAGTAGCCCTATTCATCTGTTGTGTATAATAAAGGAGATTAAGCATTTGAACGTAAATACCTCAACAACTGTATAAGATAAGTATATTTATGTATAGTGGCCTAATGGTTGAGTGGTAAGGACACTTGCTTCTCACCCCGGAGTCTCGGGTTCGATCCCCGGTCGAGGAGGTGGGATTTTTCTTAACATGAAATTAATCCTAGCATACGCGTATATTGGGTGCTTGTCAGTTGCCTCTAACTATATAGCCTGTTTCCGTATCCACTTCTTCTAGCTCAAAAACCAAGTATATGAGCCACCTAAATTGAGCTCCCTGTACAGCGAACTGCGTAATTGACAGTTTCAGAATAAAATAACATCTATTATCAAACAAAATAAAAGAACCGCTGCCAATTACTTGGGGAATAGAACTTTCTCGCCGTGCGTAGTAAAACTCGACGTGTGGTGGAGTTTCTAATAAAAATAATTTTTGACGTTTCAAAAAGTTACATTTTATAACGTTTCAAAAAAGTCACATTTTGACGTTTCAAAAAAGTCACTTTGACGTTGCAAAAAAGCCACATTTTTTGACGTTTCAAAAAGTCACATTTTGACATTTCAAAAAAGTCACTTTGACGTTTCAAAAGTCACATTTTTTGACATTTATGAAATTGGGACCGATTTTGCTCATCAACGACCTCAATCTCTTCCTTGACCTCTAGAATGTGTGTACCAAATTTGAAAACTTTATCTCAAAAACTATAGCTGCTATCCCGAACCAGACAGAGAGACACACAGACAGAAATTTTTTTCTATCTGAAATTTTGTGTATCGTCATAATTCGTCCAGATTTGTCCAGAAAAGCAATTAAAATTTTCAAAATTTTTTTCACGAATACAACTTCCTCACTGGGGTGAGGAAGTAATTAAATAAATTAGACGATTGACTAATATAATAATATATAAGAGAGATTTAATTAGTGCACTCATGTAATCTTTGTTTTAAATCATACATAACTGCTTGAAGTACCTATATTTGGAAGTTTTCTTTTATCAATAATCATTACGGTTTTAAGAAAATTCCACAGAAAAAAAATCAGTGAAAGTAACGTCGGGCAAACTAAATGCCAAGTTGTCATTGTGTGTCACAAGAAGCAAGGAGAATAGGTTCCAACATACTTCCAAACTTATTCTTGTCGAATCGTTAGACCATATTGCTGGAGCTGAAATGTTTGTTTATTATCTTGCAACTCCTGAAGTATTCAAAAATATCTCAAATACGTTACGTTTACTCAGCGTTCTTCTTGGACTTCTTAAATATTCTTGTCCAATAAAACAGTTATTTTTACAAATCTCGCAAAATATACATCCTTGAGACATTTAAAGCTTAAGCAAGCATAAGCAAGATGATTTACCGATCTCTTGGAAATAGCTTGAATTGCTTTTCATAGCCAATCTTAATTTACCACAGTACATAATGAAATTGCCTGCCCAGTGTGCAAGTTATTTCAAATTTTAACCCAAAATATGATTGAGTTAGTGGAACATTTCTGGTCACACATTCATATAAAATTAAGTTATATTATACTAAACATATAGGGGTGTTCAAGAGCTTTGTAGTTTATGCACCAGTGATGCATCAATTGTATTTTTTATTTATTTATATTATACTGCAAAATGGAAGGTTTTTGAACGAAACCATTGTTGCAAACAAAATACTCGGTATTAGTATCTGCTAGTGAACCATTTCTAGAATTTCCAACACAAAATTGTCTTACCATTACCCATTACATTCTGTAAAATTTAATTTTCCCTTAATTAGTTCTGAGCCACATATCTCCTTTATTTACTAAACTAAAAGTCTTTTTAGACATGACATATCGAAAGGCACCCTCTTGTAAGATTTTCAAAGATATTTCTAAAGATGTAATACAGATCTATATTAGAAAAACAATATTTTCATGAATATCAGTGAGTTGTCACACTGGCATTTAATATAAAAAATGAATCGCTCGGAAGACAGGATAATAATACTTCTTGCATATGTACGGTTTCAATCTCTGATATATTACTTCATTGTTATTCCCAGTATAAACCTAAGGTTCTTATAGAATGAAGCTTTGGATACAAGGACAAGAGGAGGAACGCTGCTTTCTGATTGATACGAATGTCTAGCAGAATGTTCCCTCCCTACAGTGATATATGGTTTGTCGTTCATCCCATTCTACATTGACATTTACAACCACCGCAATGTATGTTCGCGATGAGATGAGATTCTTGATAGTTGATGGTATTTTTTTTTATAAATCAAACTTGACTGCTTACAAGTTTAATGTGGGGATTACCGTAACATCATTCACTTTTTTAGTTTTTCTTAATTCTTAACTGTATTTAGAAAATGTGGACACTAGCTATGAACCTTAAAAATATATAATTTTAAATAGATATTAAAATTTTCCCTCTTTAACCAAAATGTATGCTGAGAAATATTAAATTTAGACTAGGGAACAAGTTACTTTGAAAACACTTACAGAAATGGTTTACTTTGATACCAATGACCTTTTAATTACAGTGTCTTAAAGAATCGTATAAAAATTACTTGAAACTTAAAAAATGTGTTTCAGTTTTCCAAAACACAATTTCCAATGAGATGTTTTTCTTTCTACATGAAATAAATTCGGAGATTACTTCTATCTAAATATAAATGACATACACAAAATGTCCTTGCTTTAAAAAGTCCAATATAAGACGACACTAACTTACAGACCCATATTTCATGATAAGCGTTAAGTTATAACAGATTTGCCGGGACTGTCCACAGAGCCACCTAATTTGTGATATTTTGCTGCCATTCGATGATTAATTCATAATCAATAACGAATTTATCCTGATTAATATCAACATCCCACAAAATGCTATTAACGAAATCTGTTGATGATTTAATTGATGAGAAATAATGAATATTAAAAATGCTCCGTCAGTTGGTGAGTTCATACGGTGAGATTTTTGACCTCACATTTCCATAACTCAGCAACAATTACAAATGTTTTTCTATCTAATCAGTATTAATGGATTTTTCAACAGTAAAAATAAATATGATTTTAATATTATTGTAATTTTCATAACATATTTTTTTAAAAAATGATATTACCACATTTCATCCTGTAAATTCTGACCATACCAAATAATTTTTGTGCAGTTCGAAAACAAGGAGAGCATCTTTTAGTTAATTAACTAAAACAGATAAACACAGATACGTTAGAAAGACGTTTATAATGTCCAAACACCATTTAAATAACGTTTTTTACGTACAAACAACTTAAAAATGTCGCGGTTTTACAGGTTGCAGATAACGAAAGTACAAACGTTTAATATTAGTATATGTGAAACGTACTTCCTGAACATTTTAGAATGTGTTACTAGTGTACTTAACTGCAAAACCTTTTAAAAACGTTTTTGTCTAACGTAATGAACAATTCAGTTAATATGGACGATTTATAAACGTTTAACAGAACAGTTTTATTTATATGCTTTAAATAACGTTAATTTAACGTTGTCAAAAGGACCGCCATATCTTCTTCACATTATGAACTTACCCCAACATAAACCCCACCGTCTTGAGAATTTTAAACAAAGAAGAAAAATGGAACAGTTAAGAAAATGTAACAAAATTTTTTGGTTATAAAAAATTATAAAAACTACCTGTAAGAGGCAAGGTGTCAATAGAATCAACCCCTGGAGCAACAGAACCTCAATTGTCACCAGATCCCTTACTCCGTATGACCACTATACTACACCACCCTATGACTGATAAAAAAAAGGAAAAAAAATAAATTTATAATCTTGGTACTATCAAGATGGAACCCAAGACCTCAAGCAGGAGTAAAGTCAAAGATGAACCCCCTATTTTTGCCACTGAGTTCATCCCTGCAACACACCTACCAAGGATGAAAGCCCCACAATGATAATACATTATTGATACTATTGTTTACTAGTTTAATTATCCATGTGAAGTAAATATGAATAAATACTACTTAAACTATCTATATCCGTCCTTCTATTCATTGTATCATTTTCCTTGTTAATTTCTACCATTTCACGGGAAAGTCTTTTTTTACTTTGTTTCTACATTCAAAATTTTTGGCTGAGTAAAATTGATCCTATGGCCTGTAACAATCGAGTGGTCTGCTAAAGCACAAGAACGTTTGCCATTTCTACAATCACTTTTATGTAAAGTAATACGTGAATGGAGAGACTACGACGTTTGACCTATGTATTTCATTTCGCAGTTATGACATGGAATACTATATATAACATTAATTTTTTTAAATTATCATCTTTGTACTTTATCTTAGTGTAAATAGTGGTAAAGAGTGGTTTAACTGTTATTTGGGCAATTTTTATTGACGGTTCATGTTTGAAAATATTAATAATTTTCGGGGTCAAATCTTGAATTTAAGGTAAGGACCCATATCTCCACGTATTTTGCACGTCAATATTATTATTGCTATTATTGTTACTCACATTTAAATGAAGTGTGTGAAAAAGTAAGTTCCTCAACAGTTGCATGAATTTCACTAACATGGGTGTCGCCATTTTGTGAACAAAATTAAATTAAAGATAGTTTTTGGTTGAGTTCGGTGTTGCTGTCCTTGTTCAACGTATTATATATATATATATATATATATATATATATATATATATATATATATATATATATATATATATATATATATATATATATATATATATATATATATATATATATATATATATATATATTATCATTATTCCACTAAGAACAAAAGTCACAAAAAAAATCAATAGCTCATGTATGACCTTCGTATCTTACATAATAAATTTGGCAGCCTAATTATAATAATTATAAACCATTACTGAAATATCCCTCCAACAGTAAGTACAGGGATATTAGAGTTCAATTTATAAAAGCTTAGAAGCGAGAAATGAAAACGGAATCCATTCATCCTCATTTCTGTGATTAAAATCTCGTAAGAGGTTCTTTTGCTGACAGAAAGTAACTCCGCGATAATCAAGGATCATAAAAAGAGTAAAAGGGGCATTTGTTTCAATTTTAGCCATATTTTTTAGGGCTGTCCCACAATTATGCAAGTTTTATTGCTACGAGGATCTCGACTGTGAACCCTAAACTGCCAAGGGTTGAATGTAAACGGTCTAAGGAGAATAACTAAGCGTTTTATATTTGGTGAACTTTTCCGCCAAAGAAACCATTTTCTATTATGGTATTGGTATATTCACTGTTTTTATTGCCTCAAGGAGAATATAGCTTACGAAGGCATTGTAAAACACATGTTCTGAAAATATAATAAAAGAACAAGAAACAGCGTAGTACATGAAAAATAAAACATATATTTTTTTAAATAAGCTAATTTGAATAATGCCGAAAACATATGTCTACAAAAGGAATGTTTTATTCTTATGAGTGGCTGCTACTGAAAACTTGTTACGAATTTTCACTGAAACCTATACTATATAGAAATTACAACAAAACATATTTAAGGAAATATAACTTAAATATATTTTAAATATTTTTTTTAGTCTTGCAATAAAAATAAGGTGATTGCTAAAAAAATATAAATAAATAAATGGGTTTATAAGAGGAAGGAATCTCACCTATTTTTTTCTAATATCTACTTAGAAAAGGGACGTTTATGTCTTTATTTTATGCGCGACTTTGTACTTTAGAGATATGACAGTGGTGCACATAAACATAAATAAGAATCAATTACCTCCATTGAGTTTAATGTATGGAGAAATAATTCTATATCCATGTTATGATGCAACCTAAAAAGAGAGCCGTGCTATAAATATTGTTGTTTTATTCATCCCTACCACTGATATTCCCAGACAGGTCCAATTATTTATTTACTCAGTACATACCTAATAGGTTACATTTCCAAATAGTACAAAATTGATGTAAATTATTATATTAACTAACCTTAAAAATTATATTAAAACTAAATATGCTAAAAATTTTACAGTATTTTAATTGAAGAAATTTTTGATTAAAAATAAATAAGGAAATACCAATCTGCAAATCGTATTTACAAAATTTTTCAACTGCTCAAAAGTAATGTTAAATATGTCAATATCATTATATATATAATTTATACTTTGGCGTAAACGATGTTTCAATGAATGTTGCCCATATGTTGTGTTAATGATGTTCGATATACATTAACTGTTGATTTCTTGTGGTGTAAGATGGTACCCGTAGAGGGAAATATTCCCTTAATTCCGGTAATTTATACATGTTGTTTATGATCTTCAAAGAAAAAGTTATCTCGTTTATAAATCCTCGTTTTTCTAGAGAATCTAAGCCAATTATGTTTTTTATCAGCGTAATTAAGCTCATTAGAGTTAATATTTAATTTATAGAGTGGAATGAAAAAATAATAACGCTGAAAATTTTTTTTGCCAATTATTTACTACTTTTACAAAACTTATCATAGATAAGTACAACATAATAATATATCTTTTTAAACAATTATTTTCCCGGCTCTTTGCCAAAACGCTGAAACTTGGATTACAAGAAAGATAATATGCACGTTATGTTCAGTGTGACTGAATCAATAATGTTATTTTTAATTCCAACTATTCTGTTCAGTAAAACCAAAAATAAATATCTCGGAAATCATCAATGTTTATCACATTGGGATTTACTAGTATTTAGTTACTTTGCATCCTTTAAGTAAGCTGTCCAGACGAAGCTAAAAGCAGAAACACGTGTCAGCTGTTAAAGTTTTTAAAGTAATTGTTCAACTGGTGAGTACCTTTTGTTTTATTTATTTTTGGTTTTACTGAACAGAATAGTTGGAATCAAAAATAACATTATTGAATCAGTCACACTGAACATAATGTGCATATTATTTTTTCATTCCAGTCTATATTTTAAACTATTGTAATTATAACTTCTAATAAAAATCAAAATAGTTTTGGAAAAAAATTGATAAATAAAAGTGTTTTTCTACAAACAAAAGATAAAAGTTTGTACAGTTCGGAGAGACAGCTTTCTAAATTATTATTATATATAAAAGTAAGAATTTCTTGAGGCGATTTTGAATTTGCTAAAAGTTGCTGGTCAGAATACAACACACATAGTTCATTTTTTAACGAAATACGGTTAAAAAAGGGATACTGGTCCATTAATTTGTCCATTAGACTATTAGGAAATGATTTAGAAAACGCTATAAAATTATTATGATTTACTAAATCGAAACATTGCAAAGTATTTAAATCAGAAAATCTAATTTCAATTTGAACTATAATAGTGTCCAAAATTTCTGTAAAAATTTGTTTGTAATGTACGTCTGTCCTGTCAAAGTTATATGTTGTCTTTCTTTTTTTAAACTACGGCTCATCATTTAATTCTTCAATATTTTCTAAAAAACCATTGTATAAAGTATTGAAATTCTAGATGAAAAATTCCAACGAGTGGAAGCATTACTCGGAATTCTAAGTTCCATAATTCTATTTAAAATATCAGATCTTTTTCTTAGATTTTGAAAAAAAATGACGAAAAACCAGTAATATTTGAAAAAAATGTTCTAACTTCTTTAATTCCGTTACAGGCTTTACTTAAAACCAAATTTAATTGGTGTACGTAACAGTGAATGAAGTAAGTTTGAGGAGCAATATCTTTTATTTTAGTTTGGAGTCCATTAAGATGTCCTGACATAACTGTAGCGCCGTCATAGGTTTGTGCAATTAATTTATTTTTCAAATTAAACTTACCAAATTCGTCGATTAATAATTTAAATAAACTGTCCGCGTTTCTTCCACTACTTACATAAAAAAAACCAACAAACCTTTCAACAACTTCACCGTGCGTTACATATCTAAAAATTACAGAAAGTTGAGATTTACAAGTAATATCCGTCGTTTCATCAATTTGCCACGAGAAAAATTCGTATTTATGTAGTTCTTCATAAATTTTGCCTTTAATAATACGTATTTTACACTAACAATTTATTTATCAATAAAGCCATGAATTTTTCCATGAATTTATTCAAGGATTTCTTCACAAAAGGATTTCGATTACATTAATCATGAAACTGATGAATTTCTTTGACTCTGTAGCCAATTTCAAATATTACCAATAACACAAATAAATAGTATTTTTTTGAGGTTGGGTATTGGGTTATTTAGTGATGTCTCATTTTGTTGCTATTTTATAACAACAAAAATGCAAAACTGCGGTGATGGGTACATTAATAATAATGCACTTAAATAGCAAAACAAATAACAATACTTCGAACTTACCATAACCTCACTTGTCACTTTTCACCAGTTGGTACGCCCGGAATTCATGTAAAAATTGACGAAAAACAGAACATGCTCTAATCCATCAATAAGTTCGCAAAGAAATTCATGAATTTATTTGATATCAAATTTGGTACATTTATCCAACTGCTTCATGAAGCGACTTCATGGATTAATTCATGAAAACATTTTTGGTGTAAAACAGTTATAATGAAGCTAACACTTTCATAGGTCATTTTGAATGATTTAGACGTCCCGGAAAAAACAATGGCGTTATTCAAAAAGTTCTCTAATTTTGGATTCAAAAATCTATTAGCTCCTTGAAATTTCCTTTATTATACGATTCGCGTTTTTCGTCATGTTCTCGAAAAGAATTTTCTTGAGAAGATAAATATATAACGGCATCAATTAATCTCTTTAATATTTCCCTATTTTCACGGACTTAAAATTTTCTATTTCTCTTTTATGCGCAGAATCCAAGAAATTTACAATATTTTGTTTACCCAACATTTCGAATTTAATGCAAGATAAAATATGCTCCTGAGATTTTTCATGCCTTTCTAAACCTCGTGACAAATTTTGCAAATTATTAAATCCGGCCCTGCCCCAAATTGAGGATTGATCATTAGTAAATAACAAACATTTCCAACAATATAATTTGTTTTTAACTGCTGATGCCGTTAACCACTCGCTTTTTTGATAATTGCTATCGCTAAACCCTCTGTTTTGTTTACCACTTGTGAAAACTAATAACGGCATTGCCGGTGTAGGTCTGACCATTTTTTTAATTTTTACCTTTTGATCATAACTAAAGATATCTAAATCCATTTAGCAACAAATAATCCACCACGTCTGGGCAACAAGACATGTCGTTGGGAATATTTTCACCTAGAGCACTCATTTTGCAACCACCTGTTAAATATTTTATGCATGTTTATGTTGTTCTCCCACGAAACCACAAATTGCCACTGTCCTTGTTCTATAAACTGTTGGTAGAGAGGGGATCAACGCTGAACTGAAGTATATATGCGCTAGAAAGAGATGGGATACTAGAGGCTAGCTGCCCTAACTTTACAGATCCAGAATGTTTGCCAATACGCGCCATAATTCAAGGTCACGAACAATGTATTGAAATGAGGTTTGGCTCGCCGCTAGCCTCCGTGCATCCAAGCAAGCGCGAAAGCGTGATGAGAGACCGGGAAATATGCATTGTTACAAGAAAATGCATTTTTTTTTACACTGAAAATTAATTAATGAATTATAAACAACATTGAGAATTAAGATATACCTAAGTAGAAATTTCTACTTGTGAAAAAATATTAGTTTGGAGATATTCTGCTTCTGCCAAAATTGTAGAAGAGCCTCAGCCTCCCCTGACCAGCCGCCACTGATATTGTGTTATGTGTGGTTCAGAAGAGATTAGTGAGTTATTATTTCAATTTCATCGGTAAATAAAAATTATTAAGTATGTAAAACTTGATGTAGATCGAGGTGGTCACCTGAATGAACCACCGTTATAAATAAGCTTGTTTTCTTCAAATACACTGTATTTGTAAATTATGCACAAGCAGAATGGATGGATGGCAGGACGCTTCTTCTATTAGTCAAGTAATGCCGAATAACTTTAAGATAATGTTCGATATTTTAGATATGTGTGATTCTATTTTGAAGTATTTTTGATTGTTTCCTAACCAAAAACTCGCCTAATATAGATAGACAATCACCTTAAAATTTGCCCTCCAGATTTCTTTCATAAATATTAATTAATATATTGTCAAATATATATTGTCTGAAACTTTTCAGCATTATAGTAAATTGATCACATTTCTGATTACGCTCAGGCTTCTATTATTTTAGCATATTGTGTAGCATTAATTTATAAATAAAAGCCTTTAATATATTCAACGTTTGTTTTCAAATTGCATCGAATTCATTTTACATTATTTCATCATAAAGTAATTAATAAAAATTTGATTAATCTTTAATATGATTTATTTTAATTGAAAACTACTAGGGTTTAATATTTTCGTAATTGGTTTTGCTTTTTAAATCAAATTTGCCTTTCCAACCAGGTATGAAACATAAAATAACAATTACTGGGTCCATCGTCCTTCGTTACTAAAATACAGGATGTTTTATTGATTTTGATCAAATCTTTCTTTGGTCATAACTTTTGAGCCATCCTATATAATCGGTTCATATTTGTTACCTATATTTTATTTATTTTACTTTACAAAAGTCCATAAATACTAAATAAAAAATCCAGGTTAGGGGTTAATGTAAACGACAAATATATCCTATATCCTATATCTATACGTCTCCAATCAGTGACAGAATTGCATAATAACAGAAAAAATATCTCTAATATTTTAATTAAACAAAATTATAATTTCTGCTGTGCTATGCTCCAAAATATTTTAATATAAGAATATTATATTGTACAGGGTTATTCATTATAAATTACCCACCCCTTATCATCGTTATTATTGCCTATAGAAAAAAAGGTTTAAATGTGTGGTTGACTGAATTTTGTTAAAATGCTATCAAAAGTACAGTAGAGTGTAGATTTCAGGGGATCCGAAAAAATTAAAAAAAATTTAATGGGATACCCTGTATATTATTAAATTTTTGGAATGTTCCATTGTTCCTGATTTCAAAAATATACCATTATTATCAATGTATAATTGATAATGTCTTCTTATATTTATAATTGCACAGGAAATGGATTCATTATTTACATTCAGATTGTTTATTTCAAGTCGAATCCTGTCTTTCATGATTTGAATACTATTATTATTATTATTGACAATGTCTTTTAGAAATCCCCAAAAAAATTAATCCATAGGGATCAAATCCGGACTGTTAGGTGGTCATTAATAGGTCCATTATTCTCTATCTATATTGGGAATGCATTATTCAAATGATCTCGAACGGGTAGGACACTATGCGGAGTTGAACCATCCTGCATCCAAATCATATCATCAAGTTTGGCTTCCGGAAAATTCTGCAAAAGAATATTTTCTACTTCTGGGAAAATTATTTCCAGATAGGTAACTCCAGTTAAAGTATTATCCTAAAATATAGGCCCAACAATTTTGTTTCTAACAATTCCACACCAAACGCTAACAGTTTTCCTTACTGATTTTTTTATTTGTTTTACCAATCTTTTTCTGTTGTGCTTGTTTTCCCACGACTTTCGATTTTTCCTATTAAAAACTCCTGCCGTAGAAAAGGATGTTTCATCAGTCCATAATATTTTAGTAAAAAAATCGGGATCTTCATCCAACTTTTGAATCATCTGGCAGCAAAAGTCCAGCCATCTCTTTTTATGAGCCTCTGTTAAAACTTGTACGAGTAAAATTTTATATGGTCTGTAGCTGTTATCTTTTAACGTACGTTGGATTTTGGAATAACTTTTACCTAATTGATCGACTGCATTATTTATACTACATTCAGTATTCTCTAAAAAATAATATTTACAATATTTCAAAAAAGTCTATTCGCGAATAAATATGGATGGGCTTACCTTCGAAATGAAGCAGTATATCTAGCTGTCCTTCCAGGTTTGCTTGAACTACACGCAGTTTCTACTAAAACTGGAGGTATCATTCACCTTTTGGTAAATATTTTTGAACGTATTTTATGATGGTATTGGACGATTTGGATACAACACCCTATAGGCTCTTTCTACTGCACGTTTATTTTTGTTATTTTGTATATAACAAGTAAATATTTGGACTTTTTCTTCCTCACTGTAAGCCATTTTGATTATTTCATTAAAGAAATGTCACTTATTAAACATAATAGTTGTCATTTTCATAGCTCACTTTAATAATGTTAACTTTTCCATATTTACAGTAACTAGTTTAACTAAGATATTCGACGTTTAATTACTCAAAAACGGTATATGGTAAGGGTAACATATGGTATATTTTTGAAATCAGGAACAAAGGATTATTCCAAAAATTTAATAATATACATGGTATCCCATTTAAAAAATGTATTATTTTTTTGTATCCCCTGAAATATGCACGCTACTGTACTTTTGACAGCATATTAACAAAATTCAGTTATAACCACACAACTTTTATTTAAAACTTTTTTCTTTTCGATAGGCAATAATAACGATGATAAGGGTAATTTATAATGAATAACTCGGTACAAACTGCAAATTAAAAAAAAAAAAAAGTAAATTCCAAGAACTCAGTTAACAGAATCTATCTGCACCTAGATGTAATCCTTATGTGGGTTGAAACCTTTGACTGAACTGAGCTTTAATCATCTCCAGATGGTGCCAACCTGGTTGGCGAAATACGTGTCGACTACAGTACATGGTGTTTTGTAGAAAGCCACGCCAGTATTACCTGGTCAGAAATGAAAGTCTTGATCTCTCACAGGTTACTGTTTTTTCAGAACTAGCTATTTAGTTATGGAACTGCTGTAATTGAATTTCTCCCCCGATTTCTCCTTTTGCCCACTAACTTTTAAACAAATGTATGTTTAACATATTTCTACTATTTAGTTTGTTCCAGCTGCTCCTCTCTCTCTAATCAATTTCTTCGCGCAGGATATTATATTAATATACGGAACATCTTCCTGTTTTGTTTAAATTTTCTTTGATGTCTAGTAAATAACTCTTCATTCGTATCACTTACCTCCTTCCATTCATTAACAAATTATTTTAAAACACTTTTAAGGATAATATTGCTTCAGAAATTTCTCGTAAAAGGTTTTCTTTAGCAGAGAAAGCCACAGATAATTAGCTGGGGTTATGAACTACCTAGAGTGTCAGTGACAGTTCAAAGTCAATTTAGTGCCAACAAATATTTATTAGATATGAAAGGTAGCTTTTATGATATTCACTATTGGAAGCTGGTTATTGCCATGAAACAAATATACAGGATAATTCAAAATGATTCATCCGATATTAAATGAGCATAATTCCGTAGCTATCAACTGTGTATTAAACTTGGCATACACCACATGAAAGAGGAAATCTCCGAGTTTTAAAAGGTCACCTAGATGGCTCCAGTGTGGCTGTTGCGCCGCGTCAGAGAATCTGTCAGAAAATGCAAGGTGGGTCGCCTCATTTGCATTTGAATGCTCATCGTTCCCTCAACAAAGTATTTCCTCATCGTTGAATTGGTCGCAGTAGACCTCATGATTTAGTGACCCCTAGATCACCGGATTTTATGCTGTGCGACTTGTCGTTTTTCGTTTGGGCTGCGTTAAGGAATAACCCGTCCCACCTTGCATTTTTTACAGATTCTCAGGCGCGGAGCAATGGCGACTGTGGAGCCATCTCGCGGTGCCCTCAAAAACTCGGAGATAATAACAAATAAAAAAAGATATTCTATAATGAGTTGTTCCACCGTGCACTCGTTTACTCGGTGAGGTGCAGTTTGTATCTGATGCTGATCTCATCTTCCGAGTATCTCGTTCCAAGCATCTTGTATACGAAGCTGAAAATCAATAATATTGTCTGAGGGGTGGGGTAAATTACCCATTCTTATACCGATCATATCCCAGACATGTTCGATAGGTGAGAGACTGGATGAACGTGCAGACCATGGACACACATGCATATTAGCTTCTTCTAAAAACTGTGTAGTAACTCTGCCGTGTGGAGGAGAAAATTGGATTAATCAACCCCGAGGATATGGCACTGTAATAGGTTCTTTGGTAATTTTCCCCACTGATCTCTGATCAAGCTGATACAGTGGTTAAACTAGGTCCATACAATGTGCCATTAAATTTTTTAACTTAAAGACCGTTTGACCCTAAAGAATTTCATAACCTTACATATAAATTTAATTTGAGAATTACCCAATTTGAAATGTTCTAACCTCAAAGCGAACTTGTTTCAGTGTGGTCTTTTTGACATTTATTGTTACTTTCCATTGTAAAAAAAAATTAAGTTTCAGACTCCTGAAGATTATTCTTCAGGCCTTCCACCCTTTAGATTTTCTAACCTAACAAGGTTCTACTTTGATATCAGCTGGTGTCAAAGATTTCGAATCTCGAAGGTTACAGACATAGTCAACGTCAGAAATATTGTCTTGCGATTGGACCTTGATGAATAGTGATGTGTCAGAGAATCCTAACCTATGAAAAAGTTAAGATAACCACGCTGGTTTTGACTGCTACGTTTAATTGGTGCAGCGATGTTTATCTGATCTCATTTTGATAGCGACACTCGTATTAACAGCGATGCTAGTCCTGATAGTTGAAGGTTAACTTTGATAGTTGTTACTACAGTTGTTACTGTTACTGTTAATGTCACCTTGACAGATAAAATATTTTTGACAGCTATCAGTGTTATGGTGATTTTCACTGGTTGTATTACTGAGTACTGAATGTATCTCTGTCCTTTTTTATAACTATTTCTAAAAATAGGACAGAGATCCACTCAGTGCGCTCCAGTGCAACCAATGGAAATCGTCATTAGTATCATTTGGACAGCTTGAGTATTTTGGACAGTTTCCCCTGTTAAGGTCATCTTGACAATTATAAAATAAATTATAGAGAAGTTCCGCTTGGCGTTTCACAACTTTCGTAGTTTTTATAAGTTTTTTATTATAAAAATACGTGTAGTTAAGAGATATACGAGATACATATTACCATTTAACAATATTGCAACTTCTACTGCTTCTTTTTCGATTTGTATTAGGCATAATAAAAGTGTTTTAAATTTTTTCGTTCTCAGAATTCATAATGAAAAATACCTATTACAACAACACATCACTCAAGGAATGTGTATTGAGTAATACTAAAACTAAATCCTAATGTTTAAAGTTTTAACTTATTTTTTTCTGCGATGTAGTAAAATGAATAAGATAAATGAAATATACTCGTATGAGACAAATTAAGCAAATGAGACGAGTGAGGCAAATGAGGCAAATAAGGCAAAAAAGAGAAATGAGGCAAATGAGACAATAAGGTAAATGAGATAAATTAGATAATAAGACAAATACGATGAATAAAATAAATAAGATGAATAAGATAAATAAGATAAACAGGTAAATAAGATCAATAAGATAAATGTGACTAAAAAAGATTAATAAGATATATAACATAAATAAGATAAATGAGATAAACGTGACAAATAAGGTAAATAGATAAGATAAATGTGATAAATACGATAAATATAATAAATAGGACAAATAGGTCCATAAAGGACACATTCAAGAAGGGAACTTATTTATGTACCGTAAATTTAAAATTTTAATGAAAAAATCTGACATTTCAAAAATTGTTAGTTATTTTATTAGCTAATCGAATTGTATCAAATTGTTGTCTGTATAACATTAATTTGTTGTATTCATAATCTTGTTACATTTTTAACAAATATAGATTAATCTTTTTTTAAATTACATTAAAATATGATTAAACAAAGGTAATACTAAAACACTGAAAAAAAATCCGCTGCCAATTCTTTGCACAGACAGAAAATGTTTGTCTGAAATATTGTGTATCGTCATAATTCGTCGAGATTCGTCCAGAAATGAAAAAAAAAATTCAAAAATTTTTTTGCGAATATATACCTTCCTCATTTTGAGGGGTGAGGAAGTAATTCTGTGCAGTTGATATCTTAAATTATTTTAAATTTCGACTACAATAATTCTTTGACTTTAAAATACATAATATTTTGCTGAGCAGCTATAATAATAATAACTCGTAAACAATCCTAGTACAATTTCAACATATTCAGACGGCAGTGCGGCATGGTGAAATCCAAAACGCGATTAATGAGATCGTGTAAAATTGAAATAATTAAGAAGAAAAATGAATAGGAAATAAGGTTTAACCCTTTTTATTTTTTACGTTTAAATTCGTATTTGCAATTTTTTTAACAAATGTAAAAGTTTGTTTTCAATACTTTTCATTTCATTTAACTTTTTTAATGCATATGAAAAGACGTTCTAGTTAAATATGTTTTTATTTTATGTCCATCGCAGAATTAGAAACGTCTTCATTTAAATATTTTGTAATTTATTACATTATAAGAAATAAACGAAAATTGTTAATTTAAAAATATTTAAATAAGTACAAAAACAACTTTGGAACGGCCCGGCCGAAACGCGTACTGGCGCCAAGAGCCAGAGGAGCGTACCGACACTGCTTTTTTTACAACTACACCACTGAATGTAAATAGTACATATTAACAACCAATTTTTATTATTATGTTAGACAAAATAAATTCTTAAAGATTAATTTATGTACAATTAATTCTGACTTGAAATAATTAATTGGACATATGCAGAAGAACCGCCGTTATATTGTTTTTAGTACATATAGGGAAATAAAATTAACTATTATTTTAAATGCTATCTAATGTTTTCAATACAGCCGTAAAAAATGATTTCTGAAAACATAATAAAATATTTTATTACGTTTTTAGCACCGTTTTGATGTATTTATTAAAAACACTTAAGTGTTCACTTTGGTTTATTCATTTTGATGGGGTAATATAAGCATTTTCCCATTAACCATTAAGTCTTTGTTCTTTCAATTTAATTTTATTGTTCGCGTATGTTTAAAGTTTCGAACTTTTCCATTATTCATACTTAAGGCAAATAGCTGTCTAAATCTTTGAAACTTTATCAATTTAAATGAAAACCTCTTCCAAAAGTTAACGACGATAGTTGACTGCTAAGTTTCGTTTCAACCTATATTGATATCAATTTTAATTTCATCTAGTGCCACAAAATAGCGCAGTAAAACAATAATTAAAGTTGCAAATAGATATAAATTCAGAGAAAATTAAAATATACTGATGTAGGAGAATAGACTTTGTTTGATAAAATATATATATATATATATATATATATATATATATATATATATATATATATATATATATATATATATATATATATATATATATATATATATATATATATATATATATATATATATATTTTTATTAAATTGGGAACAAATATTAAAAAAATAATAATTTTACTGGTAATACTAGAAAGAAAACTCAAGTTGCCAAATTAAAAACAGGTATTAAATAAAATACACAATTTATTTACAACTCGACTATGAGAAATGGGCTCACTTGGGATATAGAATTAAACTTATACTTCCATATCCTAAGGCAAAACCGCATTAGATTTATTTGCCATATGTTTCTTAAATCTAGTCAAAATTGATCATCTAGTTTACCCAATATACTTTACGTTACTATCCGTACAACTAATTACGTATGCCCTTTATCCTTTAGATTACGAAACAGTTATTTTGTATAACCCCATCTATGATATACTAAACCGCGACTTTTATTTTTTCTATTCTCCTGTCGCCTAAATTAAATATTATTATAATGTAATAATTAACTAAACAGCTTTTTGAAATTTAAAAATAGCTTACGTAGAATTTGTGACTATTAAAATTATATTCCTATTTTAAGAAGATAAAAAATATATGTATTAATAAAGGTATAGCAAAAATTAAAATACCAGGGTATTCCAATAAAGGAGGTGAAATTAATTTACAAATAGCAATAATTACTAAAAGTAAATACATGATACTAAAGGCGTAATTCTCTCACTTTATTTAATTTCAGATTAAATAAAGTAGCCATGCACGTTTCTTGATGATTTATAGAATTAGTATCAAACAAAGAGAAGTGCGATTTACACTGGTAAATGGAATTACGATTAACTTGTTAGTACTCTGATATCACATAGGGACTTATGAATCTGAGATCCTCCTTGTTAACGTTGCATGTAACCAGAAACCGGTCTGCGAATGGTCTACGCGACGACCTCAAGAATGATTTTCATTTATTTGGTAAAAATTTGTTACTACACGGAAAAAAATCTAAACTATTTTTAAGACTACTTATTCTTAAATTAAGACATTATTGTACTCATATATCCGCAAGAATAGATATTTTTCTATCAAGGAAAACGTTATTCTTGAAAGTCATTATCTTAGTCTCCTTCTTTTAATGATAACTAATTATTAACTTTAGAATAATGGTTCTACTTCAGCCAAGAAAAAGTTTCGAAAAATATTCAATACTAACTTATACTTAATCTAAGATTTCATTTATTCAGTTCAAAAGTAGAGATTATTGCGATCTGTTCCATTTAACACTTATGTAAGAAATGTGTCATTTCGTTCTTTGTATTATTTAAACAAAACTGATGAATTACTTGAATCAATAAATATTTGATGTTGACTGAAATCTTTTCTTTCTTGATTTAATATTGCGATCTCTTAAATTTACCACTTAATGTAAGGATAAATTTCATTGCGTTCAACAATTGTATTATTTAAATAAAACTTTTTTCCTTTTCCTTTTTTGGAACTTATCACCACATGAATAATTCTTCGTTATCTAAAAAATATAGTTAGTTACCCAGTATGTTACTAGAAAAATAAACCTCTGCATTTGTGACTTTACATTAAAAGATTAGTCAGAGGGTGTCTTTTGAAACGGTATGAATTATAGTATTATTTTTTGTCTCATATTAGTTGTCAAAAAAACACCCTCCAGTGGCGGTCGGTCCATGGAAACAAGGGAAGCAGTGCTTCCCCTGGGATTATTAAAAAAAAACACATAAATAGAACCTAATTATTATTTGTCACATATATTAATCATTAAAATTTACTTTTACCCAATTTCAATAGACACGGCCCTGCATTTCAGCAGCTGAGATAATGTTGCACGTTAAAACCGTAACGATGACGTACTCGATTAATCGAGCCAACACGAACTCGCGCGACTTCGATATATGTAAGCAGAGACAACTGTCTCTGATGTAAGTAGGTAACTTATTGAAATGCATCCCATCCCCACTTCATAATCTTGATATCTGAGCTGTATAGCATCGTAATACGTTTTATTTTATAGATTTTAATCTCGATTTTAATATTATACTTAATATTAATCTTCCTAGTATTATTCTCAGCTTTTGTGCTATATTTGTAAAAACTTTTTTGGTGTTTCTAAACCTGTGGTGCGGCGACAAGTGATTTTTAAAACGTTGAATATTAGTGCGCGTGTAAGCAGATTTAGAATTACTTAATAAATTTGAAATCTGGTTCTAGCACTGTGGAAAATATTATTTGCGTTTGTGTGGTGTGCAATTTGTTGAAAAGGGGATTTTCAACATATTCGTTTCAAGATAAACTGGATATTACTAGAAATGGGAAACCAACACCTGATTTAAAATTCTTAAAAACGAAAGTTAAATCATGCTATAGGTACTTTAATATTGAAGTGTACAGTGCTAATCAGTGGTTAAGGGGTTGTGAAAATTTGTGTAAATTGTTTTGTTGGCCATGTGTACTGTTCACAAATGAAAAAGGTGTTTGGAATAAAAATGGCTTTTCAAATTTAAACAACATTCACAAAGTGACAAAAAGGCATGGTAAGTGTGAAACTCATTTGCGAGCGGTGCTAAAAGAATAAACATTTGGAAAATCACGAATTGAGCATTCATTAGATCAGCAGTTGAAAGAAAGTGTTAAAAAGACTTATTGACATTGTTTGTTTTCTCGGCGTAAATGAACTTAGTTTTAGAGGTCATACTGAATCTCGAAGCGTTGCTAATAGGGGCAATTTTATCAATTTAGTTGATTTATTAGCAAAATACGATACAATTTTAAGTAACCATCTGGAACACTCCACGATATTTCGCGGTACATCAAATCATATTCAAAATGATTTGATTCAGTCGATAAGCAATATTGTTTTAGAAAAGATCAAGCAAGAAATAAAAAAGCTCCTTTTTGTTGCAGTTATGTTAGATGAAACAACCGATATTACGAATATTAGTCAGTTGTCAATCGTAGTACGCTACATAAATCCAAATGGGAAAGTACAAGAGCGCTTTTTAGGATTTTTAGACGTAACAACACCATGAACGGCCGCAGCTTTATAGTTTGTCAGATAGTCGATGATCTACAGTGTGGTGCTAAACTTATCGCCCGAAGTTATGATGGAGCCGCTGTAATGGCTGATGAATTGGGGTGCCTGCAGGCCAAAGCAAAAGAGACTTTTCAGAATGCAATATTTGTACATTGTTTTGCGCATCGATTAAATTTAGTTCTAGCTCAATCTGCAGCGTGTCTTAAAGAGTGCAAAGTGTTTTTTTCAAGTATTAGTGGAATGGCTGCCTTTTTTTCAAAATCAAAACGGACACGAGAATAAAAACTTTTTCAAGAAATTCAACCAGTGAAGAACGGCTTTCAAAATTGTTCCTGTTGACAATAGAAAGTGACTTTGTGAAGGAGATGTCCAAAAATTCAAACTTTTACGACGAAGTTATTTCCGACATCGCAAAAAAAGGAGAGGCTGATTAAACTACATTGTAAATAGGTAGGTATGTGCATGTTAACTACTTAACTAGCTGGCTCAATTTATAGTTGGCTAGAGAGTGCACGATGGCTAGTGTGACTGAACAAACTCTCTATTTCGCTGCGGGCTCAATCCTCGCCACCGGCGCTGGCAATGTCGGTGGATATGGTTGTGTCTGCGTTTTTTTCATAAGTGTAACCCTCGCCCGTGCAGCTTCGGCTTTGGAATCGGGCGTTGTCTAATTTTTGTGGTGTTTTTATGTTTTACGTTTATTGAGGAGTGGCGGTCCTACAAGCGTACTTTTTTCTAGATATCATAACTTTGCAGCTTTCGACATTTGCTTTAAAATGAGTATACGGAAGCCACGTCCCTTTTCTTAAAATAATTTTTGCCTCGCTTCGCTCGGGGCCTCGCGCTACCCATCACTCTATATCACAAACTGCTTCCCCTGTATCAAAACTCACCGCACGCCCCTGCCTCTGACTAATCTTTTGACGTAGTCACAAGCGTTAGTTACCCAGTAACTTACTGGATAACTAAATATATTTTTTAAATAACGAAGAATTATTCATGTGGTAGCAAGTCCCAAAAAAGAAAGAAAAATTTAGAGAATGCCACAAATAACGTTCAGACAATATTTAAATAAAACTGATAAATTATTTGAATCAAATTTGAATTGGGATTAGCTAAAGACTTTTCAGAATTAGAAGAAGATTTTATGAAGAATGACGTTTTATTAAGAAACCAAAAACAAAAAAGTCCATTCGTGAACACACTGTATATGAGACTTCAAATTTACCATAGGAAGGCACATTATTTCTTTATGTGCTTTTAAGTGTTTTATGAATTTTATTCTCTTCCCGATTTGAGGAATAAGTTCTATAATCTGTTCTTCTGAAATTTCCAGTAAATTGTCCAACGTTAGTCAATTTTCTTGACCTAGAAAACAATTATTTATGTTATTAAAGTATAAAAAAATTTAAACAAATCATTGTGGCTAACTATATACTAGAAACGTATCTGACTCTGCGTGGTGAGAGGTTTTGTTTTAAAACTTAACTTGCTATAGATGGCGTCCATAGGAAATAACTAATATTTAATAACCTATTTGCCACACAGAAACAGGTTGCTAGTGGCCTGATAACCAAGAGAGATTTTATGTAACACCATAAGGAGCTCCTGCATCACGACTAAAAGCTCCCGACTTAAACCAGTTAGCCGTTAGCACAAACGTTCTGAATAATTCTACACAAGTGCAGTCTTAAGGCAGTATTCGGCGCAATTTCTACAATTAGCTACAGCACAATTCTGAATCTTTAAAATGCACAATAGTTGTCTTAACAACACCGATAGCTACTTGACATTAAAATAATGACAACCTCTCAATTTCAATAATTTAAATTTTGCGCTAAATTATCCTCGTCGCTGACGTCATGCGCTGAAGTGAAAAAAATTCGGTCACCGGATTAGCATACCAGTGTATTTGCATCATAAGCTTAATCATTTATTTTTGTATGATACAAATTTTATAAATCAATAGGTGTGTGTGGCTACTTTATTTAATCTTTAAATAAAGACAAAGGATTACAACTGGTATCTTGAATTTAGGTATTACTTTTAATAGGTATTTATTACTATTTATATAAATATATGTCCCTAAAAACCAAACTGTATTATTTATTATGAGATATAGAGGGCGTTTCTAAAATAGGGTTCCAAACTTCTATAGCTTGTAGTACACATCAAAATAAGTTAAAAAGTTCTAAACATATGGTATAAAACGCACCCCTAGGGAGTTAGAGACCCTTAAATGGGTTCAGATGAATTTTTTTTCTATTATTTGAAAAACGGTAAAAGGTAAATAGACAAACTCGGCTAGTCCTAATTTCTTGTTTTACATTCATTATTGTTTTGTTCGTTGATAGCTACATACTTTTCGCGAATAAATAGTAACGTTTCTGATTTAATAATAATAATAATATAATAATAATAATGTTTATTTAGAAAGGATGAAATACAACTTTTGAAACACAGGAAAATATAAAATATACAGTATGTATTTACAAATTAAGTGTATTAATAAATGTGAATAATAAACATAGGGAAATCCACAGAGAAAAATCTGTTCGTGGACTATGCTATACGATAAATCAAAGTATCTGTTAAACGTGCATTACAAAGAGAAGGAAAAAAAAGGAAAAAAAAACAGTGATATGCATAATTATTAAATACCACTCACTAAAATAATAAGCCAATTTCATATTTGGGACACATGTGCATATATATGCAGATACATCCACATATACACACACATACATACATACACATATACACACTTACACATACACATATATATGGTACACACATATATACACAGATACATGCATATACATACACACATACATGCATATACATACACACATACATGCATATACATACATACATATACATAATATACATACATATATATACATACACACATACATACAGACATATATACACATACATAAGTACTTATAAACATTTTATTTATTCATTTAATCATTTGTTTTTTTTCTTATTTATTTATTTTTTTACTAAATCATTTAATGAATTACAGTTCTAGATGTTGCCAGAATCCATTCCGATAGTTTTTTTTTAAATAAGTTGTAAGAATTTAAGTTTTTTAATTCATTTGGTATAATATTATACATCTTAGAACTTAGGTAAGTAAAGCTTCTTTGGCCAATTGTTTTTCCTATTTTTGGTACAACTATTGAGTTTAATTTATATCTTGTGTTATATGTGTAGTCAACTATCTGGTTTTTGGTTATATGTTTTTTTTATGTAACATCAAAGTTTGACAAAACAGCTATCTAATGTCTAGGATTTTTGATTCGAGGTACAAATCGTTGCTCGGAAAGAGGTAGGGTTTATTAAATATTATTTTTTACTATTATTATTTGCTACTTTATTTTTGTTACCGCCATGTATCATGATAATTTTCAAACTCAATTTACTCGATAACGGTTGCCGATATCGACTTAAACAAAGAGGATGTTCTTTAAGGAAAATTGTCCAAAAATTATAAATTTACGGGAAAATTTAAAAGAAAATTGAACGAAAACGAGTTACAGAATGAAACATCCTTGTCCTTCCCTAAAAGAACGTCCATGATTTTAATAGCCAAAAATGAACTAGCACATCTTAGTCAGCATAAAAAACTAACTGAAAACCAAAAATTTTGCCTATTTATCTTTTATTATTCTTCGAATAATATAAAAAAAAAACTAATTTCATCTGAAGCCTTTTAAGGGCCTCTAACTCACTAGGGGTGTATTTTATGCCGCATGTTTATAAGAACTTCTTTGACTTAATTTGATGAGTACTACACGTTGAAACCCTGTTTTAGAAACACCCTGTATAATGGTATTTTCATTGGCTTGCATTTATCCTTACTAAAATGTCTCATATTTACATAACTTCCCCAACAACAACTAAACGGTGGAACTATTAAAACAAATGCTAAAAGGAGTTAATAAATATTAATATTATCTTGGTTGGCAGGACACTGTATACGTGTGTCAAATAAAATATCACCCATATTATGTAACAGTATTAATGTTTGTTTTTATTATAATGGAGAAAACTAGTATAATCGAAAGAATAATTAATACTCGTATAAAAATATTTATGACACAACTTTGTTAAGCAAATGTGTGTTGGGTGGAAATTTTAGCGAAATAATTTTTCCGCGATGCAGTCAATTTTTTATTTATTAATTCAAACAATGTAACATCCTTAGAAACAATTGTAGTTGTCGCTATTAATATTTCATTGGAACTAACAATAATATATCTTACATAATAATATATAAATTTAACAAATACAAAATTAAAATTCGTTAAATAGTTCAGGCGTTGGAGCCTGAAAAGGGTATTCACCCCGGACATACATATGCGAAACCATTTTGTCAATGACTTTGCCGAAATATCTAGTTTTCCTTACGCTAGTTCCATTGAAAGTACCCATCGATTAAGAACGGCAGTTTGAATCAACATTATTTTAAGAGTTTTGGGCATACGCATGCATTATTATCGAATCACCCCGTATCACCCCAAATGAGGTGTTACTTAAGCCCCATAAAAACAGCCTTGCTAATTTTGGAAAACGCGTTTTCGGCAAATTCGCAGGCAGAGTGTCGTTCTACGTCGCGAACGACGCAAAAAAGCCTTATGACCGAATTCGATCCGACACGCCGACGGCCGCCGCGCCGAAAATTTTCGATCGTCCGAAAAAAATACTTCGTCGGCACATTAAGGACCGCGCTCCCGTGGGCGGGGATTATTCGAGGAGAGTTTTCCGTGAAAAAATTGAAGGGGGGTGGGGGACGGGGAGGGGAGCTAATTTCGGATCGCGCCTTTACGGCAACATCGTGGGGGCGTGTCGTTTTCCGTCGCGAACGACGCAAAAAAAGTCTTATGACCGAATTCCATCCGACGCGTCGTAACGGCATGGCGGCCTTCGACGCGCCAAAAATATTCGATCGACCGAAAAAAAATACTTCGTCGGCAGATTAAGGACAGTGCTCCCGTGGGCGGGGGATTATTCGAGGGGAGGTTTCCGTGAAAAAAATTGGTGGGGGTTGTGGGGTCGGGAAGGGGGGCTAATTTCGGTACTCGCATTTTCGTCAAAATCGCGGGGGGTTGGCGCTCTACGTCGCGAACGGCGCAGAAAAGTCTAATGACCGAATTCGATCCGACGCATCGTAACGGCGCGGCGGCCAATAATACACAAATTTTTGTTGCGACAGAGGATGCCTTGCACAACACCAAGGGTGCGCGTAGCGAACGCTTAACTAATGCACATATCAGACCGTTCACCCGCTCATACTGTTTACCCGTTCTCACTTGTGTACTTGTTTCGACGCAATTGTCACAATCATTGTTTAGATTTTCTTCATTGTGGCAGAAATTATTTAAAAAGTGTTTTTGTAATATATCTGGTTAACTTTTGTAGTAAACAATTTATATTTCATGTTCTGCACTGAGAAGGACTTGGTTTAATTTTTTAAACTCAATATTTTTTTGCTTCTAATACTACTAGTATGAATACTGTTATTTAATCCAATATCTTTTTGCACGTAAATTAGGCGAGGCAATTATTTAATAGTTTCTGCGATAAAATGTGTATTAGAAGTGTTGTGTTTAATTTATTGTCTATTTAAAACTTCTATACCAGCGCAATCAAATAAGAATTACGGTATAAAATATAGGCAGTTTATTGTTATCATATTAAGCATAATATGAAGCAAATAAAATCACAGATTTTTTATAATACTATTGTATGTTTTTCTTATATCTTATTACAATTTTACTAACTTGCATTTTAAAGTGCATTTTTGTCCGACTTTATTCCCTGATTTTTTTTCAGCCTAACTGTACTATTATGAGAAAAAATTAATTAATTTTACATAAGATGCAAGTTTAATAATATTTGGGGTATGAACATGTTCATTCAACTCGAATTTATTATACAGATTTGTTGCATGAAAACTATTAGTTACGACTTTTGATTTTGTACGTAAATTACGACACCCACACTGCCATTGATAATCAAGATATGTGGCCGCTATTATTACAACGTATTTTCGCTGTGCAACAGTTAGGGTTTTGTTTAGTTATACTCCCAATTCTCTGGATAGTTGTATGGTAATTACAAGAACTTATACCCATATGTGGGTAATCTAATTGTCGTAAATAACCCACGCACTACCCTTAAGGGCTTAAGTATTCATTCGGTGTTTAATTTAAGTCACATGTTCTTGACAAGTCAGATAATAGATCCTTATTTAAAGCGCTCCTCATCTGGCTCTGCATATACAAGAAGAATGCTAATGGCTCTAAAATAGTTTTAGAACAACAGGGTAATTTAAGGCAGCAATTTAATTACCAAACCTACGCGCTTTGAGTTTACTTGTTGATTTTTTGCAACTCTTAAGAGATTATCAAATACAATTTCATTCAATCCTATTTATTTGAATTTAAAATCAGTTTTATTGTATGAGGCGGCTATCGTAATTTTGTTTTAATTTCTTTAATATTTCCACACTACGCAAGGCAATATTTCAACAACGTTGTCGTGAAATTAATATTCAATTTACCGTAATTATAAAGCAGTGGCCCTAATATCTATACAGTAATATTACGCTGCAATGTTACATATCGCAAAATATCAGCAGATTTTGTATATAGTAGGAGAAATCGCTTTGGTGCCGGAAAGCGTGAGATATGACGCGACATGAGGGCGGGAAATGTCAAACACATGACATCTTTCGTCTTTTACACCGCATACATTCAAGAGAGAATGATTATGGTTGTTTTTGTTGGCACGCAACCGAGGCGGAATTTCATTTACATTCTGTGATACTTCAAGTCCACACTTAGTTCTGTTACCGATTTGTTTAGCAGTGTGTTCTGGGATATAGTATTTATAATTATTTTATATCTGTTTATTTACTGGTGTGTTTTTGAAAATAATTTAAGAAAGTTATCGTGTTGCAGTGAGTTGTATAATATATGGTAAGTGTAATATTATAAGTAATAATTATTTTGTATCTGTTTATTTGCTGGTGTGTTTTTTCGTTTATCATATTTAATGTAAAAATGTTTCGACCGTATGATTTAGATATACTAGGTGAAACAGCATCTCTGACTAACGGTCCCCGTCTCATAATACACAAACTGGTGAAAGAAGGTGCCCTCTCAAGAGAACAACGATCCAATGCCGGTCAATCGAAAATTCTCGACCCATCGTTAGCAAAACTTTTAAGAATTTTAGTTTACAACGCGTCAGAAAAATGAAATCCCAACTACTGACGTGGTAGATAGAAAACAAAAAGAAATGGATTATCATCTAAACTATATCAAAAAAAACTTTAGGAACTTGGCTGAGAAAAATTGGAATTAAATATCGAGACAACTGTATAAAATTCCTAACAAGAGTTCTACTAGGCTGGAGATACAATTTTTTTTAATGGAACATGATCTCCATTATGAGGAAAATTATAATAAAGCACAACTCTTGGAAGTCCTGCAAATGACAAAATATGAGAAGTATATTATAGACACTGTAGTATACATACATGTATATTTTCAACCCAATTGAATGAATTTGGTGTAAATTAAGAAAAATGTCAGAAAAGGAAATACTTTTCCGAAGTCCGATAAAAAAGAGTTAGTTCAAAATGAAGTGTCGAAACTTAACAAGGAAGATTGGGAAAAAAGAATTAGGAACGTAATTACAATTGATGATGATTATTTAAAAATTGCTAAATGTCATATAAATGGTGGAAATAAATTTATTATAAATTTGAACGAGGATAGTAGTTTATCTGAAAATGAGGAGGAGGGCGAGAAGGGAGAGGATTCAGAGAAAGTAGCGATGTGAAGTGAGGTAAAGTAAAGTGATGTGAAGTAAAGAAGTGAATTTTGAGATATCAACTGTATTATTTATTTCCGTTTTTGTTCTTTCGTAGTTCAACGCTGGAGAAATATTCTTTTTCAGGATATTATTTATTAATATATTTTTTCATTTTAACAAAAATACGTCTTTCTGTTTTTATTATAGTAATAACTTTACTATTAGAATTTAATTTTAGTTTATTTATTGAGAAAAATATTTGTTTCTGTTGCTATTTTGAGAGTATATTTTTTGTTTTTATTTTGTTTTTAAAGGTTTCTTGTTACTTTTAAAGAACTTCTTTATTCTATACTAATATTCCACACCCATTCAGAGACTGGCAAGAAATTCTTATATCTCCTCGCGGTTAATGCTGGGTAGTAACAATTTAATTAAGCGATCATCAATACTGCAACTACTGTATGTGTAATCAATATTTTAAATTCAATATTCAATATTTTTATTTCAAATTAGTACTTTTTTTTACAATTATTGTTAAATTGTTGCTTGCTAAACTAAGCACAGAAACCTACATTGATAAAGTAAACGAGCGAGCAATACAGATAAATCAGGGTTGCGACGATTTAAATCAATTTGATTTAAATCCGACGATTTAAATCAATTTGATTTAAATCGTGATTTAAATCAACCAATTTTTTAAATTTAAATCATGATTTAAATCAAGTTGTGTAAAGCCAGTAAATCAAACTTCAGAAAATTTAAATAAAAAGTATAGTTTATTTAAAAGCTAGATACAAAACAAATTAAACTGAAAAAAAATTCAAACAAAAAGAAGAAAAGAACAGTTAGGTTACACATATAAAACAAAAGTTACCTTCTTAAATATACATTATAAAGATCCCCTTAAATAAAATAAACAGTTATTTAGATTTAGAATACCTGCAGTTAAATCAACTTCCTGCACCTTTCATGATGGCCTTTTACTCTTTGAACAAGTCCTTGCATTTCTTTTTTACAATTTTTACACACCGCTACTGGTTTTTCCTTTTTCTGTTTTTTTTTTAAATAATCCCAAATTTTGTCTTTCTTCCTTCCGCTAATTTTTATTTCACACTTCAGTCGCGCGTCGCCTAAGCATCTATGAAATTAATGAAACCGACCACCAAGCTTGTCAGCACAGGAAAATGCTGATTTTTTATTATTTGTATGAAAATATAGACCATATAGAGAATTTTTCCAGTGACGTGAATAATTTATATGTGCAAATTGGTAGTTAGAGAATACAAAAAAAATAGTGTATGGAAAAATCGTATTTGTTTTCAAAAAATTAGAGTAGAACTGAAAAAAAAATCAAAAAAACCTGATTTTTTGATTTTTTAAATACAAATCATTGATTTTTGATTTTTTTTTTTTTTAAATCATGATTTTTTCCAACCCTGAGATAAATCCGGCTCTGCGTTCTTTAGCATCTTCCTCCGCACGTCCCGTCGCTAAAGCGATTTCTCCTATGCCTTACAGTAACGCTAACTTTTAAATATCTTTACAAGGCACGGTATATGTACTTTGCTGCTACTTTGCGACATGTAGCATTGCAGTGCATTACGTAGACATTAGTACCATTGCATCAAAGTTGCAACAATTTAAATATTAATGCCACTATCACTTTGCTCAGTGGATCATCATGTTCTAAATTAATCTACACTACTGGAAACCTGAAGTGACTCACCTCAAATTATAGTGAGCTATGAAACGTAAAAATTCCTAGATAGTTTTATCGATTTGAACGATTTTTTTCAAAATATGATTGTAAACCATTGCGCTATAATGGTTTACAATCAAAATTTTTAAATCATTCATATGGGACTTATTACGGTTCCAAGCTCACTGTCATTTTAAGCGAGTCACTTCAAGTTTCCTGCAGTGTATTAACTGAAAAGATATTAATGCAAATACCTATTTGTAATTTAAAGTGTTTAGTCGAGTACTGCAAAGAACCAAGTCAAAATAAACAAGTAATTATAATTATATATGCCAGGCTTTGAAAACTGACATCTAATACCACAAAACAACTAATTAGTGTAATTATCTTTTGCCAAAGCGATACGTCAAGAATTTCATATTCCCAATAACCCCAGAAAGTTTGTGATTTTACCTAGAAACCGAACCGTCGAAGTTAGTGAAATTTCTAATTTATAAACTAATTCTGTAACTCAGCTAAGTTTGTCTCGCCGTCTACGTAATTAAGTTTCCTATTATTACGCCTGTATCTTTCCAAGTTGATGCGCTACCTGAAAGTCAAGATACCTTGTTATATTCATATGAATATGATTTTAATAGTAATATGGAATTATGATAATTTTACTGTAATATCATATAAAATGTATATTACAAATTACAACTGCCTTATACTAGGGTTTTGCAAATTAAACATTAGACATATATGATAGTGAAGGCAGTGGAAATATTTGCCATTTTCAGGGCCGGCAGTTATATAAATAAATATTATTTTTTTAAAGGGCCTTCATATAATTAAATTAATTGATATGACTAGCCTTTATAAAGAGAACAAGATCTTTAAAATGTTGGTGTTACTGATTTTTTTTACAAAATTTCATAATAGTAGGTACAGTGCATCAATATGCTTATTATGACTTCTCTGGGGTTTCGTTGTTATAAGCTAAATTTTATATAAAATCAATGCTTATGTGTGTCGCGAGGTTTTTTAACAAATGCTTTTTATAAAATTACGTTCTAATTTTTAATAAACGGAATTTCACTAGTTTCATTCAATTAATTTTCGGTTTACATTATGACATATCATTCCTAAAATGCCTAAAATGTTTTACTCCTGCCTCAAGAAAATAATTAAATTCCTAGGTTTCGTCTCAATTATTATTGAAAGAACAGCGATCAATTGATGGTTATATTCTTTTGCATTATACTTTGCAGTATACAGTGTGGAAATTAAATAACGCATAAATTCAGTAATTCCGTTGATATTAATTTTTTGGAAAAAATCTCAAAGGGGTATAGCGATTTTAACTTCATCAAATATTTTCGGTCTATTTTAAGTTTCTTATGTCATTCATTTTTTAAGTTATGATGTCATCGACTTTTTTTTTAATGACAACCTATATTTTTTATTATTGATTTTGATAGTAGTTTTTATTCCGGTTCCGACCGTATAAAATATTGAATATGTTATTATTTGAAAAAAATCGAGAAAAGCAGTCAAATTTCAAATAACAAAAATTAATTAAATTGGGAAAATTTATCTAGTTGCCTAAGTTTGGCGGAAAGTTATCGACGGCACATTCGTTTTTATTTTGAAATTATACAAATAGTTGAAAAATCGAACTAGAAATTTATTATCTGCTCAATTCAAAGTTAGTAATAACGATAACTTCGTGAGGCAAACATTGGTATAAAAAGAAACTAAAGTGATTAACCAGAAAAAAAACTCTAACAATATCATCAAACACAAAAATAAGCACAGAAATAACAGTTGTTAAATTATATTTACACTAAATGTTCAAATTGACGACCCTGTACCATTTGACAATACCCAAGACGATTATAAAATTCAGTTCTCACATTCTGATTAGTTTGAGGCGATATTAACCTAATCTCATGTTGAATCCTTGGCCTGAGATCGTCTAAATTATTGGGTCGATTGTTGTACACTTTACTTTTTAAGTACCCCCATAAAAATAAGTCTAATGGCGTTAGATCAGGAGACCTAGGCGGCCATTCTTTCTGACCTCTTCTCCCTATCCATCTTGCTGGGAGAACTTGGTCCAAGTAGCGTCGCACAATAATTTCGTAATGAGGCGGAGCGCCATCTTGTTGTAACTAAATGGTATTATTTGGTAGGTCAGGGTTATTTGCATTGGGGAATAATGCAGCTAATGCAGGCATCAACTCCAACTGTAAAAATTGCAGGTATCTATCTCCAGTCAAATTGTTTTAAAAAAAATGGACATATAAATCTGTCACCAATAATTCCTGCCCAAACATTAACTTTCTGAGGATATTGGGTATGACTTTCCTGCATCCAATGGGGATTGTCCCTAGCCCAATATCTACAATTTTGTCTATTGACATGGCCATTTAAACAAAATGTTGCTTCATCCGAAAATAAAACACACTGTGTAAACATTGGATCGCGGTTGCGACTTTCCATCATTTGTTCACAAAACTCTTGCCTACGGTCAAAGTCATCTTCGGTCAACTCATGAACCAAGTGCACCTTATATGAGTGGAATTTTTGAACTTTTAAAAGTTTTAGAACTGTAGTGTAGCTTATATTGTGGTTCAATGTAATGCTTCTACTAGTTGAATGTGGATTGTTTTAATTTCTAGTAGCACATCAAGTTGTGCATCTTCATTTAATGTCGCCGGACGTCCAGTTTTTTGGAAGATTCTTTACAACGCCATGTTCTCGAAATTTTTTTTTCAATCCTACTAATTGTTGATTAATTTATGGGATGATCTGGGTATTCTTCTCTAAAAAGATGACATACTTCTTGATGTGTTCTAGCTCTGTCGCCATAACCAATCATTAGTAACATTTCAATTCTCTTTTAGTCGCTCAATTGTACTATTTTTATTAACAGTTTTTCTAATTTAGAAAAAGCAAAATAATATCACTTATTCTATTGTGACATTTACAAATTGTGTAATTCTGACAGCCGTAACTAATGTGATACACTGGCAACTAGATAAATTTACCCAATTTAATGAATTTTTATTATTTGAACTTTAAGACTGTTTTTCTCGATTTTTTTTCAAACAATAACATATTGAAAATTTTATACAGTCGAAACCGGAATAAAAACTACTGCCAAAATCAATAATAAAAAATATAGGTTCATTTAAAAAAAAGTCGTTGACGTCATAACTTAAAAAATAAATGACATAAGAAACTGAAAATAGACTGAAAATATTTGTTGAAGTTAAAATCGCTATACCCCTTCGAGATTTTTTCCAAAAAATTAATATCAATGGAATTACTGAATTTATGCGTTACTTAATTTTTTAAAAATAAAATAATTAATAAAAGTCTCAAAAAAAACTTCCAATTTTGCCACGCCTCAATAATCTTAAACAACGGTAACTTCTAAACTAGTTACTGGAAAGTAAAAAACTTATTCTCATTTTATTCGCAAAAGATAATACTATAATTTCTAAATAAAAAATGTCGATGTGAAAAGAGTATAATTGCTACCTACATCTCAGAAACGGCATTTTTATAATGCGTCCGCCATTTTGAATATTATGTATGAGAAAAATATGGCTTTAATTGGAATAATCAACAGTTTTGGCTATTCAATGGCATCTATCATATAAAAAATGGATAATTAATAAAAAAGTTACACTAAAAATAAAATCTATTTGGTAATACACATTTCTTAAAAATCGTATTGGATAAGCCATAAATATTTACAATATTTAATCAGTAATAGAATTAAACCAATATTCTTTTTCTTTTCAGATATTGGATAAATCTTGTTATGGAAAGAAAAATAGCCCATTCTGAACTATCGACAACGCTAGCTTAAATCTACTAGAGTAGGTCAGTATTTCAATGAAAAACTTCTATATATGCAAATGAACGCGATCATCCTCAGTTTAACTTTGCCCGCGATATGGCCCTTTTCAATATTCAGATTATCGTTATATTTTAGCTTTTATCCTTCCTCTATTTATTTCCGCTTTTACTCCAATCTCACTGAAAAAAATGAAATATCATGTAGATTGTTTAAGATTTTTGTATCATCGGCGATGTGGAAACTATGTTTATCTAATCGCAGATGTTTTGTGCTATATTTAAATAAAATTTTACACAGGCTAGATTCATCATATTTTGTACTCCATTTTTTATGTGATTTATTTATTTGTAGTAAAAGAAAATTAGGAGAAATACGCGGCTAAATTAGAACACAGCTGATTTTCAGCAGACCTCAACTTTTTACTTTAACATTATTTCAAAAAACCACCTTATGATTAACTCCTTTGTCGCAGAGGTTTATGTAATAAATATTTCAATTCATTTATGGAAAGTGGCTTAATGCCCAAAGACGGCCACAGACATTGTAGGATGCCACAAATAAAGTAATTATGAAAACTTTTGACTTTAAATTGAAGCAACTGTTTTATAGTGCTATGTAATATATTTCCCTCGGCACCAAAAATACTAAAAAAATATGTTTCCAAAATATAAGCATTCCCACTTTCATCATAGATCAATGAAAATATCCCAGTAGTTGGAACATTAAATTACTACCACTATTACTGCTACTGCTAATGCCTATCGCACGGTTTCGGTAATAGCAGGAATACCTCCGATTGATTTGCTTGCACAAGAGCGCAAGAGGATCTTTTCTAGGAGGGCAGAGATAGACAGGGGCAGAGTGAAAAAAAAAGATCTAGGATCATGGATGAGTGGCAGTGGCGCTGGGATGCCGAATCCAGAGAAAGGTGGACCGCCAGACTAATTAAGGCAATTAACTATATGGGCAGACCGCGGATATGGCGAAGTAAATTACCACTTAGCGCAGTTCCTGACCGGGCATGGCTTTCTTCGATCCTTTCTGTACAAGATGGAAACAACAGATAATCCAGAATGCGTCTACTGTGAGATGAGACAAGAGGATGATGCATACCATACGTTCTTCGAATGCGACAGATGGACGCGGGAAAGATTTTTTCTGGAAATGATGGTGGGTGCCCAAATGATACTAGACAATATCATAGAAAATATGCTACGCAGCAAAGACTACTGGGACATGGTAGCAAGATTTGTAGAGGTGGTGCTCCGACAAATGAAATGAGAGGAGCAGTAAGCACGACGATCACCCTTACTCCCGAACCCCTAATCACAGCTGTGGACGGGGGACAACGTAGGGAAACGATTAAAGACAGATGACGTCACAAGGACAGTAAGGGATCAGACTGGAGTAATACGAAAGCGTTTTCGGTCTGGTCTCTCTTCGAGGATTTCAGGAGAGACTTTTGCTCCGGTTAGCTGACGTGCCGGCTACGCCTTTCCTAAAAAAAACTACTGCTACTACTAATGTTACTGCTATTGCTACTACTGCTGCTGATACTACTGCTGTTACTACTTCAACTACTACCACCGCTATCGCTACCACTACCACTACGCCCTCCCAAAAACAAAACAACTACCACTACTACTATCTCTTTCACTATTATTACTATTACCACTTACAACTAAAAATTCTCAATGATCCAATGTGAACTTCAGGCGCCATATTAGAAAAATGGTGCATAAAACGAGTTTTTCGCAAATATCCAATGAACATTGCTCCAACTTAAAAAATAGTTCTTACGAAAGCTATATAGCGATAAATTTTGTATAAAAAAAGGTTTAGTTTCTTTTGTCAATAACCCTTAGGTCGCAAACACATTGGCGGGCGCGGTGATAGAAGAAGTATAGTTCAGAGACTTGCCCACTCATCATTTAATTGCTCCACTAGTTTATAGAGAAATTCCAAGGAATTTTTTTCTTACACTCCATTTTCCCTTTATATAAAGTATCCGAGTTAATATCGATGTCAGTGTCTGTGTCAGGGATTGTATCGCTATCATAGTCAGTACCTTCGTCACCTTTTGTTAAGTTTGAAAGACAGAAATTTTCAGAAGGATCTCCAATTACCAAGCCAAAATTTCAGAAAGTATTTTATGGTCAGATCACAATTGAATTTGATGGTAAAAGCATCCTTAGTGGAAGACTAGAGGCGACTTTTTCTTGGGCAAACACTTTTAAAACAAATGAAATTGTGACTATTAACTGATGTTTTATTTCTTTTATCGCCATATAAAGCAAGAAAAATGTTATTACATGTATCCGCAATAGCATCTGGAAAAGCTCCTTTTCAGAGTACTTTTTTTGTAGGATATTTTACACTATTTTTCATGTAGGTCTAACATTCGAAAATATTCGTAAAAAAACTGATTTTGGGTAAAAAAATTTCCAATATGAAAATAGAAGCTCATATAAAATCCTTCAGAACTTTTAGTAAATAAAAAAGATGCCAAACTGGGCATCTCTACCAAAAATTAGCAATGTTGACTTTTTTTTAGGAAAAAATGTATAATTTTCTTATACTGTCTAATTTCAATTTGTCACGTGAGAAACGGGAAACTAAAAAAAAAAATTTTGCAGCATAATTTTTCGTAAATGTTGAGGACTTACACACTGGATACCATATTATTTAAAACTAGATTTTTTTTAGAAATATCGGCTATCTGTTGTCATCGTCATTGGTGATTAATATAGTCCGGATCGGAATATTAGATTCCAAGAACTGATATACTCACAACAGGAATTATCGCGTATTTTAATCCAAAATAAAGCGGTATAAATTTCAGTCAATTAATTTAAATTTTGATGATCTCATAAAACGAAGCCACTCTTTTTTACACGTCAAGAAATAAATAACGCAGTCCCTATTACAACAAAGTAAACAAATAAGCAGATGAAATGAAATAGTTTCAGGTATTTAGTACATGTACATATTGTACAATTATAGTGTGGGAAACCGATATAGTGACGGGACGTACAGGTTAAGACGCTACGGAACGCAGAGCCGGATTTAACTGTATTGTTCGCTCGTTTACTTTTTCATTGTAGGATTTTGTTTTGTGCTCAGTTTATCTAACAACAATTTAACAATTGTAGGAAAAAGTATTAACTTGAAATAAAAGTATAGAATTTAAAGTATTGACTACACATACTACAGCAGTTACAGTAATCAACTTCGCTCAATATAAATTGTTACTATCCAACAAAACCGCGAGCAGGTATGAGCATTCTTTGCCAGGAAATGATGGGTATGGAATATTAGTATAGAAAAAAGAAATTATTTAAAAAATAATATGAAACCTTTAAAAACAAAATAAAAACAAAAAATATACCTTCACAATAGTAACAGAAACAATTATCTTTTCAATAAATAAACAAAGAATAAATTCTAATAGTAAAGTTATTACTATAATATAAACAGAAAGACATATTTTTACCAAAAAGAAAAAAAAACATTAATAAATAATAACATCCTGAAAAAGAATGTTTCTTAAGCACTGAACTACGAAAGCACAAAAACGGGATTCAATAATGCAGTTGGTATCATCAACGTTACAGTACCTGCGGAATCCACATTATGGTAAAATCCACCTTAAAACTACATATCGCCGGTGTGCAACGAAATTAAAGCAGACATTTTCACTAACCCACTCGTGTGGGTTAGTGAAACAGCTAGTGGTCCGAACATCGATAATTTAATGTCGGGATGATGGATGAGAGTGGCAATGCCAGCCCACTTAATATCAATAAAGGTGTTAGAACGTACAAATGCAGAAATAATATGTGAATATGTGGATAGCAGTCGGGGCGAGAACTATGAATATAATAAAGGACGTGCCTTGCTGTTTGTAACGGATGCACCTACGTATTAAGGCGGCTAAATAGCGCTTAAAATACACCTATTTTAATCTGGTACATATGGCATGTTTACATATTGAGCCAGACCACTAGATACATGACTAGCGGTATGCGCAGTTTACAGTCGCCCGTCTATTGCCAGCACGATGGAGCGATCGCAGCACGAATGTCGATGCGAACTGAAATCTGCTAGTCTATTGTCTCGTTGTCTGCTCCGCAATCTTTCGGTCGGACTTCGTAGTGAGCCAGGCGACCACTCGTAGTTTACCCTAATTTTTATCATGTTTCTAATGGTACGGTTTGTACTGTAAAATTTCTGTGCATGTGTTTACACCGGTATCCTGAATTTGCCCCTTATATTGACGTCATGTAATATTCGGATCGGACTCTAGTGATTATAAACCCATTTGATACAGATGCAATTCCACTGAATGCATTTCGTTTGTTGATTTTCGTAATTACTTTTATTATTTATTGTGCATAGCTTCATTCGTTGCAATGTTTAGTTCTAATTATTAAAATTGTAATTAATTCTAAAGCCGTTTGGGGTTAAAACTGCATAATGTATCTCGTAAAATGTTGTTCATCTTCTTGGGGCGATGTCTAGAGAAATCGCTACTTATTCTGTGTGATAAAGTGTTATCAGCCAGAAAAAAGGGCTCTTTATATGCTTGTTAGGTCTGAATTGGTAGAGTTTCCAGAACATTTATATACCTTTATTTTATCTAAACAACCTGATAAAAATAACAGTCACTTTACCAAGAAGTGGATATTACTGGTCAATTTAATCAAAGTTAATACATTGAGACGTCGTTTCTTAAAAATTGTTATAGACAACAAGGAAATTAACTAAGTGATTAATGCTGATAGTTTCTTCTTCATATTTTATAGTACATAAAATCTTTTCTAAGGAGACGAGTAAATAAGAAATAAATGAAAACAAGTTTAATATCAGCAACATAAAATCTTATTGGGAAAAACACCTCCAGCAAGTAAACTTTAATAACAAAAGTTTCATGTTATACCTACTACTAAAACTTTATTTAATATACAGAAATGAAATGCAACTATTTTACAATATCAAAACACATAGAAATCCGATTTAAACTTTTCCTCGATATATATGTATCAACTGAAACACTTTTGAAATTTCATAAACATAAATAATAATGGAATAAGGTGTTGAATAGGAGTCGACTTGGAATGGAATCAAAATTATTGTACTGGGTTAAGCTACCACAAGTTTTTTGATGTATGTAGTGTTTGAAACCTAAAAGTGTATATACAGGTAACAAAAGTATATTCATCGGTAATTGTCTCAACATAATTGTCAATATAAGCAGAGCAGATGGAATATCAAAAAGTATTTCTCGTACAAAGCATAATCCGTTATTTGGTTGTAAATAATTGTTGAATCAGAAAATAAAACAATTTTTATTGCCGGCGTGGCGTTCGTTTACTTTACTTTATGACTACAACAACTATAAATTTTAATAAGGAATTTTTCACTAGCAGTAAAATTAACAACAACAGAACACTGACGTAGTTTTCCACGAAACACCAAAATACTATTGCACTCAACGCGCGTTTCGTCAACCAAGTTGGCATTATCTGGAGATGATTAAAACTCAGTTTTAATCCAAAACTTAGTTTTAATCATCTCCAGATGATGCCAACTTGATTGGTGAAACACGCGTCGAGTGCAATATATAGGGTTTTGGTGTTTCGTGGAAAACTACGTCAGTGTTATCTTCACATCAAAGGTTCCAACCCACTCCAGGATAACAACAACAGAATAAAGATCTTTTACTGTTCTGATCTAACAATTATTATTTCCATCCAAATGTATTGTAAAAGATATAACTGCCTGTTTCTCACAAAATTCTTATTCTTTAATTTGTAGGTTAACCGAAAGAATGCTAACTATGTGTTTTCGTAAATTCTGTAAAGGAATGCGGATTCAATGGCCTGCATTCGTATGAAATAATGATATAATAATAATAATAATAATGAAATAATTTGATTAAGAACCCCCCCCCGACATTTAAATAACCTCCTGTATTTAAATAAATGTTCCTTCACTGTGATAAATACCCGAAAAATTTTTTGTTTTACTCTATAGATTTTATGGAACCACTATAGCTCAAAAGGCAAATATAGAATCTCTATTGTTGTGGGCAGGTGGAATCAGAATTAAATCTTATTTTTATTTGTTTTTGTTGAGAGCCACCAGTTTTTATTCGTTTATTTCTAAAAATAATAATAACAAGATTATTTACAACAACGATAAAGTACATTCCTTGCTAAAACTGGAAACGCGATGGGGTTGAACTGAAAAGGCTTATCGTATTCGTAGCGTTCCACATAAATTTCAATGTACTATAAGTAGGCTACATAATAATTACTGATGCTTACTTTCAGTTTCACATAAATTTCGGTGCCTACCACATACTTAAGAAAAATAAAACCAATGTATGAGTAACACTAATTTACATGCAGATAAAACCGCGAAGGTGAGAACACGGCCATTGGTATATACAATTTACATGGTACCATTAGCAGCGGAGGGGATTCACAGTCGCGAATTGGTGAGCGTAGTTCAGTACATCTGATATGTGACCGTATTCGCTCCTTCGTGGTTTTATCTGTATATTAACTTTCAACACTTGAATAAAAGTTTACAATTCGGGTTCTCACAACAATAAAACCTAAACAGTGTATATACTAATAAAAATATAACTACACCATTATTACATCATTCTTTTTTTATTATTATTATTTTGAAATAGATACAATTAATTCGTATTCTGTATTTCATTGCGTTCAAGTACTATAACCAGAACTATCACTGTAACTATCACAAAAACTGGCATATCTGTCCTTTTTACTTGAAGAAAATATAATATCAATCGTATAATAGTCTACCTATAAAAACCCTTACATACTACAAAAGATAAATATTACAATGACCGTTAGAAGTCATATGATGTATGAGAATAAATAAATTGTATACTCGGTGAGATCCTACACTTCGTTATTGGTTTCTTGTTAAAATACTTGGCAGTATGAAGAAAAGCTAGAAGCAAGTTTTACCGTATAATGTATATACATACCGCCCACTAAATATGTTAATGTTCCCAAAACATGACTGAACATTTAAACTGTGAAATGTGACGTTACGTTTGCAAGTGTAATTATGTTCTCGCAAGATTTGCCCCTTTTCTTAAATCCGCCATCAGCAACATTGCATTATACAGGGTGTCCCGAAATTAGTGTGCAATATTTTACCAGCTGCTTCTACTGCCGGAAATAGGAAAAAAATTCATATAAACATTGGTCGAAAAATGCTTCCCAAGGGAGCTACAGGCCCTTAAAGGTGGGCCCCTGAGAAAAGTTTTTATCGAATATCTCCAAAACCACTCAAAGTCAAATATTGAAAATTTACACAGCCGCTACACTTCTTATGTGTAATAAGATGAAATGGAAATAATTCGAATATTTTATCCAGGGCTATCCCAAACTGGGAGGTTGTGGGTTTTAAATAGCCTCAACTTTTTTTGTATATAACTTTCTTCTATTTTTGACGGTAGAATATGAAATTTTAGAGTTTTATACGTAAAAAAAGGTACTCTTGATGAACATCGATGAAATACACCGTTTTTATATAATATCGACTTGAAAATTTTATAACATGGTATGAGATAGGTATTGGGAATCTAAACTAATTTTTTATTAATAGTAGGCCATGAATAAAAAAAGAATGCTTCATGCCGCTATGATATAATTTGATGTTAGAGCTGTCAACAATGTTAATAAATTTGTATAAACAGTTGTATGATATAAAATCCCAAGAACGCGTATCGGAAAAAAAAGTTTTGTCCCCTTTTCTATCAGTTATTTCATTTGTGCGCCTTTAATCACGATTTTCTTCAAGTCGATTTAAAATGCCAAGATTTACAGATAGGGAAATGACTGATGTGCATTTTGTGTACGGTTTTTGCAATGGTAGTGCATTAGCCGCAGTAAGCGAAGACCGACGAAGATTTCCCATTCGTAGAGCACCTGGGCGTTGAATATTTGCAGTTCTTCACCGGAATTTGGCAGACCAAGGGGATTTTAAAAGGTCTCGAGTTGCAGGAAAGCCACAAGGAAATCATTGTATGGATATAGTTTTGAATCATTTAGAAAACGATCCACAAATAAGCATTCGAAGAGTTTCAGAAATTGTCAACATACCTCGCTCAATAGTTAATAAAAAATGTAAGTACCTAGATAATTATTTATCTTAATTAATAATTTCAAATAGGTAGAATGACGGTAATGCAAGGAATACACCCATACCATTTTAGACGCGTGCAACATTTAACGGAGGCAGATTTTTTACCACGACTCCAGTTTTGTCAATGGATATTAGCGAACAGATGAGGCAATGTTCACTAGGAACGGAGCTTTTTAAAATCCACGAGTTGTTCGGCGCACAAATTTCCAACATAGATTTTCGGTGAATTTATGGGCAGGAATCATTGGAGATCAAGTAATTGGCCCAATAGAATTCCCCAATCGTCTTAGTGCAGACGAGTATTTAAACGTCATTTATTACCGTTGAATGTTTGACACGAGGTTCGACAAAATATGCATTTTCAACATGACGGCGCGCCTGCCCATTTTGGGCGCAAAGTTCGAACTTGGTTACATCAAAATTTTCCAGGCAGGTGGATAGACGAGAACTTGGCCACCTCGTTCACCGGATCTAAACCCATTAGACTTTTACTTTTGGGGTTATATGAAGGGTTTGGTTTACGCCGCTGAAGTAAATACACGAGAAGAACTACTTCAAAGAATAAATCAGGCCGAAAATTAATTAAGAAGAAATACATTCAAGACTTTACGGGCTTCTCAGACTTTAGAACGTCGAGCGAGACTGTGTATCCAAGAAAATGGAAATTTGTTTGAACACCTGTTACAATAAAACTATGTAAAATTCAAATTTAATTTTGTTGATATAAAAAGATTACTGGATGACTTTTGTTCATATTGAGTATGATAGCTTCGCTCGAGTTATTCATAAAAAAAATATTTTTCACGTATTTTCCAAGCAACAAATTACAAATATTAGTATGTACTTTATATGGACATTAAGTAATAGACAAAACTCATCTGGTACAATGTATTTTGCTCCATATGTTATAAAATTTAAAAAACAAATAAAATTAGCTAAATTTTAAAGTTTTCAAGTCGATATTATTCAAAAACGGTGCATTGTGTCGATGTTCATCAAGAGTACCTTTTTTACGTATAAAACTCTAAAGTTTCATATTCTATCGTCAAAAATAAAAAAAAGTTACATACAAAAAAGTTGGGGTTATTTAACCCCACAATCCCCTAGTTTGGGACAGCCCTGGATAAAATTTTCGAATTATTTCCATTTCATCTAATTACACATAAGAAGTGTAGCGGATCTGTAAATTTTCAATATTTGACTTTGAGTGGTTTTGGAGATATTCGATAAAAACCTTTCTCAGGGGCCCACCTTTAGGGGCCTGTAGCTCCCTTAGGAAGCATTTTTCGACCAATGTTTATATGATGTTTTCTCCATATTACTGGCCGTAGAAGCAGCTGGTAAAATATTGCACACTAATTTCGGGACACCCTGAATATAAACTTTTAAAATATAAAGTGTATATTTCTTTTGCATTCATCCATTAATCCACGTTTTTATTTGTTTCAGATACACAAATCTGTTGGAAATCTTTAATGTGACTCTTAGAACATCCACCGCTAAAATGAACGTAACAGCAAATTACACGGAGGCATTTCACGAAAATGATCACATATTTCCTCTAGTGGTTCAAATAATTCAAACTATACTGTTTACGGTCGTGTGCTTAGTAGGCCTCGTAGGCAACACCTTAGTCATTTATGTGGTAATTCGATTTTCCAAAATGCAAACTGTTACTAATATGTACATTGTAAATTTAGCTATAGCAGATGAATGTTTCCTGATAGGTATACCTTTTTTTAATAGCAACTCTTTTACATCGTCATTGGATTTTCGGTTATTTCGCATGTAAAGCATATATGATATCCACCAGTATTAATCAATTCACTAGTTCAATTTTACTTTGTATAATGAGCGCTGACCGATACATAGCGGTATGTCATCCAATATCTTCTCCCAGGTGGAGGACTCCATTTATTTCTAAAGTAGTCTCACTACTTGCGTGGACCTTCAGTATTTTTCTTATTATTCCCATCATTCAACATGCCAAAGAAATAGAATTTGAGGGGAAAAAATCTTGTGTTATAGAATGGGGAAATTTTGATTACAGCAATTTTTCCCTCAATTCCACTGATGAGGCAGATACAGCTCCAGCGAAAATTTTTACGATGTATACATTTTTCTTTAGTTTTGCTATACCTCTTTGTTTGATCCTCGTTTTTTATTGGTTAGTTATCAGAAAACTGAAAACGGTAGGCCCTAAGAATAAATCCAAGGAGAAGAAAAGGTCGCACAGAAAAGTTACTAATTTGGTATTGACTGTCGTTACGGTGTATGTTATATGCTGGTTACCTTATTGGATCACACAGCTTGCCATAAATGGTAGTAATGATACGTAAGTATAGACAAATTTTTTTATTTTTGTATTACAATAAAGGAAATGTACTTAAAAAAAATAATTTTCGTCATGTGACTTTAAAGTTACAATTTTTGTTATGAAATTAACGGTAATATTTAATGAAGCTAAAATATTTTTATAAAATTTTAGTTGCAAATATAATGCAAATATTTCGTTTATATTTAATAGTCGGAGAGCAGATGACGAATTTGGGGAAGGTATTTTAGGCACGTTGAAATGATAAAAAAATCATATTTTATCAATGTGCGAATCTAGAACCTTGAGCGTTTGCGGTTATTTCGCTACTGCGCAGCATATGACATTTGCAAAAAAATAAACGAAAAAAATATCTTTTAGGCAACTTGGAATGTTTTTTATATCTTATTTTAGGATTTATATAATCTAGAAATAAAAATCCCAGACTATTTTGTTCGTTTTAAAGTATGACCTGACTCTCTCAAATACATTTTTTTTATTATACGCAAAAAATATATTTTAGGCATTCTAAAATTTTAATAGCATTCTTTTGGATTAATTTTGAAAATACTTGTAAAACGCCAGACGAATATAACTGTTTTTAATAATTCCCTGACGCAAATAAAAATTTTAAATAAGTAGGACAAAAAAGACTTATGTAGGCATAGACATGAGAGAGCAAGTTAATCGAGACATGCCGGCAGCTGCTGGGGCCCTGGCTCGTTGGCTGTGATTGGTTACTGAAAGACCACGTGACTCGGGATTACCAGCGTAGCTCGGGCTTTGTATACACAGAGTATTTCGGAGCAGTTTATTCCTTTAGAAACAGCATTGCAACGTGGAAAATTTGTTTTTAGTTTTTATTATTCATTTTACGAGGCTTTTCAATACTATTTTTTTTTAATGTGACCATAAATGTATAGAAATAGATATCTGTGCACCTACCTAGTTTTAACCGTTCTGAATTATTCTAGTGATAATATTTAGTGACTTGTATCTTGAAGGTTATATTAGTGAAATTCACAATGGATAAAAAACATTTAAGTTGTGTAATTTGTAAAAAAAAAACAGATGATAAAGTGATTGTTTTTAATGAAGAGACTTACAAAATGTAGAAACATTTTAAAAATTCGCCTACAAAACGACTTGAAATTTAAAAATGTGATTCTACCACTGGATGTATTATAAAAAAATACATATATCTACATCGATATTCTATATAAACCTGATGTCAATTTATGTTAAAAATTTATATAAACTATACTAATTAATATTGTTTGAATAAAAGTTGAATTCCAAAAAAAAATTATTGAATAATTTAATATGTTAATCTTTTAGTTAATATGTTAATATTGTGTTTCTGCTAAGATACGAAGTGCTTGGTTCAGAAAACTTTATTTTCAAAAGATGTTTAGAACACATTTTATTATTTTTTTTAAGAAAAAATAATGAAATTTATAAAAATCATGGATTTTACTATTTTACTCCGGTTGGACCGAACATTAATATTTATTAATTAATTTATTTATTTTTATTAATTAATTAATTTATTTATTTTTATTAATTAATTAATTTATCTTTATTAATTATTTATTTATTAATTGGTTACAAAAAAAAATTAACTGCTCTAAAATACTCTGTGTATGCAGAGCCTGAGCTACGCTGGTAATCCCGAGTCACGTGGTCTTTCAGCAACCAATCACAGCCCGACGAGCCAGGGCCCCAGCAGCTGCCGGCATGTCTCGATTAACTTTCTCTCTCATGTCTATGCCTACGCATAAGTCTTTTTTGGCCTACTCATTTAAAATTTTTATTTGCGTCAGGGAATTATTAAAAACCGTTATATTCGTCTGGCGTTTTACAAGTATTTTCAAAATTAATCTACAAGAATGCTATAAAAATTTTAGAATGCCTAAAATATATTTTTTGCGTATAATAAAAAAATATATTTGAGAGAGTCAGGTCATACTTTAAAACGAACAAAATAGTTTGGTTTTTATTTCTGGATTATATAAATCCTAAAATAAGATATAAAAAAATTCCAAGTTGCCTAAAAGATATTTTTTTCGTTTATTTTTTTGCAAATGTCATATGCTGCGCAGTAGCGAAATAACCGCAAACGCTCTTCCTGACTCAAGGTTCTAGAATCGCACATTGATAAAATATGATTTTTTTATCATTTCAACGTGCCTAAAATACCTTCCCCAAATCCGTCATCAGCTCTTGGACTATAAGTACAAGGATGACTCAATTTCCACTACTATTAGTTAATCAACAATAATTAATTATTTATTCGTATATTATATTCATAAACAAGAATTATTACTTGCAGTTCTTAATAAGTTTAAAGAAATCCATTTGATACAAACAATGCAAGTTGAAAATGAAATTAATTATCTTTTTTAGATTATATCACATAGACACATAATTATTTAGGTATAAATAGTTAACATTATATTAATATTCTAGTTGTTTCAATCAATAGTGTGGGTATTTAATTGTCGAGTATATACAGGGTGTTTCGTAAATATGGTGCCAAATCAGATATCAAAGCGGCACAAGTGCACAAGCGATGTAATTCGGTGACAGTTTCTTGCTGGTTTACCTTTCTATTCCAAAAATTTTCGAATAAATATTCCTAGCACGATTATTAGTAATAAAATATTGTACTGACCAAAATTTAAATATTTACTGCTTCTGAATTCTACATTAAATCTAGTTCAAATAAGTATTCTTATGTCTATATCTAGTAATAATGAGTTTTTTAAAACCTTGATATGCTTAAAAGTTTTATTTGTATATAACTTGTTTAACAGTTTTTCGTCAAATTTGTTACACGAGCTTTACTGGTTGGCAGCGATTTTGAATAAAATTTTAAAAAAATTCTTTTCAATGGAATAACAGGTAAATACCCTGTGTCATTTTAAAAGTTGGGTAACATAAGGAAGACATTTTATGTGACTTTTCTTTATTATTTATCCTGGCTAACTCACCATATCAAGTTTGCACTATATTTTTTTAATATCCTGTATATACCCACAAGTAACAATTTAAATACCTTTTAGGTTTATTTAAGTTTTGTTAGTGCTATATAGTGGCCAGCTCATAAACTAATAATTTATGCCCGATTTATTTTATGCCAAGTGCACTTAAAGATAGTTTTGTGTTAAAGTTTTAAAAACGTCTTCAAGAAGTTATATCAAAACTAATTTATCTTTTAGTCTTTGTTGGCTTATGACTGACTTATCAAGGCATTTGTCAAGACTTCAATAAAACATTATAGCTGTTAAGTCCAAGTTAAGAGTATTGTGTGTTATAGAGAATTTATGACAATTTGTGGTTTTATAATTGTTTTTTTAAAATTATCCTGAAATGCTTTGAGATCCTAAATTTCAGGTCAAACTTTCATAAAGCCAACTACTTTATTAGAGTTTTAATGAAGCAGACAAAAATCTCAATTAAATCAACCTTAAGCATAATAGAGTTTGATTCCATTTTTCCGGAATATAATATTTTAAAATGTCACTATAGTTGGGCCGCTGTAAGATTGCAACTTTCGTCTTAAAGAGTCAAAACCGTAAATAATGTTATGCAATTCAATTATCAGCGGTACACAACAATTTTCTAAATTCCACGCAGGTCAAGTGTTCGCTGTTGTACAGCTCGAACTGTAAACAAGGGTCCACCATTTCTTTTTTCACGGATGAAATAATTATCCACCTTTAATGTAAACTCATGTTCATTTCGAATCGAGTCTCGATTTAAATGTTTTCCTTTCGATTGACTCATGATTGTTTTAATATGAATATTTCGAATAAAGAAATTCATGGTTAGCACACGTGTTACCACTTCGGCTACTCTGAGTTAATGAAAACATAAAATGAAGAATTTATTTATGTTTCTCGGTAAGAATATATTATTTTCTTAGAACTTTTGGGTCTTGTCCAGTAAATTGATTTTCTGTATCAGGGACGAAAAATTTTAAATGCTTAAAATCTTTTCTGTTAAAAATAGCTAATATTAATAATGTCGCTACGTATGAATCGAGTTTGTAATGTTAATTTTAGAAATAATAGAAAACATGAAATAAAGGTTGAATGAATATCAAAATAAAAGTATAAATATATTCATTTACTGTTTGAGATTCACTGCTCACCAATCTTACGCTATAATCATCCAACAATGTAATTGTAAATAAGTCACTTATTGTGTATATACATATGTATAACTGGTATGCTGACGATTGAAACGAATAAAATTATTTATGATTTTGACTTGAACAAAGTTGCAATCTTACACCGGCCCGACTATAGTAAAACCAACGCATTGGATAAAAAACGAGAGAGTCGCGCAGAGCAGACGTGTGTAGCGCCACAAATAAACGAATTTTTAGGTTATGTTATTCGGGCACCAGAAATTCTATAGATTTTAAAGCGGTTGTGTTATGTGCTCAAAGGATTTAAATCGGGTTCTAAGATAAGCCTACAAGTTTCAAGCAACATGATAAGGCCAATGAGGCTTAAAATATACTTCTACAAGAACAAATCGACATACTTAAAGAGCAATTAGTAATTTAATAGGCACTTTGAAACAAAACGTATTTGAAGTAGAAAAGTTCAAAACCAATAAGGTTTATACGAACTGCCGCCATTATTACTCGTGGCAAAATATGTATATTGGAAATGTTCCGGATTGAACAAAAAAATGTAATTTGTATCCAATAGAAATGTTTTCTAAAAACAATTTACTAACACTGAACGATGTTATGGGCGGATGCTACCGATTTATTTATTTTTAAGTCAACGAGAAAAAAAATTACCCATATATTTTTTTGAAATTTGTTTTTAGGGAGCGCACGAATTTTTAAGAATTATCTAACTCGTGTTTTACAGTAAACTTAGCGTCATTGCAAATTTTAGCCAACTAGAAGAAATCCTAGTACTTCATTATAAGTAGTCCGTATACAATATCCGCATTTATGTTCACTTCATTAAATACAAAACGTCCGCCCAAAGCATTTGTGTGTGCCTTTTAAGTTTCAATAAAGTACTTATCCTAACCAAGTATGGTTTTATAATACTCTTCAGATACTCTACGAGTAAAGACTTGGACGATAGATTAAAACTTGAGAGTTCTAATAGTAGTTTTAAAAAGAGGCATATAAGCCCTTCCCTAGGTGTGCCCCTGTACTCTTATAAGGGTTTCAAATCAGTTTTATAGAATTCTTTTAGATTATAAGTAGTCTTAGAAATAAGCTTTGAAGATATCTTATAGAGCATTTTAAAACTAAAATTGATACTTGGGACAGCGGTATTCACGAAAGATTCTCCTCCTCTTAACTTCTTTATTTTTGTCCTAGAAGAAAATAATAAAATTAAAACTTGTAAGACATTTTTTTCTCATCTCAACGCACTAAACAAAAAATAATCGAGCATCTCGTTCCAAAGATTTACACCAAACTTGGATTTTTTAATAGATTTTTGAATTTGTCGCTTCTTTCCAATTACAATGATATAAATAGTTCCGTTAACATTTGCTGTTTTATGCTGTTTCTTGTCATGGTAAACTTAGTTTAACTTTTGTTAAATTAACTTTTCTTAATGAGTTCTTTTTAAAATTGTGCTTCATTCTCTCCATGCTTAAAAGGGCATTATTATATTGTTGTAGTATCTACTTATGTCCAAATCTTAAAATTTTGAAATGAATAATGTTATATTTATATTTATATTTTAAGCACGTGTGGACTCTGGTTGCTCAGGAACTGTTCTTTTTTTGCGAATATCTCCTTAAATTTTGAAATAAACATATAACTATTACATATAATTGTAATTGAAAAGGAGCAACGAATTGAAAAATGCCATTAAAAAAACAAGTTTGGTGTACATTTTTGAAATGTAATGATAGATTCTTTTTTTGTTTGGTGCGCTGAGATAAAATTTCCTACAACTTTTGGTTTTACCGTTTTTTTTTTTTCGAGGATAAACAATAAACAGGGGGACAATCTTTCGTGAATTTCGTACATTGTCTGCTAAAATTATTTAAATTGTCTTATTCATTGATTAAGTGCCTCCTCTATATAAATTACTAAAATAAAGGGGTGAAACTCATTCAAACAATTTTATACGAACGTTTTTTTACTCACAATATAATTATTCGTATTTTTATGTATTAGGAATAGGATAAGTACAAAATGTAATATATTTGTTTGCATTTTGCATTTTGAATCCAGAATGAAAAGCGATAAACAAAAAAAAATATTTTAGCAAAATCTAAACAGGTAAGGAACATCCCCTTCTTTGCATAAAGTCAGCGTCGACCTGGCCTTAGTTTTTTGCATTTATTTACCGAACGGTTAAGCGGCTGACACAATTTTACATAGACAAAGATATTCATGTGTACATTTTAACTAAAACAGATTCTATGCAATTTTTCTGTAAAGTTAACCACTGTCGTGTAATCGAGACAAGTTAACGGTTGATTCGAACGAGCAGCGGAAAATGCGTATATAGTCGATATCCTGATAAGGGTGGGAATTAACCCTTGACTATGGTTATTTTTACAGAAAAGTTGCATAAAATCTTTTCTGATCGAAATTTACTATAATTATGATTTCCACCGTCCGGATATAATTTTTGATAAATTTTTGACGTTTATACTATCCATAAAATCCTGACTTCAAAATTTAAGCCTAGAATCAAAAGAATCGATTAATAACTAAGATGTATGCTTTGTTTGGTCCACCGGGTAGTTCTATTTTTATTTTATATTTTTATTTAAATATACGTATTATAATGTAACGAAAAAAATAAAAAATATGTGAAACGATTTACGTACCTGCCTGTCCTACCCAAGGCAAAAACGAAATTTCATATATATAAGCTACTTATGTTGTTTAATGAGGCTCATTTTCAAATACCTTCCCAATATTTACATTTTTTCTCCAATCAATATGTATACAATCAAAAAAATGAAAAAGTTTCTTGAAAAGTTGCTTGTATGAATCTTAAAATTTGTTGCAGGTTTTCAATTACTCTTCACCTCCTCGCATCCTGTATGAGTTATTCAAATTCCGCAGTCAACCCAATACTTTACGCGTTCTTGAGCGATAACTTTAAGAAAAGTTTCCTCAAAGCTTGTACTTGCGCCGCCAATAAGGACGTCAATGCTACACTACATCTGGAAAATAGCGTGTTTCCCAAGAAAACTAAGCAGAACTCTGAGAGATTTAAGCCGAGTAGAACTCGGGGAACATCAATCTGTGCCAACAACGACGACGAAGGTGACATTGGTCCTTTGGTAAGCAAAGGAGACGCATCAACATCTGCCATTACTATGACAAGTCGCACAACCACCACACTCTGCGACAGTAGGGACAACGTTTGTAAAAATAATTTAGTAAAAAATGGTGTTGCTGTGACATCTCAGCCGACCAGTTTGTAATTTTTATATAATTTTGTTGGTATTTTTAAAAACTGATGTAATCCTCTTACAAGAACGGTGGATAAACAGTTACTGATATTTAAATTAATGAAAATTCAACCTTTCCTCTGAATAACGAAAAGCACAGAATTTATGTATTTTTCTAATTCAAAACTAAGAAGTATTTTTATAATTACAGTATTAATAAAGTTGATTGAAACAAGTATTTATTAGGACGAATTTTTAACTGCAACGAAAAGTTTGTACTTAGGGGTGAACCCTTTTTAATATATATTTTTTTTAAGTTAGTTAAGGAAAACTAGGTGTTATTCAGCCATGTTGGTATAGAGCTATATGTGGTGAGATTATCCATATTTAATTTCAAAAGTTCTACCCTTAAATAACATGTGACTATAAAATTATCTTATAGATGCATCACTACATCTAGTACAAACATTTGGAAAAAGAACATTTACGTTATAACTTCATGCACAACCTTGTATTGGAAACAAAATTATTCCAAATTCTATTTCATCTCTATGTGTGAAAGGTACTAGTCGGTAATAAAAACTCTCGTTATGCGTTCGATCTGCCAATGTAGCTTGCTGATTCTATGAAAATGAAAAACATTGCTAGAGATAGACAGAAAACTTTATAAATAACTACTTTGTCTTCTTCATGCAATATGTCGTCCATTTCACTGTCCCTTACAGAGCTAGCTACATTATGAGAGTTGTACAGTCACAAATTTTATTATTTGAATCTTTTACGAAATATTGTACGTCTCTTCTTTAAGTGAACAATGCCGATTCATTATCTTCATCGTCGTCATTTTCTTCTTCGCTCGGTAAACGCAATTTGTTAGGTTTAAGATGTCATGATTTTCTAGGCCTTTCATTATCTTGGTGGTGCAACATGGACAGTTTGTGTACACTCCTCACCTTAACACTAACAATTTTATTCAAAATGAAAGACACAAAGGTATCTGTTTTAACAATCACAGTCAGATAAGAGGAGTAAATTAGTTTATTGGGTCTAATATGCTTTTGGTACCTTTTCATTACTGAGAACATTCACACACCGAAAGCATTTGTCTTTCTTCACATTACTTGATTAAGGGGAATAAGGATGTCACTCCGCATCATGTTTCAGTTACAATTAGATGTCAATTTCATTATTTTTCTATCTTTCAAACTATCTGTACTTATTAGAATTAACAATAAATGCTTCCTTTGACCAATTTTTTACAATTTTGGACTTCTAATCACGACAATAAAATGTAAAAAATTGCATTTATTCGAATACGATATGGCGTCCATAAGACAGAACTTATACTCCGATTACAAGATTACAAGCGTCTATGTCAATATTCAGCTTACACAATGTGTTTTTGATACGAGCTTCCTTGTTGAGGATGAGCTTTAGAAAGCCTCGAAAGTAACTACGAATCTTAGTAAATCCTAATGTAATACAAGTAAATATCAGAGAACAGAATAATAGAAATTATATAGTGAAAATTCCTTTTCTTGGTAATAGTTGTAATAGTTTTGGTCAAGAATTCTCCAAAGTTCAAATATTCTGTATGTAATAATGCCCTTATATTATTTCCTCTTCTAATAAATGAGTTATAGGTAATTTTTCTTTATTTATTATTGGAAATGTTTAAGACAGTTTATTGAGGAGTGTCCATAAATAAAATCATTCGAAATACATCGAATATGTCAAATTAATCTGAAATTTGAAACTTGTCTTCGACGACGGAATAGCACACTGTGTGCTACCGACTAAAAAATTTCATTTAATGTTCCAGTATATTTTTTGTATGTACGATCATATGGCCCTTCCTTCTACATTAATGTTTAAAAAATAAAAAGTAATCAAATTAATTTTAAATTTCGTTTATTTAATAACGCATCGGATGTTGCATCTGGATCTTTACAATGAAATAAAACTAGGATCATGAGCATGAAGACAGTGCGACTTTTCTCAGTTGTTGGTAATATTTTTAAGTTCAATCGTCTTTGTTTTATACACGACTGATTTGCAGTAGCAGCTGACGTTGCAATTTTTTTCATTTAATTTAAAATTTTTACTGCGACTGTTAGAATGACAAGACACGACTATATATAGTACTTTAATAAAATTTTAAGCAGGTTTTTCTGATTTATAATCGTGTGCAAAATAATGCCAAACGAATTTTATTGTTCCGGTATAACGTAAGCCATTTCTGACTAAATAGTATTTTATAGGGTGCGACAAAATATATCCAGACGTTTTTTTTTAAATAAAAAAAAATTAAGTGCAAAAAAAAAATTAAGTGCAAAAAAAAATTTATGAAACCTATTTATTAAAACGTAAAATTATTATACATTGTACTGATTCTGCGGTTGGCTCCTTGTGAAACATTATTAAATATTTTTTTAAATAAACAAAGAAAATTTTAATTTAGATGTTTCGAAATTGTATTTTCACTCTACACGTGTTTCGTGTAATATGTAAAATTATTTATGAAAAACAACATCGAGTAAATAACCGCCACGGCAAGCCAGACAATGACCCATTCTACTTTGAGCTTGCAGCATAACTTTGCACAATATTTCAGCTGGAATTTGCGCAATTTCTTCACGAATATTTGCCTTTAAGTCTTCTAACGTTTGTGGATGATTAATATAAACTTTATTTTTCAAGTATCCCCACAAGAAAAAAATCTGGTGCCGTCAAATCAGGGGAATGAGGCGGCCACTCAATATCTCAATTTTTTGAAAGCAGCCTGGCAGGGAAAATGTCTCTAAGAAGAGCGACCGTTTCACGCGCTGTGTGGCATGTAGCGCCATCCTGTTGGAACCAGAAGTTTTCTATGCCAAGTTCTTCCAACTGTGGTTGCAGAAATTCACGTATCATTGTTCGATACCGTTCTCCATTAACAGTAACTGCATTGCCCCTGGCATCTTCAAAAAAGAAGGGTCCAATGATCCGTTCAGAGCATATTGCGCACCAAATAACGACTTTTTGATCAAACTGCACGTTTCCTTGAATAAAACGAGGGTTTTCTGTTCCCCAAAAATGATCATTTTGTTTGTTGATACGACCTGAAAGGCAAAAATTTGCTTCGTCACTCATTATCAAATTTTGCCAAAAATTGTGTTCTGCTTCTACTAAGTTTGTAACGATGTGTGTATTACAAACGTCTTTGAATATTAATTGGCCGTAGTTTGACCACAGTTTGAATTTTGTATGGATACATATGCAAGTTTAAGTGCAAAATTCTTCCTAAAGTCCGCTCAGACAACCCTAAATTGCGCCGCACGTCTTCTTGTGGAAGTTTTTGGTTCTGCCTGAACATCAGCCCAAACAAACTCAATATTTTCGTTTGAGCGACCAGAACGACGTCTTCCAGTATGCTTTACATCAATTACTGTGTCATTCTGTGAAAACGCGTTTGCTAAACGCCGAATTGTTTCTCCGTGTGAAGCTCTTCGATCGGGACACGCTCTCCTAAAAGCGTGTTGAGTTGAAAGTATCGAAGAAAAGTTTTGGAAATACAATTTAACAATTTCTGCGCGTTCTTGAGGTGAATAACGCTCCATAACAAAATTCTGTATCTTTCTACTTTTGACAGTTGTCAAGAAAATAACAAAATTATAACAATATTCCATAGCTGGGTATATTTTGCCGCATCCCATAGTTCATAAAGTTAGCAAATGAATAAAATAACTTTCTAAGGTAAATACAAAAAAAGAACCCTTTCCTTATTAAAAATTGTTTTGATGATAATCGTAACATTAATTTTCCACACTTTGGTACCAAATGCGAAAATGGATACTTATAATTAAAAAAATTTAATATGCAACCTCAATTGTTAAAATCAAATTTAACAAAAATTGTATACTGTAAACCTGCATTAATGCGATCAAAAGGAAGAGCATTACAGTTAAAACATGCGGAAGAGAGTTGACTATATCCTGATTCGTTGCCACTAAGGCCACCCGACGTCACGATACAGTGTACAACCGAATGTCGAGTTCGGCCGGAGACCGGAGACGCTGCAATAAATAACATTCATTCTCGCTGTTCTGTGCCGATGTGGCAGTAGCACTGAGCAACTGTCTTTGTCGTCTACTAATTGTCTATTACTCCATCGTTGTCTGCTACATTAAACGTAGGTATTGCATGAAATAGAGTCCAATAGTGTATATCAATTTTTATAAATATACTCTGCTGAAAATCATTCCCCACTGTTTCCCACATAAATTATCTTTATTGTACAATTAGTTACTGATAAATTGCACCTCGCTCTCTTCTATTTTATTTCATAAATCATCCAATACAGATAGGAAACTGCACAGCAGAATCTATAGGCATATATTTCTTTTCCAACTTTATATTTATGTATTTAGAATCAGTATTTCACACAATCTTTTCTGTATTTTTAGGTTTCATAAATAATAAGATTAGATTCTTGATTGTATATCTCAGTTGACATGACAATAGAAAGAGACGTTCCACATTATCTAGCAAAAAATTGTTTAACACTGCGTTATGAACTAATCGCCCATAAGGTTTTGATAAAGCTTACAAGTACCTCCTGGCAAATATCTCACACTTATCAGTCTAAATCGGGGTATTTTCTCTACCTTGACTTTAAATTTTCAATAATTTAAATACTTCTATTTTTAAATAAATGTTTTACGGATCTATTAATATTAACTTTCCCTAAAACTATTGGAATCAGTTCAATAATATACACGTTAATCGATCAGTTAGACAGGTACACCATACTGACCACATAATGTAAGAAATCCCAAACCGTTGATGTCAGAATGTCACCGACATTCATAAACATATTTCCGAAAATAATTTACCCTTCACCAATAAACGCTATTTTACTGTAGAAAGCGTCTGCGAATGGTAAACCTATGTTTGCATTGTTTACAGGAATCTTATGCATTTTGTACTACACCTGGCATACTACCTATTGAGTGAAGACCGGTAAGTTTCCGAGAAATAAATCAACGGTAACTTTGTTTCCAAAATTAACTATTTTAGTGAAACAAAATGTGAAAATTTTTAATTTTTTCCTACTGTTGACTGCAGTAAAATAATTTTAGAAAAGAGAAAGTTAAATATATTTTTTTCAGAAGTCAAGTGTTAAAAAGATACAGTACAAATTCTATAACATTTCCGAAATTCCCTTTAAAAATAAATTTCCGTAATATCGCATCACTAGACATAACTATTTTGTCAAAATTGTCATTGTTAGTATGAAAATCCGCAAAGCAAACAGCTTGATCTGAAAATAGTAGAAAGTGATAGGTGCCTAAATGTACCTACACCTACCTTATAAAATCTAATCAAATATATAAAACTAACTCAACTCATCATAAGTAATAAATAATAGTGATTTTTTACGAAAAATGTCGAATACTTTTAGCTTAATTTACTGAATAAGATTCAAATCTGTGATGTAATTTATGTACCTTATATTAATTATATAATTATTTATATATTATTTCATTTGTACGGGGTTTCTCTGCAAAATTAAAGTAGGTACTTAAAAATGTCTCTTCAATATCTTAAATTATGGTAAGGTGGATAAAATTTTTATTTTACACCAGAACTGCACAACGAGGGTTACCGCTTTCAGGCTCACAAGTTAGCGCCACTGGCGAGTAAGGTAGCTGTCCAAAATTATTGTTAGGCGGGGAACAAGTTTATAGGGTTTTATTATAATTATTTCGTACATCAGTAAATAATAAAACTTGTTAACTATGCCTCGGTGTTGTGCAGTTCCATTTTGTTCGGAAACAAAAGACGGACATATGTCTCCGAGAGATAAAAGTCGCCTAAAACAGTGGTTGGTAGCGATTCGCAAGGATAACTTTACTCCTTCGAAACATTCGTGTGTTTGTAAGAAACATTTTAATCCTGACGATTATGCGTCACCAAAGGAGCCTACTACAGAAAATCGTAAGTAATAATGATGCATATTCGTTGTTTTCATCATGCTCATGCTTGATATAACCTAACTTTAATGACAATTGACACCTCTGATGGGTCCAATAATTTCCCTACTGAACAAGTAAATTACTATTTTCCTCTTTTTGCCATCATTGTGTTAAATGTTTTACAGCTATTTTTTATAAAAATTACTAAAAACTCGCATTAAAAAGCCATAGTAAACATTAACGTTCAGTGACATGGACCTTACCTTACAGTGGCGCTTCTCGTGGTGAATTCAAACGCGCATTTACCGAATGTTTCATTGTAATATAAAATAAATTCTGTGTAAGCATTTTAAAATTGGGTAATTATTGACTAATTATTAAATATTTGAGTAAACGGGTTTATATTTTTGTAAGGAGAGACCAACAAATATTATCTATATATATATATACATAATGTTTCAACGAAAGTTTCGGTTGTAATATTAAATAAATTCTGTGTAAGCATTTTAAAATTGGGTAATTATTGACTAATTATTAAATATTTAAGTAGGTAAACGGGTTTATATTTTTGTAAGGAGAGACCAACAAATATTATCTATATATACATAGTGTTTCAACATTAAGCAGTACAATTTTGGTTATACGTTTAGAGGTGCCTTTTGCCCTTATAAAACAACATAATCAAAATATGTTTAATAATTAGGGAGGTAGACTGGTAAAACTGAGCCCTATATTTTGACCTAGCCTCCCCTTACCAGTTGCAGTTCGGTATCGTCACCGAATTGATATTATTATAAAGTTATTATACTGCTTATAATTTAAACACTTTGTAGGTGACTTTTTATATAAAAAAAACCACTGAATGTATGACTAATAGTAATATTAAAATAATTTATAGCTATGATAAATGTATTTGTAGAAAAAATTGCAGGGTAATTGTTTTTCAACTTAACATTTAATGTATATTTATTGATATCTGATCATCAGAAAATAGGATAGATTTGTAAAAAAACAATTTTTTTTTAATTTTTTGTACTTAAATGTTTGTATGTTAATTGTCATAAGATTTTATCGAATGAGCCCATAAAATCTTATGATATTTTTTTATTTGAAACGCCATATGGAAAACCGTTTTAAATTGTCCGTTAAAAAGATTTGCTTCTTAGTATTTTGTATACTAAATATAAGCACTGTACAGTTTAACGAAATGTACGATTTTTTATTTTGCTACAAATTCAACGGCGATAAAAAATTAAAAATCATTTTGACTTATACCCATCCGTCTTCACACATATCAGAATTTCTGTTAAAACGGTTTTCTACATATAAAATTATTGATGAGATATTAGTAATTCTCAATGATGACTGTATGTACATGTTATAGTTATATAGATGTTTAAATGTACATAGAACTTTTACTTTTTGTTGAAACCTGTGATATTAACATAATGTACCTATATGAAGAAATTTGTATATAATCACACATTCACTTATATTTGTGTACTCCAACGTTGCACCTCTATTTATTCTTAATTTACTAACGTGAATTTCCCATAAAATGTATTATATTTAAAAATATAATGTATAGAGCTTAAAATTGGTCTGTTTATAAACATAAGTACGAAAGAGACCATTTTAAGTAACTTGCCAAAATAGTTGTATTAGTGTGAGTGTATACAACATGTTTCCTGTATAAATAAAATATTTCGGATATGTAAAGTATCTTGTTTTATTCCGTCATTATCATGGGCGCCGCTAGAAAATTTTTCAGGGAGAGTTAAAAATAATATGCATGTTTTCATGAGATTTTTTTATTGAAAAACAAAAAAAAAATAGTCAACGCATTTTTTACTTACACTACATTGTGACAATGTATAAGAATGAAAATAAATTGAAAAACAAAAGAGCTATCTTCAATAATACACATATTTGATATAAAATAAAATAAAAAAAAAACAACAGGTTTGACAACATAAAATCTCAAATAATTTATTCTTAAACATAGTATATCACTACAAAAATAAATTAAAATATCGCTCTGCTTCAATATCTGCTTCGACCGGTCCATTAGACCGTGCAGTATGTTTGTCTACGCAAGTAGCACACCAAGTTGTAATTTGGTAGTGCCAACGTATTGACAGATGTGACAACGTTGGCGCGATCAAATTACAACTCGGTGTGCTACTTGGGTAAGTCTATGGCGAGAGTGTGAAAAACATAATTTTCAAAAAATGCTGTCAGACCTTTTTGCTACACAAATTTGGTGAACGAAAAACAAATATATGTTGGTTGAATTGAAAGCAGATCAGGATAATTTTTTAGAACACGCACTTCTAAGATACCACAAAACCAATTATACCGACACACTCTACACATCATCAGATGTTCGTAGCACAGTGTCATATCTTGTGCAAACAACCCTAACTACCCTTAAATAAAACAATAAGATTACAACACTTGACATAATCCACCCTGTATTCATTCATACGGCTGTCTGGGTGTGTTGTATAAAAACGCCGTCAGATGTCGCACAACATTCGACTTGAATAGAATAAATTAAAGGGCAAGGGAAAGATATTTGCAATATCGTATTTTTTGTACTATATTTTAGGGCAAGGGAAATACGTAGATGTTAATAGTTACTTTGTACCTGCGCTGTCAACCCATAAGGAGTCATATAACGGCGTTTTTATACAACACACCCAGACAGCCGTATGAAAGAATACAGGGTGGATTATGTCAAGTGTTGTAATCTTATTGTTTTATTTAAGGGTAGTTAGGGTTGTTTGCACAAGATATGACACTGTGCTACGAACATCTGATGATGTGTAGAGTGTGTCGGTATAATTGGTTTTGTGGTATCTTAGAAGTGCGTGTTCTAAAAAATGACCCAGATCACTTGGTGTATTTCCAGTAATTTATCTTGATACTTGACAGTTACTTTCGTCATTTTTCGAGGGGGTTGGCAACTGTCCCCTCTTGTACCTCCCAGCGACGCCCATGGTCATTATTAATCGTTAAAAATACATGGTCTAATAATTACACAAATAGTAAAGAATACTGTTATACCAACAAAGGTATAAAGTTGGAATCCTCTCTTTATCTAATTTAAAAATTAAATAAAGTTGCCGCTCATAGATCTACTGTCACAAAACTTTAAGCCATTTAACTTTGTAAAACAGAACGTTTTTGATTGAAATTGGTTATTAATTACAGCCACTGCATAACCCCCATTTATTTATTTTTTATGTTTAAGAGAGGATTTTCTCCTTTGAAAATCTGGCTGGATTTATTCATTTCACGAAACAGTAATACAATTATGTATTTTCTTACCTTGTCCTCCTTAACTGCGGAATGTTGTAAAACCACCGCTACGAAGTAATTATCAATACTGTTTCATTAATTCGGTATTATTTTATAAACACCCACGTGTTCCGAGAACTATTAATAATAATTAGCCCGGTGTATTTAACTTTTTGCAATTGCGTAATTTCAATTTCGTTTTAGTTATGTTTATGTTAGTTTTTATGTCTGCCACAAATATTAACACTCGTGTCATCTAGCGAACAGATATCTGAATGTCATATTTAATGTATATTTGTTAGAGGACGCCGTAACCAAACGATTTGAACTTTCAATGACCACCAATAGGTGGTACTGATGACTGGAAAATTTCAATTTTTCTCATCTATGTTTTTTCATAGGCACAATTAAAATTTGTCTCTCTTTAGCGCGTGGCAATTAAACTTAAAATAAAATACCATTTTTGTATGATACATAAAGAAACACTATTTATTCAATCACCTTTAGTAAATACTTATTAGAGGATCATTGAAAAGTGTATGGAATTCGCAAAACTAGAGAAATTCTGTAATTTCTGAAACAGTTCTAAAAATTAATTAAGATAATATTTTCAGTCTAATAATTAGGAACTGTCCTGAACGTCACAAAAATAATCAATTTTTAAAAATATGTAAACATTATTCGACGCGACATCTATCACTACTTGTTACCTACTACAGAAGCTGCTTAAATATAAAGGAGAAAATAGTACGAAATCTTTTCCATAAAAGCGAATCTACTTAAAAGTTCTGTAATTTATCATAAGATGGAAGAACCAAAAAAAATAAGCCTGCACTGCAGATTGCATCATTTCATTTACTTAAATTTCCCACATATCAAAATTCCCAGAATTCAGTTTCTGTTCTGTGGAATTCAGATATTCAGAAGCTAAGTTTTTTCTGTTCTGTGGCTAAGTTAAGAAATTTGGTGGTGGTGAAAAATGGTGTTGGTGTCAAAATGATTAAAAAGTACTAGTTTTTGAAGCAGCGGTATTTTATATATTAATTTTTTTAAACAAGAATTAATGTTTGTTAAATGAAGGAATGTATTCCTTAAAAGAACCAGAACTGGTCGCTAAAATTCAATCATTTTTTGGGGTTAAAACTAATTTTCAAAAATCTAATGGTGTTTGTAAAACTCCTAACGACAACAAAAAAGAGTACATTATAAGCAATAAATTCTTTTATTATTTGTTCATTTTTGGAACAGCGCTAGGAGATGAGACATTTTATTCAGCTTTTATTCCATTTTGGTTTTGGAATGTTGATGGAGCAGTTGGTAGACGAGTGGTGTTAGTTTGGACAATTGTTATGTATATAGGTAAATAAACCACAATACTAATATTTATTTCATTAGGTCTAGAACAATATTTTAGGTCAGGGTGTAAAAGATATAATCCGTTGGCCGAGACCAGGCCCACCAGTAGTTCGTTTGCAAAATAAATGGGCTCTAGAATATGGTATGCCTTCAACTCATGCCATGGTGGGTGTCTCTATTCCATTTTCTGTCCTGTTATATACCATGAACAGATACCAATATAATGTATCTCTTGGGCTGTGCATTGCTGTCTTATGGTGTGCAATAATTTGCCTAAGTAGATTATACCTGGGTATGCACACAGTTTTGGTAAGCTGTAATTAATTATTTTATTATTTTTGAAAAATAGAAATAGAAAGAAAACGGAATTAAATTAATTAGATGTGCTGAATCCCACTACAAATTGAGTAGATTATTTCGGTGACAGGTTATTAACATTTTGTTAAATTATTCATTTAATGTGATCCTGTAACAATCTTTTGGACTTGAATATCAATAATTCCAAATGTGCACATTAAAATTTTAATTTTCAAAAAAAAAGCATTTTAGTAGCGACAAATATATATTGATATGAATACCAGATCCGTAAAAAACTAAAATTCATACCTCAGATATATAATATATATTTTTTATCATGTGTGACTCAGAAATGCAGTATAATTAGGGGATTTCCTCAAGATCAAGGGGAAACTACCTCTAAGAAGCTGCATTCCCACATGCCATTAAAGTGTACTACTAATACTCCTTATCTCGATCCTTACACACGCGTAAAATCAAAATTTGACCCAATATAGATCTAGTGATCTATATGAATAAAATTGTTACAATTCAAAATATGTTTCTAGTTAATTATTGTACCAGACAGAAACCAGATAATTTGTAATTGAAGACATTTTATGCAGCTCAAATACCTGTTATTTTTATTACTTCATCATAAGAAAAATCAGATTACACAACCTTTAATGTTTTCAAATATTTGGCAATGGAGTTACATTTTTGTATTACTATAAGTAATTTCAAGGTTGTGTCATAAAGTTCGCAGTAATTAAACGTCCCTGTGGAATAAAGGACATATTAATTATTGTTAAATTAGGTACAATAGAAATTGATATTATCTTACTTTTAATGATATAGCTTATTGAAGATTTAAGAAGTTTTAAAATTCGAACAGTGATATCTCCCATCTTAGATGGTTAATGGAATTAAAAAAAAAATGTTACACACATATCAGGCATACCAGCTACCAATATGGAACAAAGATTTATATACAAAAAGATTGATTTTGCACAGCATATTTTAATCATTAACAGTCATTTATTTTAAATTTCCAACCAATATCTAAACTTATTCAAAAATACATCAACGTCTTCTATCTATTTTTAACTTTAACATTATATATGAAGTATCTTTACCTAAAAGTATATTCATGATTATTATTATTAAAATACTCTGTATATAAACGAGCCAGTATGAAATGAAAACCTGTACTTCTATTATTTCATATAAAGTAAAAACCATTTACGAGATAATAGAATAAAAAGAATTTAAAATGAGTAAAAGAATGTGAACCTATAGAAGCACAGTATTAAGATTATTATAAGCCAAAGATGATAAAGCAGATAAATATTTATTTAAGATGTTTAGTATGTAATACTTTACTTAGAAAGGCAATAAAATATGTTTAGTTTATTCAGGTTTATCATATCTAAAATGAACACTGATTACTATGTACCTAATAAAGCTATAAAATTTAAGATGGTCATTAGAAAAGATTGCCGAAACGGAAGTGAATTTGAAACAATTTAACTTCCAAACTAAATTAGCATGCAAAAAAAATCGCGAAAATTTATATTATTATAAAAAATGCATAATTAATACAATAGGTTTGTTTAGCATTATTTTTTTATTGCATATTCTGAAAGTGCACCATGTTTAGCAAGTGTGCAAAAATTTTTTTTTTCACCGCCTTCATATACCTATGTATAAAAAAAAATTTAAAGTCTGCGAGCTGATTAATGCTCCGTTGTCGAACGGTAATGTCTTCGAATCATGTACCCTACAACTGCTAGCTGCTGTCGTTTGAAAGTCCTTTTAACGCTTGGTGAATGGAAGGTAATGTATATATTGAAGTCATTAATAAATAATATAACCACTCAATACATACATTTATTTTTCGCGAAATCCTCTACAGGAAGCTCACAAAGCTAAGCACCAACTAAAAGTAAATGTCTGCAAGAAATTATTACGTAAAATCCGTCACATCAAAGAAGAGGATATCAGAAAAAGAGGGAAAACAGTAAGCCAAGATTATAAAATTTACCCGCGACTTTCAGGTAATTGGCTAGCCTTAAAAGGCTGTTCAGCGTTGCGCATCACGGTTCGTTCCTTGAGAGATGCCAATCGGTACGCTTTTCCGGTATCCAACTGTAATAAAATTTGCCAGGACAGTTTGTCATCAAATGAAACCATTCTGGGGAGTACCGAACAAAATTACAATACATTAACTTATAAATCGGTGGAGTCGGATTGGCCCAGTCAGCATGTCAGCAATTTCCGACGGGGCTAAACACTTAGAGGCCAAACCACAAACTGAAACGTTTTTTACAAAATAAAAATAGAGCTATTAGGGAGCTATTTGAGAGCTATTGGGATATTTACTGTGTACTGTATTTCCCAGCCTTATATTAGTTTTTGTTCCTGATCTATCCAATCCTAGATGCAATTCCTTAGCAACGCTATGCCGAAAGTAATAACAACAAAACGCGTGTCCGTAGCTGCATAGTTTTTTCTTAATTAAAGGGGGGATATGGCACTAAATCATCTTTATTTTATAATGTTTTTTACATTTTTCTATAAGAAATTATTTTTCATTAACAAGGTCAAAAAATTTCCTGACCTGCCAACTAGTTTGTGGTTTACCCGTTACTAATGTTGAAATTTGAAAATTTCACCAAATATAAAACGCTTCCCACTTTTATAATGATGAAAATTTTCAAATATCTTAATACAACCTCAAATTATATTCAAACAGAAGGTACGGAATTTGTTCAAGCATACCATTTAGTAGCTAATCCCAAAGAAAATATTATTGCAATGTATGATAAATTTGACTTAAATAGTACCAAGACTGAATCATTTTTTAATCTGACTCAAAATGAGGTAATTTCCAACAGACATAGTAACTGAACCTGAGTTACCACAATAAAGATTTAGAAAACGCATGGCAGATGAAACAACTGAAGTCGTGTTGTAACTTAACTAAACCTACATTTTTCCGACATCAATTCCCAAAAATGTAGTTATTTCACAAGAACTTGGAATTAACCAACTACCTAGAATTAAAAAATGAACTCTTAAATTTTGCAGAATTATTGTCTCTCCTTAAGCAAGATGCCATAACCAATCTATGCATAAATAAATCTGAAAACCCATGTTTGGGCTGTGTACGCTGTACTTTTAAGGTATTAAGGGAACACAATATGCATATATATGCATATTTGGCATATAAATATTATCTAGCACACAAGTGGCCTGTGAGCCAGTATTTTTCACTTTAAAAATCAAAAAGCATATTAAGATCTCTCTTAAGACAAGATTTGTTACAGGCATTAATTGTAATGAATAAAGAAAATGATATTCTGAAAGATATTGACCGTGAGATAATTATCGACAAACTGGCTTCGACTAGTTGTGCATATCATAGTGTTTTAGCACTAAATAGTTTTTGGTTTTAGATTTTTTATTTACCTTTTAACTGTTTAACATTTAATCTGAATAACTATGCAATTTTATTTAGTGATATAATTAAATAAATCCTACCCAACAAAAGTTTTTTTTATTTCCGTTTGTTGTTTTGTTTATGACTATGATTTATTTAATTACTTATACTGTGTTGTTATGGTACGTCGTACGTACTAACATACAACGTATATTAGCTCTAAGATGTATTATTTTGTTATATTTTTTTGTACCCTGTACTTACAATGTACAAATACAATTATTTCTTTATTTTTGAGTTATTGCTCCCTTCGATATTTACTTTTATGTTCGACTTTATCATTTAGTAATAAACGATATAAAAATATTAATTTTTATTTCTTGTTTATTTTAAGTAAATGATATCTTGATATCCTGAAAATTATTGATTTTTGGCGAGGAGGGAGGTAAGGGTAGATCGTAGTGGCCAAATTATATCTTTTGCCTACGGGGCCAAATCAGGCCAGTCCGACTCTGAGAAATAAAAATATAATATAGGTAGCTCATTTCCAGTTTAATATATTTTTTTAGGATGTCATTGTTGGCTTGGCATTGGCTGTACTTATAATGTTTCCATTAGTACCGACAGTGGATCATTTAGATGACTATTTTCTTACAAGTCCTACGGCTCCATTTCTATTATTGGTCTCATCTATACTTATGATTGTTTACTATCCTAATAGTGGAAAATGGACACCTACAAGGTAACATAATCCCTTCAATAATGCAAGGAGATACAATAATAGAAGTATTAGGAATCTTGCAAAATTTGCAACCACATTAGAAATTTTAGTTGAAATGACTTATCGAGCCATACATTTACACATATGCTGTTAAAACAATTTAGTTTTAGAATTAATATTAACGTCAAAATATATATATTTTAAAATCTGAACAATGAAAAAATAATCTGTTAAACATTTGAATGACTTTGTAAACAGAGTAATTGGATATCGAGTGTTTTGATTGTTCTTAAAGTGTTTAATAGTTTTTGTTGGAAATTCTTGTTACAATATTAGGTAGTAACGTGGGAATTAATAACTGAACAACGTACCACTTATTTGTCCATAAATAAGCAGGAGTTACTACACCTGCTTCGGTCGATACAGTTTACTAACTGTACCGATTAACTTTATTTACTAATGTGGATCTTCATGTGTTTTTTTAGGGGAGATACAACGATGATATTGTCTGTCTGTGTTGGTATTCATATAGGAGCTTGGTTGAATTATCAAACTGGTTTAATGACACCAACTGAGCTATCAGCACCTTATATAATCATGTGGCCCTCATATACAATGCTAGGTTGCCTGGTCCTTCGCACAATAATAGGCTTTGCTTGTGTGTTATTAACGAAACAGATATGTACAAGTGCCACTTACCAATTCCTTTGCGCTTTGTTGCGAGAAGATGTGGATAATTTAAAGAAATCTGAGAACACTTTGCAAAATAAACATAAAACTATTGTTGAATTAGGTTGTAAGTATGTGTATTGTGCAATGATTGGGTTCAATACACTCTATCTTTTACCTCAGCTGTTTAGATTTTTAAGGATTGAGAGACCAACGTTTTTCACAGAAATCTGATTGGAAAGTGAGTCGTAACTGAAATTCAGACGTTAAACTTTTTATTTATATTTTTATATTTGATATACAAATGTACAATTTTATGAAGGGTTGAATTGGTAAAACATACTTTTTGTGTATGTTTGTTGAGATCTATAAAATAATATAACAGAACCAATGAATTGATGATTGATTTCATAACGGCTAAAGAAAGTGACTGTGGATTTCTCTCTTTATTCAGAAATGTGTCATAGTTAACTTGTTATTTATTGTTAAATTATTTTTCACTTTTCATATTATGCAAAAATAACATTCTAATAAAATTTTATAAGAAAATTTGACGTAGGATATAGTGTGTTCAGAAATAAGTGTCCAGAAGGTTATATTGTACATTTGAAATCAAGGAGAGAATATTGTATTAACAAACATTTAAAGATGACTCCGAGAAGTTTTTCTTTTCTTGTGGTATTACATTACATCCTTAATAAATAAAGTACGCGAGTAAATAGTATATTCCAAGTCCATACATATGTATACAACATTGTGAACAATAGACGTTTTTGCAGAAGCGCAATTTCAAATCACGCTTTTACTCACATGACGTGTGGAAGTAAAATAGATTAAAATTTTGCGTACTACAGTGAAAAGGTGGATCAGTGATTTTCCCGAACTGGATTTTGACGGCATCGAATTACGCTGCAATGTATACGATTCAGTGTTGTCATTTAGTGTGAAAACGCGCATTACACATGTCACGAGAACAACTTAATACAGACTTAGTGAAAATGATGATGTTGCAACATGCTGTGGCACACGCTGGAGAATCCAATGTTTGGACAATTGCTATAATTGCTATTGATGGAAAATACAACGTTAGTGTGCCTGCCGAGTCAACCCTGGGAACAGATTGTTTATCGTCAACGTACGAAGGAATCCGAGCTGCGTGACCTAAACGCCTATAGGCGAGTGTGGATGGAACCATGGGTACAGGCCGGAACATCGCACACGTATTGATTGACGGGATACAAGAGACCACGCCACTACGAGTATAGTTAATTTCATTAAAAGTGCTACATGCGACAAATGCAGAGACTGTCTGAATGTGTAGATAAAAGTCTAAGAAAACTATGGAACGCCGACTTGGAGAGCAATAAAGAACGTGTATTACTTTATGTAACCGATGCAACTTCCTATATGGAGGCAACTGCCATGCGCTTAAAAACACATACAAAATATGTAAATTTATTACACGTAACATGTTTATCACACGGACTCCATCGCATTACAGAAACTGTTAGAGACTGCTATCCCACAATGGATAGATTAATAGCAAGTGTGAAAAAGACATTTTTAAAAGTGCCGTCCTGAAGAAAATTATTTGAAGACGAACTGCCAATAAAGACATTACCACCACAGACCGTTGTGATGCGTTAGAGCACATGATTAGAGACGACAAGCTATTATGTTCATTTTGACAATGTAAAAAGGGTAATCGACAAATTAAATGCAAACGACTCACCTTCTATTTTATACGCTCAGCAGGCGTTTAATGACCCAGCTGTTCGGGAAGACCTAATGTACGTCCACACATTTTTCAAGAATTTATTTGTCAATAAGGAACCTTGAGTGTATAACTACTTCACCTGTATATGCAATAGTTAATGCAGTAAACGTTGTATTCGATCTGCGCCATTAAATTTTTCAGTCTGGACTGTTAAACGTTTAAAAAATAAATTTGAAAATGTTACAAAACAATCTGGGGTTTCGTACACTGTACTATTGTGGACCTCCTTGCAGATAAAGGTAGATTTTTCTCTAGACAGTATAACGTGCCTTCCTTGAAAAACTTCATATATATTAAATATGCTCCTGTTGCCTCTGTAGACGTTGAAACGTTTTCCTCATGTAAACGGTTTTGGTCGACAGGCGTCAAAAGTTAACATCTAGAACAGATGCTAGATGCTGTTAATTTACTGGAACCCATAGAAATTACTAGTGTTCAATGAAATATTTATTGCTCCTGTTATTTTGGATCAGCCCCTGATTTTTATGTCATGTACTATTTGCTCGCTGTCCTTACTGATGACTTAGGCCAATGGTGGTATTTATAGTTGCTTAACAGAAAAAATACTAACGTATGTGAAAATTCGTGTTTTTAGTAGAATTTTTCTATTTTAGTAATTTTGAAAGAACTTGAAATTTTCAAGATTTCGAGATATTAGGAATATTCCAGACTTATGGCTCATTCTATATTAGCTCGTATAATTCCAAACTTTTTAATAAACATTTGCATAAAAGTATTTTTTTATTGCAACCGCATATCAGCATATTATTTTGAGGCAGAAGTTGTATATGGACCCTGCGCCTATTTCTAAACACCCTGTATTCTCCCTTTTTGTGTACATATTTGATTAAAATGTAGTAAGTTTAGTGTTAAAATCGTAAAATATTGGTCAAGCTGTAATTGGAAAAAGTCGTTTGTATAAAAAAAAATGTCATCCATCACACTCATCACAGACAGGGTGATTTAAATTTGAGCGTTATGCTAAGTTAAAAGCATGGGCGTAGCCTTAAAAATTTCCAGGGGGAGAGCAAAATTTTTCAGAGTTGCGTCTGAACTTCTCTTCACAGAGAATACTAGAATATATTTTTCTTTTTTGTAGAGTAAAAAACGGTTTGAAAAATATATAATATAGAAATATTTTTGTTAGCATTGCTGCAATCTGTACTGTATCGGTACTGACATTTAATTTAATTGCCAAGATAGGAGCATGACACTTGTATAGTGTGCCCAATAGACATGATAATTGTTTTATACGCGTCGGTATATTCCTTTATCGATGTCCAGCGGTGTCGGTGCTTTTCATACTTAATGATAAGATAAGAATTCTCTTTGTATCTATTGCACCTACTTTGTTCTAACGAACAAGTGGCTTAGGACTATCTACCATCTTCCATAAAGACTATCAGTACTAGCTACTCTTGTCTCTTATCCATAGAACATGAAATGTGTGAGGCAATCAATTTGAGCTTATGAAAGCATTTTCTGAAAAAAGTGTTTTTAATAAACTGTAGTTTAAAAAACTCCGAAACTAAGCGCAAAAGCCACAGTTTTAATAAACAATTAAAAAAACTTTAATTTATTCAACACTTCTATGACTCTACGAGCACATTCTCCACCTATCATGTAATACTTACCTTGCTATCTAAGTTTTTAAGACTATTTATTTTATTTTGTCATTTTTACTATTTATGTCATCAGTTTTTCATTATGCTAACATTAAATAGTGTGGCAAAGTGGGGATATGAAAGATATATTTAGTGATACGGCAAAAGCAAATCTGCACTTGATAAAATGGTCTTGTCCAAACCATACAAAATGATATTCCGACACCTTTTTTGGGTGGTGGGTTAACTGAAGGTGATCCTTGATAAAAAATCAAAGGTACCGAATTGTTACTTGGCATCGCCCATGGTTAAAAGCAAGTTTAAATATATTACTTTTGCGGAATTTTAGGCTGAAAAAATGCTACAGAAAATTTCGTTTTCTATTTGCTGTCGAGAAATGAACATTTTTAATTTTTTTTTATTTTCATTTCTCATATTCGCTCAATTTTAATAGTCCTGTACATTTACATTTTACAACGCATATTTTAGCTATAAGTTAGTATTCAGTTATTGTATTCTAGAATGCATGTGGTACAAGTCCAGAAAACAATTTTACATTTCTACAAGTAAAAGAAGTGTTTAATATTAGCAAAATATATATATATATATATATATATGTCAGATCAGATATTTTTCTGGGCAAAGTTAGGCTGTATTATTTATAGTGTTATTTAGTTTTAAGTGTCCTTAAAAAAATTATTCATTTAAATATTTTTTATTTAATATTTATGACTCGGATTAAATGTTATGAGGTGCTTATATTACTGAATATTATGTAAACTTATTAATAAAATGATACATATCAATTTTATATTATGTTTAGGTAGTTTTTATCTATAATGAGACCTTCATGCATACATGTCAATATAAGGTGGAGGGTGGAGCAAATATCAGTACCCGATAAATTTTACATTATAAACAGAAACTGATATCACGAGCTTGGCATCAAAGTGAACTAGAGCGTTGAATGACAAACGTACTGGTTTTACTGTCTGTCAACTCTCGGGTTCAAATCCCGGCTTCGACCCTGACAAAATCAAGGGACATGGTTGTGAGTACATTTTTTCAACAGTGAACCTCCCGCCCATGCAGCTTTGGATTTATATTAGGGGTTGTCTATTTTATGTGGTATATTTTGTTTTTATGTTTTAAATGGCCACCTCTAACAATGATGCAATGATAAGGTCATTTTATGGCATTTCCATCACTTTTTCCAACATCTCGGTACGATATGTTGGTTATTTCATCACGCATGCTTACTGTCAAAGCTGCCAAAGTCTCGAGATGGTTCACGTACATTCAGTTTCTCAAGTAGCCACACAGGGAAAAGTCTTATATTCTCAAATCATCAGGCGATAGGCAAGATTTCAGCGAAATGCGATTTATGCACGTTCTTTTGATCCATAACAAATTTTGTATGTCTATACTTCGCAAATGACACAACAAAACTGAATAATTTCAACTATAAACAAAATGGCAACGTGGTCCTATCGGTACTGACTTCTGCAGTACCCGTTACATTGATTGACACTGACATAATTTTTTATATGGGACATACAGTTAAATCTTAAATATGACATTTAAAACACCGAGGCACTTGACTGAGTGATTCGAGGATAATCATACTTTAGCCATCAAACGATCTAATCCCAACTACTGCAGTGGGTATTTATGAAATAACTGGTGACTTACCTCTGTATTTCCTCTTCTCTTAAACTTTATAAAACAAGATGGAAATATTACGAGAGTATCTAAAGCTTACACAATATATGCATCGGCAGGCTCGAACTGTTACGCGGGCACAATAAAACTGGTTTAAAATTGAGTTGCCTAGCTTCTAAATTATGTATCGCAATATTCACGGAATGCATTTTTAGTAAGTTTCAACTTCACACCCCAATAAGTCATCAATATCATTGATCGTATAGGAAAAAAATTGTGTATATATTGCATTCACACTCATGCATTAGAGAAAATCTACCATGGTTGTGTAGACTTAGACGAAGCCTGTGAATAACGGGAAGCAAGATACTAGTAGCTGGCTATCCTTTGTTCGGTCAAAATAGGGTATGATAGAGAAAATCGTTTTGTTTCTTTAATATTCTGTAGAAAATACGTTTTTAACATCACATTTATACCTAATTGTTAAAATTTCATTTTATTTTAGTCATTCTTTGCAAAATCTCATTATTTTACAGGCATAAAGTATTTCACTGAACAGAAATGTAAGGTCACATACAAACATTGCATGCAAGTCTCGTATTATTTCACTGATGGTACACTGATGTAAATGTTTCCTCTAACTATACAAGTTCATGAAAAGCAAGTATGGATGTCAAACAGGATTTGATCGATGCAGCGTCAAATTTTAAATCTGGAACTGATTAACATGTTTTAAAATGTAAGTGGCCCAATGCATCACTGGATACTTGACATCGTTACTATATGACATACGCACACACCATGCCATAAAAACAGACTGCCTGATTTTGTGGCGAGCTGTGTTCATAAATGCGTTGATGCTACACCGCTGATTATGCAACGTTATGCCCAGATATCATTTAGTTTATTATATTCTCGTCGGGGATAAACGCCAAATAAAAAAAGGTGCCAGAATTTTTTTGGCGACATTACATCTTTTCACTTGTGATTGTGAAATAATTTTTAGGTTACTAAAAAATTTGTGGTCAAACATGAAAACATTTCTAATGGCCACAAATATATTCACATCACTATCAGAAACTCAGGGGAAAAAAGGTTACTGAAATAACCATAAAAAAAAATGCACGGCAGAGCTTTAGGGTGACAATTTCTAAATCAAATTATTAGATTAGAATATCTACCCAATAAACATTTAATTGTTTTGTTTATTTTAGTATTAAGGTACATTATTTAGGTATTTAGAAAAAAACAAACGTACTTTAAATATTTAATAAAAAAAAAAAATAGAATATCTATAATTTATTAATATCAGATAGATTGAATACTAGAGACGGATGGTGAGCGTGGAACGTTTTCCGCTGTTTTTTTTTTTTTAAATCCCTTATACACATTTGCCTAACCAATAAAAACGTTTTTTGCTTATGCGGTATTTTATAAATAGAAAATATCACGCAGGCAAAATACAACAGTTAGTTTTTATCATTAATACTCTATAATACAAACACATTTTTTACATTAAAATATTAAAAGCAATTGAAATTCCTTCAACCGCCTACAAGAGGCATTGTTACTGTTAAAATCTAAAAAATAAAAATTCTTGATTAATTTGTGTTTTATTCTATAAATTTATTATACTTACTTTGGTAGATTTTTGAAAGGATGATGTACAATTCTTCTGCTTGACTATGTACGGTATAAAAATGTCCAAAAAGTATCCTTTACTTTTCGACTCCAACAGAATTCTATCTTCTCCTACATCAAGAGTTACTTCTTTGGCAGATATCTGAAATTATATATGTATAAATATAATTAATCAATATGAAATATAGAATTAATATAGGAGAAAAATGCTTTAGAAATACCTAGTCCATTTTAATTGAAATTTGTAATATTATATAATATATTTGTTAGTAAACCAATTTTTTTTTCAACTGGAATGCCAGTTTGTCATAATTTTCTGTTATGTGATGTAATGTATATTTGACTAATATACAATAATAAAAATGTTGAATTGCTAATTATTATTAAGATAGAAATATATCGGTACAATATACTGCTTACAACTATTTGTGGGATCTTCCAATCAATTTTTTTTTCGTTCTTACCATAACAAGTTAAATACGCTATTGGATGCACCATTTCTCCATTCATATTTTTACATTCACAAGTTGACATATACAAAGAATATTTAGATCTCCAGTGTTAGAATACCTCAAGACAATGTGTGTGTAATATGAAATTATTATGACATTAATTTGTTCAATAATGTTTGATTAAATTAGAAAGTTTAAATCATTTTGAGCTCTTATTATTGCCAGTCAACTTGGTCCATCGAGCCGGATTATTTGACTAACGGTGATAAGCTCCACAATAATTTTAATACAAAATTATTTAAAAAACAAACATGTAGATCAGTATTTCAAAGTTCTGACACTTTTTTACAAAATATACTTACTATATCGGGTAATTTAAATTCTGCTATTAAACAATTTTGTCCATCCTTTCTTTTATACATTCTATATTCTGGCTCCCTGGTCGCATTTTCGTTACTTGAAAGTGTTTCAATAACTACCTTCCGCTTATTCTCTTCGTCTGTGCCAGTAATATCCTGTAGCAGCGATGTTTCACCGGATCTACCCATTTTTTGATCGATTTCTCTCTGTTGAATCCTATGCATCTGTAGTGTACCAAATGCCTTACGATTCCTTAATATGATTTTTTCATCCTCACAAACTAACCCATACTTATGCTCCAGTCCTTGAAAAACTATTGCCATGAAGAAATTTTTAAATGCCTGAATCTCCTCCACTTTTTTTAAGAAGTTTGGATGTATGGCTATATCGCACGCTTTGGCTTCCTCTCCTTTTTTGTCCTTTTCTGGGCGGATCTCACCAATGCTCATAGGTACTTTGTAACCTTCAGGCAAATCAGATTCGATAATTTCCAACAGTTCACTTTCGGTAATATCTTTAGGCGGTGGTATGGATTCTGTTTTGCATATATTGATGAAAACCTTTGTCTCATTGCCGAGTTCCTTGGTTTTTACACAAAATCCTGCAATAAACAATTTTTCATATATTTTTAATAACTTACTATAAGTGGTATTATGCTTATATCTTTTACTCAGATTGTAAATTTTACTTAAACTTGCGTCTAATAACTAATCCTACATAAAAAAAAAACGTAACATTTTCTGGGGACTACAATTGATTATGATTTTTAAGTTATATTATAATTTGGGGACAACCTACAGAAATAATACATAGACAACTTAATAACACCACATTAAATTACAACCCCCTTTATCCCTGAAGGTCTGGAATGACCTTGTGTGGGAGAGGGCTACACATTTAGAGACAATGGACACACACCCAGTATCCGAGTATACTACGATTAATCTCTCTCACAGAAAAATCCCAGTTCCTCGACCGGGAATCGAACCCGGGACCCCGAAGTTTCGAGGCAAGTACGTTACCTCTAGACCACGGAGCCAACTAAATAATTAAAAAATTTATTATGTAAAAAATAATTTTGTTTAACTTCCTCAGTGCTTAGTTTCTGAGATACAGATTGCTCAATTTAAAATCCTGAAAATGGTTTTTATGGATATGTTTGGAATATTTTGCAAAATTTTGTTTATCGTTAGACGCAACGAAAACAAAATTTTGCCTAACTCTTTATGTACCACTTTTCCATTAATTTATGAGCAGAACTTCAAAATTTTAAGTTTTTACACACTAAGCTCCCTTGCGTCTATTCTCTAAAATTATCCGTTTTTTTTTTTTAGTAAAACTGATTTAAACATTATTAATCGTAACCATTATTACCAACATTCATGTTATGCGGGAATGGTGTGCCATGATTGCAATGTTTTTAACAAATAAAAAATACTAGCGTGCCATGCCAAAATGATAATGGTGGTTTTTTGTGTTATGAAATCCATTGTTCTGCAGTTTTATTTTTCTTTTTGGTGAAACTGTTCAATTCAAAAGTAAAAAATGGTTATGTTTAGTAATGTGAAATGCGCATTTTATTTAAGCATATTGTGATGGAAATACAAATGCTGCGGTAAACATAAAAGATTTGCTAATAGAAGACAACCGTCTAAAGAATGTTTTTATCGAACCACCTAGAATTTACAAATGTTAGGATTTAAAAGAGATCCAAGAAATGAAGTACGGCGAAATGAATGATTTAGAAACATAATTCTGGGCACTAATAAATTAAGCATTAGAAGAGCTGTCCAACAGCTGCGCGCTCAAATTGTTCATATTTCCACAAAAAGTCGGATTTTGAAAAAAGACCACAGAAAACTTTTTCATATGCAGCCAGTCCATAGCCTTTCAAGTGATGCAGAAAGGTGTATTAATTTTTATAATTGGTTTCTACACGCTGTGGAAGAAGATCCCGACCCCGTAAACAAAATTGTTTGGACTGACGAAGCTACCTTTACCCCTAGTGGATCAATTAATTGTCAAGAAATCTGAGCTCATGAGAATTCTCAGATAATTCGCCCTAGGGCATTTCAAGAGTTCATCGTTGACGTGTGGTGTTGTTATAAACGGAACATTTTGTGGGCCACACATACTACCTCCACGTCTAAAAGGACCATTATTTTATTATTTTTTAAATAAAAGTATTTTAGAATACCTGAGGATATTTCTCTTAATTTAATAAAATAATGCTGGCTCCAAATGCACGGAGCTCCTAACATTATGTTGTTGTAAACCGTGTGTAGCTAAGCAATAAATTTCCTGAACGGTGGATCAGTCGGTTAGGTCCATGAGCCTGGCCACTCTGTTCACCGGATTTAACTCCAGTTGATTTTTTTGTCGGGCTATTTAAAGGACAAATACTACGCAACCCCTGTAAACACCAGAGAAGAGTTAATTGAAAGAATTTGAGAAGCGTGTGTAGATTTGCTGGCTAATCCTGATTTCATTCGTAATGAAATGTGTCAAAAATATGTTGAGGTTGGAGGAATGTATTTCGAACACAACCCTTGTAATTTATAAATTACCTTATTTTAATCAAATTCACTGTTGTTAATAAAAAAATAATGTGAACACATTATGTTCCCTTATTTTTTTGTTTTTCGAAAATATTCATAAACTATTCCTCCATAAAGTTCAAATTAGTTTTACTCAAAAACGGATAATTTTAGAGAAAAAACGCAAGTGACCTATTTTGTGTAAAAACTTTCAAGTTCTGCTCATAAATTGATAGAAAAGTGACACACAAAAAGTTGGGGATTAGTCTATGTATAAAAATAAAGAAATTCACTTAAATTAAAATATGAAATGCAAAATAAAAGTTTCTGTATATATCTAACTGTTTATTAATTTACTTTTATGTTTATGTACGACCGATCTTAATTGGTCTCTTGGTTTGAGAGCTTCAAGCACTTTACAACCCGCCGGGCCGTAAAACACTTTACGAAACGAGAAGTTCAATTGTTTTCTTGAACAGTGCGTTGAAATCGGAAGAAAATTTCCTAAAACTTTGGTTCCCACTATTTTTTTCTACGTGGTAAAAAAGCAAAAAGTTAGGTGGGGTAGAATGTTACGTGCATAACCCTGTACAAGATATAGTGTGTGACAAACAATGATACTGTTGGTATGTTGTATTTATTTATTATATATTATTATTATTATTTTGTTTAAAGTATTGTGCACTTTTTGTTAAAAAAATACACGAAACCTGTAATATACAATTTTTTATGGTGAATCAAGTTATACTTCATTTTACTCTAAACGAACTACCTCCCGAATATCGGTTCATTTTGCCAGAATTTCGTCCCACGAGATAGACCTTTAGGAGGGAGTTTCAAGGGTTTTTTTTGTTTCTCTTTTTATATCAACAAACATATTGATATAGGATTAATGTCAGGCACCAGAGACGACGCAATTTTGTCTTCATTTATGAAATAAAGTTCAAAAAGTGGGCAAGAAATATCCTGGCATCCTGTATATCATACATTATTAATCATTTTTACGCAGCGATACTTCTATTAGACATAATTAGATAGCGAATCTACAAACAAAACATTTTCATATGGTTAGTTAAATCAGGTTAAATTGACACAACAGATGACCCATCATTTGTTTTGTTATCTATCTCTATTTTCACAGAATGGGTCATCAAATCTGTAAGTTAAACGAGCAAGGACAAATTAAAGTATTGATAGATACAATGGGAATAAAAAAATACTGTACTGTATAAATAATAACAAGGAAGAATAATTATAAACAGATTAGTATGATGATATGATAATGGTTTTCGTGTTACCTACATTTTTATAAATGCAATTTAACTAGACGAGTCAGACTATTTTGATACTTCCATGAATTTCCATGAAATTAGACAAGGTACCTCAAAAGTAACACTCATCTCCTTGGCTTTTCTCAAATTTTAGTAATTAATATAGAGTGGAATGAAGTGGAATTAATATATCGGAAACTTAGGAATGGGTAGCCATAATACGGTACTTTTGAAGACCTCTTGACACGTAAACAACGTACAGGGTGTTTTATTTAAAGATACAGCTTTTTGGCGACACCTATTAGTTTCAGTTTTGTTAAATTCTGATTACATATCCGAAAATCTCATAAAAAATCCTGAATATGTTTTTTTTGTACAACTAAAAATAACAATTAGGAGGGAAATAGCACCTTGTACAATGAATACTGTAATGAAGTTATTTTTCCGGTAACCATTTTCGGATATAAGACTTAATTGAGGTCATTTTTCACTTTGGCACACCCTGTATACTATAACTAGTATGATTGTTTCCGCTGAAACCGTTTTGAACCAGAGTTCAAGTTCTTTTAAGTCTGTTCACATAAGCTTTGCAGCGTTAGCCAGGATAAGGAACAGAATACACGCAGATGATTGGTGCAGACGGCAGGCAGATATACATAACTGCAAAGTTCCGATAGCGGTTAAATCAATTTTCACTGTTTATTTTATTTCATAGGCATCGGTAGTAGTTGGACGTTTGTAGATTGTGTTTTAATATAAATTGAATTGTGTTTTCGACGACTAATATTGACATGTAGTAGTAGTAGTAGTAGCTACTTATTTTACTAGGCAAGTAGGCCACAATGGGCCCTTTTTACCTAGGGACCTACAGTTTAGCGTGGAACCACGGTCCTCGACTGTCAACTAACCCACCTCCTGGGCCTGCTCTTCTGCACCGCTAGCAGAGTGGCAAACCTCCTGGGTAGGTCTCTTCGACCCTCCACCCGGACTCGCCTCTCCGCCTGCATCAGGCTAGCGGCCTTCCCGGGATTGTCTGTTGACAGCCTACCGACTGTTAGACGAGCTATCGTTCATCCATCCAATTGCCGGACTCGATCAGTGCTGCTTAACTTCACTGATCGAATATCGGAAATTAAACAGATGTCCATACCTCATCCCCATATTGACATGTAAGTATTACACCTAATTGTTAATGACCAGTATATTCCCTTAACCTTGCCTAAAAATAATAATATTGTTACGCCACTGGACTGTGTAGACTGGTTAGATGAGACTGGAATTGTACGCTAACGGCCGGGAATATTCTGGACTCCTCTAGATCGTGTGAATGGATGTATAAATAAGACACACGGTGTGCCGAGTCTTAATCTTAAGTTGAACGTGAACGAGTAAAGAAGCAATAAGAAAGGGACTTATAAGTGTTCTAGTGTGATTATAGTTAAGACAGTAATTAATCTATTGTTATTAATTGTTAATTAGTAAATAAAGTAGTGAATAAGTGTTACCTGGACTTTCAATCAACGAATCTACGAGTAGAGGTGTTTGTGTGGATAGCAAACACGTAACAATTTGGTGTCGGAAGTGGATTGGAAGAGAAATTTCTGGAATATTCGAAAAGGTTCTACAGTGTTCTTCTCAGAAATTAGTGGTAACACGGAGAATTAAGCTACTGGACAGTGTTTGGAGGATTATTTCTGGACCGAATAGTGACTTTAAAGTGGATTTTCGAGAAGTTTCTAGAACATTCGATTTAGAAATTGTTGCAAATACGCGAGTGCAGCTAGTAATAACGTGTTATAGACTGAGAAAAAGGACTACTAGTGCAATTTCGGGAAAATTCTAGAACCTTCTAATTGGAAACTACAGGAGATACGTGAATTGTGTCGACGGGAACCTGTTGTAGACTTAAAAACAAGACTATAAGTGATTTTTAGTGACAGTTCTAGAACATTCGAATTGGAAACCACAGGAGATAGTAAACTGTGTTAACGGAAACGTGTTATAGACTCAAAACAAGACTTATTAGTGATAATTTGTAAAAATTACATTGCACAATTAGTGGAGATACGTGAATTTTGTCAACACAGAAGAGGTATAGACTCTAAATAACACTTTCTAGTGCTGTTTCGAGATTTTTCTGGAACATTCCATTATTAAAATAGACGTGATATCAACATTTTACGGATTTTATAGTGTAATAAACTTTATTTTGAACTGATTTACGTATTGTGAGTTAATGCCAACAACAAGAAGCATGGCGGAGAAACAAACACAAGACTTACTTGCAGCATTGTTGCAACAAATGGAAGAACAGAAAAGAGAACGCCAGGAAGAAAAAGATGACTTAAGAAAAATTATGGAAGATCAAGAGAGAAGACGTCAAGCCGAAAACGACGAACAAGAAAGAAAACGGCAGGAAGAATTAAGAAAAGTGTTTGAGGATCAAGAAAAGTCGCGACTCGAAGAAAGAGAAGACTTCAAAAGAAGCCTAGATGAACAGCAGGCAGCCATTTTCTCCCTCACTGAAAAATTTAAAGGAGATGTTATCGAAAAAGTCACGGAAGTCGCAGGGAACGTCTGTGAAGTCGAAGGACAAGTTAATGAAGTTAAAGAAGAAGTAAGTGAATTTAGAGGAAAGTTTCAAGGAGAAATAACTGAAGTTAAGGAAGAAGTAGCCCGACTCAAACAACAATTAAGAGAGAAGGGTGGCCAGTTAGTACTGTCATCTGGTACTAGGTTACAACCACCTTCCTTCGACGGTCAAAGTTCATGGTCGACTTATAAGAGACAGTTTGAGGCAGCTGCACGTTCAAATAACTGGAACGATGAGGAAAAAGCAACAGCATTGGTATTAGCACTAAGGGGCCAAGCATTAGACCTGCTCCAAACAATTCCTGCCGCACAGCAACAAAACTTTAGCATTTTGGAGGCAGCGTTAGAACTAAGATATGGCGACCAACATCTCGCCCAAGTATATCAGGCTCAGCTCAAATCACGCAGACAACGAGGTGGAGAAAGCCTCCAGGAGTTCGAGGCTGCGGTAGAAAGATTAGCCCATCTAGCCTATCCTGATGCACCAATGGAATTTCAACAACAGTTAGCAGTTGGTACATTTATTGATGGAGTAAGGGACCAGGAAGTTAGGCGAATTCTTAAGTTGGCCAGGCATAAGCTTAGTAGTGAGGCTTTAGTACATGCACTGGAGATTGAGGCTGCCTATGAGGATACCACACAACCAAATCTGAGAGTACGAGCTGTGAGTGTGGAGGAAGACAAGCCATACAACACAACACAAAACCTGATACCTGATCTATACAAGATGATGACCCAACTACTGACAAAATCGAACTCCCAGCAGACACAAAACCAACAACAAAGTAGTGGGAGGCAGAATGGAGCCATCCGTTGTTATATGTGTGGCAAATTGGGCCATATTAAGAGGAACTGTCATGAGCTCAACATTCAAGATCCGAGACAAACCCAACAAAGTAGTGGGAGGCAGAATGGAGGCATCCGTTGTTATATGTGTGGCAAATTGGGCCATATTAAGAGGAACTGTCATGAGCTCAACATTCAAGATCCGAGACAAACCCAACAGCAAAGTAGTGGGAGACAGAGTGGAGGACGTATGCGCTGTTATAAGTGTGGAAGAGTGGGCCATATTAAGAGTAATTGTCGTCAGCGCAACCCTGAGAAGGTCGCAGTAATGGAGAAGCCGCAGGAAAATTGGCGAGCTGGTACTTCGCGGAATATAGCAAATGGCCTTTCGAAAAGACCGTGTCAGAAAGACTGCAAGCCTTGCCACCGTAAGGAAGAACAACAAAATGTACAAATAATGAAGACCGTTAATATTGATGTTCCGGATTATTGGACAAAAGAGTCGCTAAGGGAAGCGCAGTTAAACGATAAGGAAACTGGTCCTATTCTGCAATGGAAAGAAAGAGGAAATCGGCCCGATTGGAAGGACATTTCAAATAAATCAGTGGGGCTGAAGGCTTTATGGGCACAATGGGACTCCCTTATAGTAGAGGTTGGACTACTGAAGAGAGCGTGGGAAAGTCTAGATGGGAGGAAAGTTACTTTGAAATTGTTAATCCCGAGGTGTCATGTAGCAAATGTACTTCAGCAAGTGCATAATGGAACGTCTGGTGGACATTTTAGCATCAACAAAACCTTGACTAAAGTAAGAGAACGTTTCTACTGGGTAAACAGTCGTCAAGATGTGGAGGCTTGGTGCCGCCAATGTGAAGTTTGTGCGGCAAGAATGGGGTCACAAATAAGAAATAAGCAATATAACGCCAGTGCTCCTTTTGAGCGAATTACAATAACAAATGACCGTATGAAGGCTCGTTATGACCTTAAGGCTAATTCGGGAGGGTACCAGGTGGGAGAGTTGGTTTGGCTATATAACCCACAACGATAGAAAGGCAGGTCCCTGAAGCTTTACCACCCTTGGGAAGGACCTTACACTGTCGTCACCAGACTAAACGACGTTGTATATAGAATTCAGCAAAGTTCAAAATCCAAGATGAAGGTGGTGCACATAGAGAGACTAGCCAAGTATGCAGGGAACAATGAATTGCCTGATCGGGACGTTCAGGCTTAAGAAGGGGGCAGTGTTACGCCACTGGACTGTGTAGACTGGTTAGATGAGACTGGAATTGTACGCTAACGGCCGGGAATATTCTGGACTCCTCTAGATCGTGTGAATGGATGTATAAATAAGACACACGGTGTGCCGAGTCTTAATCTTAAGTTGAACGTGAACGAGTAAAGAAGCAATAAGAAAGGGACTTATAAGTGTTCTAGTGTGATTATAGTTAAGACAGTAATTAATCTATTGTTATTAATTGTTAATTAGTAAATAAAGTAGTGAATAAGTGTTACCTGGACTTTCAATCAACGAATCTACGAGTAGAGGTGTTTGTGTGGATAGCAAACACGTAACAATATGTATTATATTTAAGATAGGCGGTCGACAAAGGGTCACTCTGCGAGCCCTGGTAAACAGATTATTATGTGCTCATATGAATGAACGCAGTATAATATGGTGATATTTCAATCACTTTTTTACACAGAAATGCAGCATATTGCTTTATATTAAGATAGAGAGAAACATAACATTGTTTAAGCAGAAGTATGAAAATTGTGCAGCAAAACATTTGGTCCGCTCTAAAGCAGGTAGAATTTAAAATTGTTTTGACATTATTTCTTGGGTACACAAAATAAAAAATAACGGAAATTTGTAAGACGTTTGGCATTCTTATAGGTAAATCGAAATTTTTTTATTAAATTAGGATATTCTTATTTCGGCGTAACCAGTCATTTTAGTTTCTTAATCAAAACTTTAAAGAAAATATGTCACGTTTATTTTTGTTATTTTGTTTCTTTCCATTGCTAACCAATAAAAAGGCATTTCTTGTTATTGTAAATAAATTTACGTATTGAAATATTTTTCCACTGATTCAATAAACCTAAAAGGCATTTATCTTAATTCGAATGCCTTGAAATATTACGCCTGGTAATAAATAAGTAAACCACAATAACATATTGCCTGGAAATGAGAAATTTACAAACACTCGCTACTTTGCCCATTGTAAATCGGACTCACTAAGTCCAACCCACCACTGCAAAGTTTAAGTGAATAGACTTTAGAAGTCCAGTATGTGGAATAACAATTATTTATTAAACATAACTGTTTCAAACCGGTTGAATTTCAGGGTAATCTTAAGTTATTTTACGATAAACCACTTGAAATGTTTTTACTTAACAGCCGCCAAGTAAGACGTTAAAAATTGAATTTAATTTAGTTTATGTCAAAGCTGAATTAAGAGTAGTTGCTAATGATAAAAGAGGATGCTTCTATTTCGGTTTAAATAATTCATAAAATAAATTATTGTTGGATTTATAGTAAAATATTAATCCATGACCGTCTTTAAAGATTTCTTTTTGTAAATATAGGTTTAAAATTATGAGAAAGAGATTCCCGGCGTCGGAATATTTTGTAAACAATTGCTTATGTTAAATAACGCAGGGAATTTGTTTATGCACCGGACGCCAACCTTGCTTGAAATATATTTTACGACGCGCGCAATTTGTTCAGAATCCTTTGAAACACGTAGGCACGTGATTTTCGTGTGGGGGATTTGTAAATAAAACCGCAAGTCTGACAACTGGTCAGATATTCCCCCCTGGCTTCGTGAAGGACGAAAGTGCTAAGAAAGCACTTAGGCCTTCACCTCCTAGAGCTACATAGTTCATCCTCACCTTGTCCGATGATCCAGATGACAATGTGTCAATTGACACTTTGTGTACTGGCAGTCAATCCCAAGTCACAGAATATCCGCACAGTCCCTGATAGACCGATGACCACCCCCGGGGGTGACAAGCTGGCGAAGAAAGAAGACGAAGTCAGAAGAGCGCCAAAAGAAGACGAAGTCAGAAGAGCGCCAAAAGAGGCCCTAGCCAGCAGGGTTCATCAGCCAGGACCCAGGGAGGTTGGCCGAAATCTTCGGAACCGCTCACATTTATGAGTGGGGCCGTTCGTAAAGTAAGCTAACCGGCCCTGCACGAGGCCGGTCCAGGTCTACAGCGATGACTAGGGTAAAAAGGTAATAATCCTGCCTGGCCCTAGCATCCGAGACCGTCATCAAGCCAAAAGGATATTGACGTGGTCAGACATTACGGCCATACCGTAAAAGCCGCTTCCGAACTCCAGGGTGCTCCGACGAATCCTTCAGTGGTAAGAATTCTTTTTCACTGTTTTATTGCTTTACTGTTGATTTTGGTACATTTCCATCATTTACCGTTTGTGTCCGCAATTCTGCTATATTCTCTTGTCCGTTAATTGTCTACAAATACCGTACGACCCGAGATATCCGGAAAAATATCGTGGTTCAACAAGTAAATCCGGGTTATCTATTTTAGCTACGAGCATATGGAGATTTCATTAGTAAATACCGCACGAGTGAGGTTTTCCTCTAGAACTATGAAAGGAATCCCATCGATACCTAGTGCGAAAATACGCTTTAACTCCGCCCGCATATCTCTGGTTTAGTCAGCTCAAGGGACAGTGTGTCTAAAAAACGCGAATTAGTAAATTGAAGCCTAGTGTGCTAATCACGAGGTCAGCATCAAGCATATCTGGATTTCATTAATAGATTAAGCACGAGTAAGATTTTTCTCTAGAACTATGAAAGGAACCTCACCGTGCTTCGTGACGTAAGATCGTAACCATATCGTGTGATACTTGTATTTACTAGAGACAAAGTTGCTGATCTACCGATATGGAACATCCGCGAGTAGCTAGTCAAATATACCGCCTGTCCCTGGATTGACATCCTCCCGTTGTGGCACGCCTGCACTCCGTAACCATTAGCGCCCGTCTGCTGTAATTCCGCTTTAAGTACGAGCAACCATAGAGTCACTAATCGCTTGCTATAGACCGCAGTAACCGTAGATTGCTTTCATAACTGCTTGTAGTAATTATTTTGATATTGCCTGCTTATATAATAAATACCTTAGATGTAGTTTCCGAAACTTCGATATATCATAAACCTCAAGCATGGTTCCTAGGCTGACTGCTTGTAGATAAAAACTAATATTTACATTTTTTTTTTCTACATTCCTTAATAAAGTTGTAAATAGATACCATTTTCTTTTATCTGTGTATTTGATTTTTTTTCCTCGACGAAACCAATCGTAAATAAATAAGATAAGTACAGTTTAAATTCTGACTTTTATGACAAAGGTATAAGTAATAAATTTGTTGGTACACCGAGAATCATTTTCGGCAGATAAGGTGAAGTTGTCCATTGCTACGCAAACGACAACCACACACACAGACCGCCTGGCATTCCGTATCTTCACTGAGTTACTCTAGCTTCTATCATACCGCTGGTGTTCCTACACTTTAAAACAGAAACTGGCGCTCGAGACCGTTACCGAAATAAAAGAGTTCAAAAGTACAGCTACTGTACTGAAGGGTGCCAAAGTGACACGACACCCACGCAAAATAAGCATTTTGGTGGGTGGGTAAGGACGTCACAATACCACAGAGTACTGTCTGTGACAATACTAATATTCATCTGTAATTCGACAAAAAATAAATCGATGCTCATATTCACATTGATGTTTTTCCAACTAAGAGAGGAACCCAAAAAAATATTTCTTTCGATTGCGAGTCTTAATCCGGCACTATATTCAAGTTTCAGTGCTATTATCTTATTTTTATATAGCGGTTATTGACAAATTTTGTTCAAATATACACTTACTATGAAATACGTTGATATAGATATAATTTTTAGGAAAACCATTACTTATAAAAATGCCGAAAATATACAAGTACGATAAGGAATCATCGATTATCCACTCACGTGTTGTGTTTGAGGGTAATGTCGAGTAAAAAATATACCTACAGATTTATTATTATTACATAATTTAATTAGTTTGCTTTGGCGTCATATGTACTAATTTATTGCCTTAAAAGTAACATTTTTATCGTTAAAGGGACAATTTTGAAAGATATGAACTCTGAATGTAGATTTTCATAACGAATATAAGTATTAAATATGGTAGTGATGTAATGTAAAATTATGTCCACCAGGAGAAATTAGAAGATGGACATTTACCCTGGTAACAAAATCCCGAGATGAGGTCGAGGGAATTTGGATGGCAAATAGACGAAAAATATGTTTCTTTAGTAAAATAAACGTAAACGATTTTTCAGAGATTTTACATGATTATTTCTCAGATATCAGTAATTTTTGGAAAATATTTATTCATTTATAATATTCATATTGGAACATTAGAACATTTATTTGTAGCGTTCAATTTGAAAGAAATTTTGACATTCGTTTAGTCAGTGGCGTCCTCGGTGGCGTCATTAGTTGAAAGTGATATAATTATGGAATATTATTGGTTAATAGTTTCAGTTAAAAACCATTATAGGTAACATTTTTTTCTTCTTACATTTTACAGAACAAAATATTTATTTAATCTCTTAAACTCCAGTATTATCAACATTTTAAAGGGATCTCTAACTTAAATGGAATTTTATTAACCAGAAAACAAACAAAATATAAACATCAGATCGCAATTCTACAATTTAAATGGAAAATTAGGTTTAATGGCATTCGTATATCTCGATTTATATTTTGCTGGAATTGCTGAAAATACATTTTCTTGTCACTAAAACACCCTTTAAGCTAAAGGCCCCTTTAAAATGTTGATAATACCGGGGTAAATCTCTTAAGTTGACCTTAAAATTTTCAAGTAATAAGTAATATTTTACAGTAATAGGTTTGCACCAGCAGAAAGTCACAAATGGTTTGATAAAACTTTTTGAATGCGCATGTCTAAACATCAACTAGTCTGGAATTAGTTGGTAATTTATACTGCTGCCTGGAATGAAATGTTTGTTTGCTTCTCTTCTTCTTTTTCGCACTTTCTCAGTTCCGTCATATGACATTTGATTGAAACTTATAAATAAATCTGGCAGAAATGAGCGGCGGGACATAGGCTAACGCATCATAATAGACATAATAAAAGTAATTAACTAGTAACAAAACCAATACACTGTTAGAATTTATAACAATATATGCACAACTTACCCTATTAACTAGCTTGATGAACCAGCTTGGTTATCACAAACTGGAGATCTGTAAAAACTTTGCAGCATCAGATGTTTCTATGGTTGTCTCCGTGAGTGATGTTCGCTGTGGTGAAAAAATATGCTTATATTTTGAGAACGACCGTTCGACATCTATTGATGTAATACAGGCACTTAAAATAGTCTTTGAACGCACTTAATGGATCTGGGGTTGCACCATCAGTACCATCATAAATTTGTCTTAATCTGGTAAAACCGGTGTGTTGCTTTAACACACATGCGAACTTTTCTCTAAAGGGCTATTTTTTGCGTCACCTATAGAGTGTAGCAGAGACCTTTACTGATCGATTTGTGGTAAGTTTCTACATCGTAAATAGAAAATGAAGACAATTATTTTTGGTCGAGGCAAAAGTTATCGTGGAAAAACCGAAAAAAATACGACTTTTTAAGTGGTGCTTTTGTGGCCTTATATCTCAATAACTATAAAAGATATCAGCTTGAATTTTACACAGTTCGGTAGCACGTTTAATTTACTTTCAAATGGCGTCTTAGAAATTTGCGCGTTTTTATTATTTATATCAATAAAAAAAGATTTTCTACGACGACGGCAATATTTTACGGCATTCCGCCATGTTTAATGCGCTCCACTTCATTACTGGTAAGAGATATTGGAATGAAATGCACGTAGAAAACTTCCAAATTTTATAGGGATTATTTTTGCTCAATTATGTATACCCTTAACTTTAATAATAAAACGTCCACAATCAATTTTCTGTCGCGATGTACCATTAGCGCGCTCGAATTCTCGATCACCCGCCCGCGCCTCGACCGCACCGCAGGTCCCTATACTTCAGGCACGGGTTAGCTTGAGACGGCCGTGGTGTATAGTACACTGAAAAACCGACAAAAACGTTTCAAAAAATTTTTTTTAAGGTACAACCACATGGGACCTTCACAGAATAATAGATTAGGCCCTTGGCCATCTAAAATGGGAAATTACAACATTTTCTGGGAGGTCCAACTTTTTTTATTATGAAAAATGTCATAAATCTGTCAAAATTAATTTTTCGTACTTTTTCACACATCCCTCACGATATCTCCGGAACCAATTGAGATAATCAAGTTTTTTTTTTTTTAATCGATAAAGGAAACGTGAGCGGAGGTGACTGAATTAATTTAGTCTTTATGGAAAACCTAGTTTTTTATAAAATTAGGTAATACTTTAACATTTATTTTTCTTGCAGTACTTTTTTTCAGTAAGCGAAAAACTTTTTTTGTTTTAAGGAATTTTGCCACAGTATATGCATAGGGAATAAAATTAACACATCAAGGAAGTTTTTAAAAAAAAACGCAATACTCTACGACTTGTACGTTTCAAGTTATTGTTATTTGAAATTAAGTTTCTGCGGGCAGGATATCTCCCCCGGTTCTACTGTGCTTTAATCAGTGTGTTATGCGTGTTGTGGGTGCACACTATTAAGTATTATTTTTGACATATTTTTAATATAAATTTTATTTTCTTAAGCACTTAGGTTTTACTTATCATTATTTACATTGCACATTATTTAAAATCCATTATATTTATACATTAAAACCTAAAATTGAATTAAAAAAAATACGAAATAATTATTTATTTTAAAACATAAATTTAAAACTTGTTATAAAAATATTTTAAAAATCGTCAACGTCGGAATCTAAAAATATCTAGACAGTTCCTTGGTTGCAGCAGTTTGCATATTTGCACTCACTGCAGCATTTCAAACCTTGAGCAAAACAGGTACATCTGTTGTTACAGACCCTGTCGGAACATCTTATTGACAAACTTTGCCTTACAATATCGGGCACAGATTTTTGACTAGAAAAAGTTGCCTTCCAAACATTTTCTTCAAATATCCAACCGTATCGAGTTGGATCTTCCATCTGCATGTATTGTATATGGCTATTATACTAAATTTTTAATTGATACAGACACCTGGCTCCGTGGTCTAGAGGTAATGTACTTGCCTCAAAACTTCGGGGTCCGGGGTTCGATTTTGTTTGTACAATGCCGAGTGTGGCATTCTAATTAAGTTTTTGTGATGTATTTTAATATGCAATAAATGTTTTAAATTGGAATTGGAATTGGTTCGATTCCCGGTCGAGGAACTGGGATTTTTCTGTGAGAGAGATTAATCGTAGTATACTCGGACATTGGGTGTGTGTCCATTGTCTCTAAATCTGTAGCCCTCTCCCACACAAGGTCATTCCAGACCTTCAGGGATAAAGAGGGTTGTAATTTCATGTGGTGTTATTATTATATTATACCAAAAAAGAAAATAATTACATGTAGGTGTTTTGTTTCTTTTTTTAATAGGTATGGGCGATCTAGAAAAATAATTATTACCTTTTTAAATGTTGTCTAAAAGCATGGTCAGTAGGAGGCAGCTGAGAAGCTGGCCGATTTGTACTTGTTGTTAAGTCCCATCTCATTCAGGGATTTTATATTTTTGTTTTTATTCTTATATAAATAAAGCGTATATTTTACCCCTAATTCCATCGCTTTATCCTCTGACAGAAAAGGAAGGTTTTCTAAATCTTTTAAATTATTTAAATTTTTATATAAAACATAGAATGCCGTTTTCTTCCCTATTTTATACATGGCATTAGTTGTGTCACAACCAGTTAGGCAATGAATCGTTAATACTTTCTTGCAAATTTCCTCTCCTAAATTTGCCACAATATTGTTAATTGACAAAAATTGTATATTCTTACTATGTCCTAATTGTATAAATATATTCCTATGGGACATATCTGGTGTTTCACAGTAATAATGTGAAAGCAAAATCAGGACATCAGTATCAACAGATTTTACCAGATTTGTATTACCTGATTTTAATTCTGATAACATAAAATAAACATTCCATTGTTAAGCATTAAATAATATGTAAAAACTCAATAAAAATAATACTCATTCGCATTCACATTACGCAAAGAAAAGCTTGTTTCTAAATGACAATATATTATGTATAATATAAGATTACTTGTATTCAATAGTCTACACTGTACACACTTGAGTGGCGCCGCAGTGAGGCGCATCTAGGATCGAAAAACTCGTAACTTTAAAAAACAAAATCTCGAAAACTATAAGTCGTAGAGAACTGAATTTTTTTTTAAAAACTTCCTTGAAGTGTAAACTTTATTTCATACACATATGGTATGACAAAATTCCTTAAAATAAAAAAAGTTTTTCGCTTACCGAAAAAAAATGCAGCAAGGAAGATAAACGTTCCAGTTTCACCTAGTTTTACAAAAAAATTAAATTTTCCATAAAAACGAAATTAAAGCAGTGACCTTCGCCCACATTTCCTTTATCAATTAAAAAAAAATACCTACAATTATCTCGATTGGTTCCGGAGATATCATGAGGGATGTGTGAAAAAGTAAGAAAATTTAATTTTGACAAATTTATGACATTCTTCGTAATAAAAAAAGTTTGACCTCCAAAAAAATGTTGTAATTGGCCATTACAGATGGCCAAGGACCTAGGCTATCATGCTGTGAAGGTCCCAAGTGGTTGTACCTTAAAAAATTTTTTTTCAAGAAGGAAGCTACTTTTTCCTCGTTTTACGGTGCACTAGTAGGTATTAACGATAATTCCACTTATATTATGTATGTATGTACATATTTGTGGTCTGCATTTTTTCGATTTCTATTTTTTTAATTGAATTATGTGACTTCAAATGATAACGTGTAAGTATATTGTTTTTTTTTATTTAATTTAATTGTGTTGTAATGTTATAAATTTATTCTGATAATTCTTCATCTTCTACCTGTGCAATGTTTGTATTAGTACAATTCATTTTGCATTTACATTCAGGTAAACATGCCCTCATTTCTACAAACACACTTACTATTGTTACCATTTTTCTCAGTACAAAACAAACTAATTATTGATCTAATATCTCTAGGAATTGGGGCTTTCGTAGCGAATTTCGGGACCAACATGTCATTTTTGCAGATCCACCCATAATTCTTCGGGTTAAGTTTGTCAGGTGTACCGTTATAACTCATTCTCCAGAGGTATACTTGAAAATAACACCTAGAAATTAAAGAACGTTACAAAAACATTTATACCAATACCTTTGCACATATAAGTAAAATGAGTCTTCAGTTGGAGGAAGTTCTTTGGCAGACCTGTTTGTACCCTGTGTTAACTTTATTCTGATTTGGTTCAGGTCCTTGCATTTGTTCTCGCGGTAAAGGGGAGAAACCAGCTTCCTCGCAGCAATCAGGCTTTGCTCTAAAGAAGCCTTCCCAAAACATTGTAATCCAAAGTCCTTACTATTTTTAAAATATGTTTGCCATGCTGACTTCTTTCCTATTTTAAAAAATGAACTGGTTGTGTCACATCCAGTTAAAGCATGAAAAGCCAGCAATCCATCACAAACATGTTTTCCTAAAACTTTCGCAATTGAATAGATCGGGACAAACCTGTGCTTATTAGTGGCTATGGTTTTGTGTCCTTTCTCCATAAATATTTCAGTTGAATTTAATTTCTCGTTATTCTAGTAAAAGTGAAGAAGTAAAATCAGGATATCGATATCATCTGCTTTCACAATAATTCGTTTGGAATGTATTCTCGTGAATTAAATGAAAAATTAAACGAGTGTCGGCGAGGCCAACGTAGCTTAGGAACATATGCAATTATTAGTTCAAGAAATGCACCAAATTATAAAACCTTTCTTAAATCTACGGTGAATAAATTGTCTTTAATCAGATTTGTGACACAACATTTAATGGATACGTCACGGAAATTGCCTGCTGGCAAAAAAATTGTCGTCGCTGGTGGACTTCCGGATGGAAATTGTAATATAAAGGTAAATAAAATCATTCGTATTTTCGTACACAGCTTCCTAAACTATGTTTGCAAAAACTTTCAGACTACAAATTCTACGATCGAAGAAGAAGAGTTTTTAAAATGCAACCACGAAGAAACCGACACTCGTTTAATTTTTCATTTAATTCACGAGAATACTTCCAAACGAATTATTGTAAAAGCAGATGATACCGATATCCTGATTTTACTTCTTCCCTTTTACTGGAATAACGAGAAATTAAATTCAACTGAAATATTTATGGAGAAAGGACACAAAACGCATGGCAAATACATTTTAAAAATAGTAATGACTTTGGATCACAATGTTTTGGGAAGGCTTCTTTAGAGGAAAGCCTGATTGCTGCGAGGAAGCTGGTTTCTTCCCTTTACCGCGAGAACAAATGCAAGGACCTGAACCAAATCAGAATAAAGTTAACACAGGGTACAAACAGGTCTGCCAAGGAACTTCCTCCTACTGAAGACTCATTTTACTCACATGTGCAAAGGTATTGGTACCTACTATACAATACCTATAAATGTTTTTGTAACGTTCTAAGTATACCTCTGGAGAATGAGTTATAACGGTACACCTGACAAACTTAACCCGAAGAATTATGGGTGGATCTGCAAAAATGACATGTTGATCCCGAAATTCGCTACGAAAGCCCCAATTCCTAAAGATATTAGATCAATAATTAGTTTGTTTTGTACTGAGAAAAAATTGTAATAGTAAGTGTGTTTGTAGAAATGAAGGCATGTTTTGTATACCTGAATGTAAATGCAAAATGAATTGTACTAATACAAACATTGCACAGGTAGAAGATGAATAATTATCAGAATAAATTTATAACATTATAATACAATTAAATTCAATAAAAAAAAAACAATATACTTACACGTTATCATTTGAAGTCACATAATTCAATTAAAAAAAATAGAAATCGAGAAAATGCAGACCACAAATATGTACATACATACATAATATAAGTAGAATTATCGTTAATACCTACACCACGGCCGTCTCAAGCTAACCCGGGCCTGAAGTATAGGGACCTGCGGTGCGGTCGAGGCGCGGGCGGGTGATCGAGAATTCGAGCGCGCTAATGGTACATCGCGACAGAAAATTGATTGTGGACGTTTTATTATTAAAGTTAAGGGTGTACATAATTGAGCAAAAATAATCCCTATAAAATTTGGAAGTTTTCTATGTGCATTTCATTCCAATATCTCTTACCAGTAATGAAGTGGAGTGCGTTAAACATCGCGGAATGCCGTAAAATATTGCCGTCATCGTAGAAAATCTTTCTTTGTTGTTATAAATAATAAAAACGCGCAAATTTCTAAGATGCCATTTTAAGGTAAATTAAATGGGCTACCGAACTGTGCAAAATTCAAATTGATATCTTTTATAGTTATTGAAATATAAGGCCGCAAAAGCACCGCTTAAAAAGTCGCATTTTTTTTCGGTTTTTCCACGATAACATTTGTCTCGACCAAAAGTAATTGTCGTCTTTTTCTATTTGCGATCAAGAATCTTACAACAAATCGATCAGTAAAGGTCCTATAAAATTATACCGAAATATTGGGTTGATGAAACATTTCGCATCTGCGGCCGCCGGTCTATCGTGCACTACTTGCAGTGACTCATTTGATCTTATTTGCAACGTCTCTACGTACAGTTGGTATATACATAGTTACGCATCGTTGCGCGACTTGGTAACGTCACCTGGGAATTGTATTTATTCCAGAACTCTCGAAATGGTTGTTTATCGAGTATATGCAGCGGAACATCACAGGCAATCAGCATTAACAGTAAATCGAACATAAAATGTGTTTTCGAAAGAACTCCTTTTTTTTTGTTTTATGCTGCACAGTATTTACGTGACGTCTAAAATCATATTTATCTCAGGACATCAGTTCTGTCTCGCACACCTTACAAATTATTGTAGCACCATTATATAATAAATTCAGGAATTCACTTATATAAATCTATTCACTTTGTCAGCGTATGGCCGTTTTTTACCCTTGCGCACGTCTGACATATTTTATTATTAAATTAATATTAACAATAAAATACAGCAAATAAAATTATCAACAGTACAACAACATACAATACAACGGCGAGGAATAAATTAGCATGTAAACACTACGACAGACAACAATGGACTAGTCTCGCGGCTCGGTTCGATTTGTCACCGGCCGGTCATTGCCTCAACAGGTATCTACCTGCTGTTGTACCACTGAATAGCCGCACGACTTGCCAGCTCTACTTATAAATAATATTATCTATAGCTCTATTTTTGCAATCATTTTGAATCATTTGTTTAAACTTCCCAAAAAAGAATAGTTTTTTGAAGATGGAGCGAATTATTTCTATCTTTATGCGAACTAGAAAATGCTATCATAGACTGTTAGGTTATTCACAAATACGTTTATAATTCAAATAATTTTAAACGACATTTTATATTTACACTGCGCATGATCATGTAAAATCCGTGGAAACTCCGCGGAAATTCTTCAAACCGTTGAAATCGCTTAAAAACTAATCAGTTGACTTGTCGGAACACTGAACTACTAGTCAGAATTCCAGATTATTGTCTGCTGGAACGCCAATTTCATTTTGCGCATGTCAAGGACAGTTTGAAACCGTTTCTGACTGCTGCTGGAACAAACCTAAGCTGGTTTTTTTTATTAAGCGTATTAAACGTGTGCTTACCAGCGCATTGTACGATGACGTCACGAAATTGATTTCCACAAAAAATTGAACGCTTCAATTTGACAAGTTTGACATTTCACAGCTTTATTCAGTAGTATCTCTAACCTCGTTAGTCGTTACATAGTTAAGAAATATATATCCTTAGCCCTTGAGTAGTGTATTGTGTATTTGAAAATACACAAATCAATAACCTCACATTCAACTTCTACAAGAATAACAAGATGATTTATCCCCCCACTCCTGAATACATTTTATGAGCGTTCTCAGAGGACGCTTGCCGGCGTATTGAAGCGCATTCATATATGACGTTACTGCTTAACCAAGAAAAACTGCCCGCTTATAAGCATATCAATACGCTGAATCAAAAAAAACCAGCTCTAATAAATAAATAAATTAGGGAAAATTATGAAAGTGGTACCCGTATGAGTCCACAATACTAAAATTATTGGTGTGTAAATAACAGGTCCTTTTTCTCACAAATTCTTTGTTAAAGCTACCGGTCTCGTGGTATTTACACTAAACGTGTTATCACATCTTGAGGCAATAAGACTAAAAATTGTTTGAAAACATTAGAAGAAAATAAATAGAAGTGAAACTTGGCGAATTTGAGGTTAAAAGTGTAAAGATAAAACTTTAAAATACAAATATACAAAGATTTGTCCACATTTAAAAGCAATAAACAGCCAAACAACAAAATACATTACTTTAAAAAACTTATGTTAGACTGTAGAGTAAAAAAAGTTAAAACAAATTAATCAGTCTACGATATATCTGTTCATAGATTAAGGACAGGTGAATGTAAGGACCTCTATATTGAAATATAACGTGATCTTTCAGTTATATCTCACCATGTGAGGTTTCTTACTATTAAGTTTAATGTTTAATACGACTAACTGAAAGTATATCTAAAATTTTAAAACTTGTTCAAAAAACAACAACTAACACCCAAACCACAAAACTCTTCTTTTTGCAAAAATAAGTTTCGGAGTCCGGACGCCGGCAGCTGTGGCCCCTGTAAGCTAGTTTTTTTGCAAAAACAACTAGCACAACACAAGACAAAACTAAAAACTGTGTGGAGTTGTCGAGCAAATATCAAAATAAAACCGAAAAAGTCGTAGTAGAATCAGAGATGTTACCTGTGAATTGAGTGAAGTAACTCTATTTGACTTTACATACCGAAGAATTTCTAAAGAGTCAAAGTTATTAAGTAATCCACCTTTATTGGCTAAGTGTAATACTTCAAAACCTAATAAATATAAATCTATAGCCAAGAAAGTCATCATCATCTACGGCAACAAGTAATTCCTATATACTATTAGTATGTTTTGCTCTATTTTAACCACTGAAATAACATACAAAGGAAATAGCATACAATACAAATAGCCGCACACTATACAACTAAACAATATTGATTTTACATTAATCAATAATAATAAGGTAAAACACTTCAGATACCAGATAAATCAGCACACTCGTGCTTAAACAGCTGAGTTCTCTACTCAACTTCCGCGATCTTGCTTGTTTTCGCAGCATTTTTTTCTCTGCGCCATCTCGCTATAAGCGTATTCACTAAAATATCCAACTAGACAACCTACTATTTAAATGTGAGTTAGAAATTGCATAACTAACAGGGTCATAAATAAACTTAAACTTTCTTTTATGTCGAAAAATTGGACCGTTATAAATTTTATACGCATAAAACCGTTTAGTTTAAATAGCATGAAATACCTATGTCAGTTACATTTCTGTGACAAGGTGCGACCAAACAGAACAATTATTGACCGTAAGACACATTACATTCACCGCTTTGAAATTGTAGGTCAGATCAATATAAAATAATATACGTTGGACGTATACATTTTATAATTATTCAGTGATACTACAATGTAAACTTCAGAATTCATTTGTACATTTTACTCAATTTACAAGGATTATACTAATGATAATATTAAGACCAGTAGGTACGCGAAAAAATTAAAAGAGAAAAATTTCACACCAAAAAGACTAATTGTCAAAAGATACTATTTTAAAGGTCATTATTGTTACGTTTTAATTATTTAAGGAAATGTAGATACGAGAATGTGTACCTTCATCAATGATATGCACACGCATAGAACACTTCCGAGTAGATGGTATATGTACATGTACATGTATGTATGCAAATTTAATATTCTATGCCTATTTTTAATTTCACTCATACTGTTTTCATATTACAGAAATTAAACCACATTGTATTTTATTTCATAATATTACGCTATAGCGGCTGTCCATGCATATAAAACTTTCAGAGCTTGTACTGAAATTGCAAATTGCTTAGCACTGCTACCAACTTTTGTACACTAAATAAGAAATAAAAATTGTACATCCATCTTATAACAGTTTTTACAAGATATTATAAAACAAATAATATGCTCGGCTATAAAAAAATATTTGGCATTATGATCATCTTTTTTGCGATTTTCTTATCATGTTGGATATATTGCAGATCTTTCTTGTGAAAGATTGGGCTAGGGGTTGAAAAAGTACATTTCTACTACCAAATAAATTTTCGGATTGTATCCCGAAACGACAATTTTTCTAACCTAAAATATTTTAGATGTGATATTTTTTGAATAGGCAATAGCTATTTGTATAAGGGAGAAAAGCGTAACATATCATCCTGCAATTGAAGTTTTTATGCTCGACACGAAGCGCAGGGCAGTAATCACCTAAGGGATGACACTTTCCTCTCATATCATCCACGATTTTTTCTGCGACTTCTGAAATAAAGAACGGGAAAAGGAAAATGACATTTCTTAAATGTATATTGGCATTATGACAGTTTTAATAGTAATTTGAATAGTGGAATATTAAAACACTAGTTTCAAATGTGGTTATGGAGACAAAAAATAATTTATTGTTAACCATAATAAAAATTGAAATTTTTTGAATACTTTGTAGGGTAGTGACTTAATACCCAAAGAAAGTTGTGCGAGAGAGCATCAGCATGAGACACCATAAATAATTACACACATTATTATATTTTAGAAAGCAGATGTTTTGTTTTAATTCGTTTTGATGCGAATTTTGATTACTTTGCCCCCTCTCATATGTCCTTGGTTATAATGGGGAATGTACAGACAAAATGAAAAATTCATATTGAGATTGAACACGAGTTTTCAGCGTGTCCGTTAACGAATTAAATTTAGGATAGGCTATTTGTAGCTAGAATTAAACAGTTTAGTGAATTGTAATTCTTATTTCATAATTTAAATATATTTGCAATTTAAAATTTTAAACATATGATCGGTCATATGCCAGATTATATGGGTAAACTGCACTTCTAATTTTAAAGAAAGATTATAACAAAAATGAAAATACATATTAAAAATCATAAAACGTAACGAATCATTATAGTGAATTTTGGTATGTAAAATATAGTTTTTATTATTATTTACATCATAATTTCTTCTTATTATAATGTGTTCTCGTTCTCAGGTCAATGTAGTGAGAAAATAAATCAGACGAGAATTTTTTTTTTACAAAAAGTTTTGAAGGTACGTATACAGTGTGTTTTGATATGTCCAAGCAAATATCTCTGTTTTATATTTAATAATAAGTTAGTGTATTTTAATCGATTAATAATGGTGGTGTACTAAAAAATTGAATTTTTACATTCTTATACCTAATATAAGGAAGTATAGTAGTAATCGTGATTTTTTTCGACCTCGAGATTTTGATTGATTTATACGTTTTGAACCCTCCTGAATCCATTCTGACTATTTTCCGAATGATGCCTGTCGGTGCGTGTGTGTGGATATGTGTGTGTGTGGATGTGTGTGTGTAGATGTGTGTGTGTGTATCCGCGATAACTCAAACAATACTAATGGGACACTTACCAAATTTGGCAGTTAAGATTGTCAACAACATTTTAGGTGACACATTAAATTTGGTGAATGTGGTACCACCAGTAGAGACAATGAATGAAAGAAGAAAAAAAGGTACAATTTCGGGAAAAAATGCAATAATTTTTTTATTGCATTTCTGGACGAACCTCGACGAATTATAATGAAAAAACATAACTTTATGAAAAAAAAATCTGTCCGCATGTCTAGTATCGCAATAGCAGCCACAGTTTTTGAGATAAAGCTTTCAAATTTGGTACACTTGTTCTAAAGGCCAAAGACAAAGAAAAATTCGGTGATGAGTAAAATTTGCCAGCTGAAAGGGGGTCCTCTGGACCCAAACTTTTTTGTATGACTTTACAAAAATATCTAATGTGGCCAGCACATAACTTTCTTATACCAGTATTTATCACCCTGATCTAAAAAAATCATTCTATTTAATTCTTCAGTTACCTCAATTAAATTTTAATGGCGTACCTTGAAATGTTTCATTAAAATTTTTAAATAATTAATTATCAGCGTCATTCGATACTGTCACTAATAATTCATGTCATATATTTTAATAATTTTTGTTGACATTGACATTTTTGTAAATAAATTAGACCTTTCAAATGACAAACTGTTAAATTAATCCTAACCCCATTTTATGAGGCCAAATGTGTAAAATATTTCAGTTTATATCAGCTTTATTGAAGTACTTGGAAAATATATTTTATTCGCTTGATATAGTAGACTAACCGATGGCAAGTGTGACCAGAAATATTATATCGTGGCTGCGGGCGCGAATCCTGCCATAGGCATTAGCAATGTCAGTGGGAATGGTTCTATGTCTACGACAGCTTCGACTTTGTATCTCGGGGGTTGTCTAATTTTTGAGGTTTTATTATTTATTTATTATTTTCGACTGAACTGAATGTTATTGGTTTTTGGTAAAGAAGGTTGACACTCTTAGCAATTCAGGCCAAGTATTTCTGTATTTCTTTTATACAAAAACTTCAAAATCAAAATATCATGAGGTACTTCATATACCTACTAGAAAATTGTTTTAATGTATAAGAATGGATTGTAAGTTACAGAAACACATTGTTGACATTCTGTTTGTATATATCTAAACTAAGTTGAATAAAAATACGTAACATTGTAAAACAAATATTAAGCTATTATGTTTAATATTTATTTTGGAATTAGGTTGTTGCACTGAGTCAAAATTTGCGTAGAATCTGTATTAAACAATAACATTTCGTTTTACAAATCGTTAGAAACATGTAAAAGTTGAAAATAAAATCTTATAATATTACAATATGAATTAATAAAATACATGCATTTCAAACGCCGATGACATCACATCAGCAGTCTGCAGAGAAGTTAATCATAAAACAACGAAAGATGGCTGCCAAGTTAGAAACTCCTTGCCAGCGTTGGAGGAAGAAGAAAAAACGATTGCATGAAAATCATACACAGGAATGACTCAAAATTTATCACTATGTGAAAGTAATCATAGAAAATATCGATAAAAGTGTCCACCTTGACAAATTGAGCTTTTCGCCACACATGAATTTTGTTGGTATCCAAGGTAAATCCGTCAGTTATTCAATTATTTTATTTTCGCTAATAAACAATAATAAGAAAACCACTATAAGAAAACGTTCATACCAAATACTAAATACTGCTAAGGTTTGTTCATTAGTGTTGCTAGAGTTAGTTGATTTTAAAAATCATATATGCCGGTCGTTTTGAAAGTTGACAGGAGTTGCAAACAGATAAATCCAATGGTCCTTTAGACACAAACGCACAGGGGAAAGGTACTTTTTTATACAAGAATTTTTAGTTTGGAATTTTGCGAAAAATGTTATGGATATAAAAAAACTAAGTATTTAAAGAAAATCATTAATTACTGTCAATAGGTAATACATATTTATAAAACAGAAATGCAAACTAAATTTGTTTTTATTTTACAAATTTCAACTACCTTCAGAATGCAGATGTAACATTTTTGTTGTCCTAATGATTGCTCTGATTTTATTACTCGACGTCTTGGATCTCGAGCAGAAAAATCAGTGATTTTACTGATTTATAAACATATTGCTCAATACAATAAATGAACAAAATCAGATCATCTGCTCCAATATAAATGAACCTCTAGTTAAACGTCCACCATAGACATTGCTATGACGTCGACTTTAGTTTTGACAGATGAGAGATGTTAGTTTGGTTATTGTCAAATTGTTCCTCTTCTTCTGTTCTGCATATCACTTCATATTTAACTACCGATATGATGTCACTACCGTTTTCGCGGCACATTCAAATAGCCGAAGTTTATTTTATTTTTTAAATATATTGCACTTAGAATTTTTCTATATGTAACTAAATTAATGCCTCCACTATCATATTTCACCATTTCAAAAAAATCGTCAACAACCGAATTATCCATAAATTTAAAATACATAATAATTTAATCTGAATTTTGATGCAAGGAAAATTTTACACTAAAATTTTTATCTCCAATTTATAGTCAAATGTCGGCCATTTTTTCATAGTCATCTTTAGACTTTAAAACTGACTTCAATTCATTTAGTGACGAAAAAAATGGGAAATTGTTTGTTGGTGTGTGTGCGTGTGTGCGTCTGACGGGCGGAGTTTTTTCTACAAGTACAAATACAAAAATTAGGTTATCTATGAATTGAATGGTTTCTTTTATTCCATATTTTCAGCAACAATAAGTCGTGACCACACAGAAGAAATACGTACCGCTGAACGAGTGCCTTTTTTCTCATGGGCTATAATAAATATAAATCGTAAAATAACTTATTGTTGACTACAATAATTGTAAAACTCCTGATGAATTCCAAAAATTTCTAAGGAATTCCAGAGAACTCCACGGAATTCTATGGATTTTTCAGGAATCCCAGGGAATTTCATGGTATTCCAAAGAATTCCAGGGAATCCCAGAGAATTTCACGGGATTCCAGTTGCTTGTACACCACTTTCCTCGTTTGAAATTAATTTATTGGTTCAATAACATCACAAAAAAATATTCACTTTCACAAAATACCAAAAACTGCTCATACTGCCATGAAAACATAAGCTTGCCCCATATATTTTGAAACAGTGACACAAATTTCAGACTTACATCAGTTTTGTTTTTTTTTGCCGTTTACTTTGGATTTCTCAAGGGCCGGTACATACATTTGCTGCACATTAAGAACGCATGTCAACGATTAAAAAATCCCCATCATAGAACTTGATCAATTACCATATGTCCGCATGTTGATATTTTTCTGAACTATTTTATTGTAGTTACTCAGCAGAAACGAGTACTATTTGATTTAGTTAAAAAATAAAATATATTGTATAATTTTTTTTAAATAAGCAGCTTTGTTCGCAGAAACCATTTTAAAAACAAATATGTAGTATCTGTTATTGAATAAAGATTTTTTTACTTGTCATTAACAATGTTCTCTAGTCTCGAGACTGTAGTCGACGAATACTTTCATTCAATTACAATCGCGTGCCTGATGAGGTTGTGTAATAATTCATAATCCTCGATACACGTATAAACATTTTTGTTTGTGTTTTTGACAGTGTGTGCAAGTAGTGATTTTTTTTAAATAAATGAAGTGCAACGGTGGCTGGTAGAATTTTTCTTGTATGAATATAAAACGTAAGTGCGGTAGATTTATTATATTATTCTTGATAAAATTAGGTATAAATAAAAAAATTGATTTAAACCACATGTGGATTATATTCGTTACGTATCACAAATGCCGTTTATTTGCATTTATTTTTGTTTTTTTATAACAAACTCGATCTAGTTAAAATAAAAAAATCAACCACAAATAAATAACGTATTTTCGAACACATTAAGCTTTTTTTCCTAATTAATCATACTCTTTGTTAAAAAATTACCGCACATATTTCTTAAGTGAATAACCTTATAACCCCATTATAACACCAAATTTCTCAATTTTTTTAATTCGAAATACACATATACCTATATGTTTCATACAACTTCTTCGAATCGTTATACTTTACTTAATAGATTGTAAAATTCCTTTTTTTATATCCAGGGTCCAATATAAAAGCATTAAATGTTCAAAATTAATCAGTTGGTCAACATCGACACGAATTTAGCCAAGGGGGATTACACTAACCTTATTTTAAATGTGTAGGATGTGAAATCAAATTATCAGATAGATGTGTGCATAATTTGAATTAAATGTTTCTTAAAATACCAGTTTTACAAGATTTTTTTTAAAGGTAGACCTTCCTAAAGGTCACACGTAATGAAGCCTGCATAAATTAATTTGTCTCTGGATTAATACAAAATTAATTAATATACAGCGTGATTCCTAATTAATTACTGTAAAAAAATGTAACCACATAATAGATGAAAGAAAATTGAGGATCTATATTTTTCGCTTTAATTTTTTTTTTTCGATTTTTTAAGAGTGGTACAAGGGTCTTTTCGGAGGATATCGGGAACGGTTTTTTTGCAATATTTTTTAAAAACAAGTTTTGACGCACTGGATTAATGCAGATTTCAATTTTACATAAAAAGTTATACTTGTTTTTGTAGGTTGCGAGATTTTTGACAAAATCATGAAAAACCGTTATATAGTCACCTGCGTCTATAATCCGTACGAGTTACGTACTATTAAATATCCGGATATGTTTGGGAAAATAAGTAATGGCCTTTTCCAATACTATTCACTTTCTGAAATGTAAGATAGTCCCATAAGAACTAAAATATTTTACTGATAGTTTCCTTCGGTGCTTGAGTTAGAATCTGACTCATTGTGTGATTCTAGCTACTGCAAAAAGTACTAAGTCTGAAAATAATTTTGGTTAATGTGGACACCTTATTAGAAAAGTCCATTACTTCTTAGCCCAAACATATCCTGACATTTAGTGATACGGATCCTCTAGGCGCAGGTGCCCACAAAACGGTCTTCATGATTCTCTCATAATCCGTGTCATCTACAAAGCATTCCTTTTGACCTAGTACATCAAAACTTTTTGAAATTAGTAAACAAAAAAATTACGGCGAAATTTATTTACAGAGTACTTTCGGCGGTGCTCTACAGCAACTAAAAATTCAATTGAATCAAATATAAATGTCATCTATAGTATTATATTCATAACTACCAAATTTGAAAGAAAGCGGTGAAACACATTTGAAAATATTTTATATATATTAGAAATCCAAATTTAATTTTATGATAAAACTTACCGTTTTGCTGAAAATCGCGAAAAACCAATTTTTTTCAAGATTTTTGACCTTTGACCTCGAATAAATTTTTTTCCAGGTACCGGAATGATGAGGAACTTTCAGATGTTATTTTTAACTAAGTTTTAAACAATTACACGCACTTTCAGCTTGCTGTGAATTTATGTACCTTCAAATGTCTAGATTGACCGGACTAAATAGACTGTAGTGTGTGATGAAGAAAAAAAATAAAGTCATTATACAAGATAGCTTACAAATGATAAATTTTCAATTGAATATGTTATTTCAAAAATTTTGGAGACCTATTACGATTTAACATGATCTTTATTTTTAGAAAAACCATTTTCGATGTTTCCCGAAGATCCTTAAAACATCAAAAAGTAAAAATAGGGTCCCCTTAATTTTCGTTCCTCTAGATGCGAATAAATATTTTACCATAATTAAAAATCACCCTGTATATTACGGCAAACTACTTAAGGATATCATTGCAGAAAATTATAACTTTGCAAATAAAGGGGAACTAAACCTGCGAAACACGCGGATAGCTTGAAGTAAAACAGTTAAGTTTACAAATCAAATGTCGTTTTTTATGTTCCGAACCTAACAGGATTTAAATTCGGATTCAGTGTTGCCTACTCGTGCAAATTTTCCGATGCTGTAGTAATTTTTTTTAAAGAACGGAAAAAGGGAAGAAACATTTAAAATATGGAAATTTGTATAGTGGCGTTTTAACCAGGTTTAAAATTTTAATTCTGATTGGTCATATACAAAATTAAGGTGTTAAACAGTGGGAAATTAATAGTTTTAATCCGGTAATAAACTTTTACTTCAAACAAAATGGTTTTAATTTAGGACAGATATGTGTCTTAAATTTTCAAATATACTTTACACAATTATTAGGTAAATGTTATTTTTTGTTTATAATCTATAATCGTAATTATTTAGATTGTTATAATAAATTTCAATCGCATAGAGAACTAAATATTCGTTAAAAAACACGTTTTTTTTCATTAAAAAATAAAAAATAAAAAAGACCTTGGTTTTTTTCATGGAAAAAAACTAAGCCCTCATTTTATTGGTTTATTATGCAAAAAATCACAATTCTGTCACGACGTAAATAAAAGTGATTTACGTAACAAGTCCGTAAAGAGCGCATGTCTTGGCGTTTGCGGATGAGTTACGTACATACGTTTTTTAGGCACCCATGTTTCTTTAGTATATTTTTACTAACAATAGTTAAAACCAACGTCTAAAAACTACCACATATATCACTATTTTATAATAGTAAAAAAAATTGTAAAATGTGTAACTCCGTTTAGTTCATTATGACGACCCAATTTCGAATTTCTCAACACGATTTATCAAAAAGTAACCACAATCAGAGTTCACCTTTGTATCTTTTATAGCTTCCTGGATTCATTTTCGAACACATACCTATTTGAACTTTTTTTCATCAAATAATACTAGAAATTACCAGGCAAAGTTTTCCCTACACATAACAGTATCTAAACTAACCTATTCAAACAGTATAAGAAACCATATTAAACGACCATAAAAATAAAAAGATATAAAAAGTTCCACTGACATTTATAGAAAACATTTACCATGATTAAATATATGAAAATAACTTTCAAATAACCATTTGATAATTTGCCTCCAAAAATACTTCTGTTGGCGGCCTTATTCTCTTCCTTTTGAATGGAAGTAGGTGCTGCTAGATACAATTACATTAAAAGAAGAGGTGACCATTGTTTAAGGCACAGGTATTATGAAAAAATATTTCTACCTAAAAAGGGAGATTCTTCCAAGTACACTGCAATGGCAACAATATCAAACTAATTTTCGGTTAAAAACTTTTGACTTTGGTAGGTAAACCTGCTTATGAGTGTCATTCTCGACAATAAAATTCAGATTGTCCATAACCCACCCTAATTTAAAAATGTCTGCCATTGTTAAGCATAACAAGGATCATATTAATTTCTCACTTTCAAAGCACATCGTGAAAAAATAGGTCAATCAATACCCAGAGAAAATTTGGAATATATATTAAAAATCCAAATAGACTAGTGTGTGATGAAGAAAAAAATAATGTCATTATACAAGGTACCTTACAAATGATAAATTTTCAATTGAATGTTATTTTAAAAATTTTGGAGACCTATTATAATTTAACATGATCTTTATTTTTGCGAATTTGACATCTCCATTATTAAACAAGTTGCTCAACTGAACAGCTAAATTTTACCACCCAACAAAGTTAATTTCAAAATATGCAGTTTTTGTCGTTCCACACAGATATAGTAAATAAATGGTTAAAATATTTAACTTTATTTTGGGCCCTAGACAATGAAGCCAAAGAGTAACCTATAGATTTATACAGGGTATTCAAATTTAGGGGAAAAATAAACATCTATGTATACTAACACAAAAAATGGTGCACTTCAAATTTTCCGCAAGTTTGAACAGGTGAATGGATTTTTATGATTCTTTTTTTGTTTTGCAGTGATTCTTTAGGAACATTAGAATGGCAGTCATTATTGGATCACCTCAAATTTCACATAAATACAGAGGAGTTATAGCTGTTTCTTTCTATGAGATTCGAAATAACTCTGCAGAATGCACTAGTGATAACAACAAATCTAATCTAGTCACATTGTAGCGTCTCATCTTTTTTTCACATTTTTATTACACTGGCGGACAAAGAAATATATATTTTTTTGTAGCATGTCACTTAATAGCATATCCCACTGGAATAAAGCCTTCTGATTACAGAAATGACAAGCAAAAAGTCGTAACAAGTAACGTTTTCTTGTTACATTAATAAATTATGGGCAGGAATAACATTATTGTTAATTTTACTAATCTATTTATTGCTATATATCAATGATGTATATGACATATATTATTAGACTTACATAGACATATCTACAAAGACAGAATAATTTTTGAAAAACATATGCTCAGCTTATTTCTTCTTTTATGGGGGGAGGGGGATCAAATCGTCTCGCTTTAAGAACCAACAGTAACCACCCATCATTGCTTGATCCTATCGTCCTTGAAAATGAATTTCCACTGTCCTGATATCTTGACGAAATCTTTCCTCTTGCTCGTCTCTTACTGCACCCAAATTTTTAGGAAAAAAATTTAAATGAGAATGCAGAAAGTGAATTTTTAAAGACATACGGCAACCAAGGCGTTTGGTACGAATCTAAAAGTTCGTTTACTAGTTACTTGTAGTTCTCATCCTTCTTGTTCCCTCAAAATCCCCTGACTATACTTACAAATGAGTCCTAAGCACTGGTTTCATGTCTGTTGAGTGTTCCTTTAAAACCTGCATTGCCAAACAATTTTCTAATTTGACGACCAATAAAAATGCCATTTTTAAGTAAAATATTGCATTCCTTTGTCTAAAAGATAGTATGCTTGTGATTGTTGGTGTGATTGCGCCTGCTGGTATGCTTGTAATTGTTGGCATAATTGTGATTCTTGGCATAGTTGCGATTGTTGGTTTGGTTGCACTTGTGATTCCTGTTGGTAACTTTTCTACATTTCTCCAAAACCGTTTGTTGTATGTTAGTTCTTAATTCCAGTTTGTCTAAAAGAGATAAACGGCCCATATACGGAAGGAAACTAAACAACTGCAAATCTGCATGCTCACGTAGTTACAGTGCAGAACTAACTAAAAATCCCTCAGAAATCAAGCAACGTTGAATTTTTCAGAGCGAAACGCTTACTTGCTAAGTGATTTGTCACTAATGTTTTGTGTCAGTATGACCACTTTAATTTGATGTAATGTGTTTGAAATATTTATTTGTCGCTAAATCGTCCACGATTTTTCGCTCGTGACAAATCGCTCGCCAGCCTGACTGAACCCTAAACGATACAACAGTTCGCAGAAGGTTGAAAGAAGTCAACTTGTAAGTAAGAAAACCAGCAAGACATCACCGCGTAGCTTTCCTTAACTTTGCTCTGGAGCGAGAACCCTGGAACGAATTGTGTAAAGTATTATTTTTTATGAATCTCGATTCTGTCTGCGATCATCCAATTGGAGGCAAAAAGTTTGGAGAAAGCCCAGCGATATGTGTGAGCAGGAAATATATAACGGGACAATTTTTCAAGGCGGTTCTGTTATGGTAAGGACGGAAATCTCACTTGAAGCTCGCCAAAGCCTTGCGTGCTAGCAAGAAATTCTTTGATAGCAGTGGTGTATACCTAAGTTTTGGAGGAACACGTTCCATTTACTCCTTTCATTGGTGAGGACTTGCTCTTCATGCGAAACAATCCACGATCACATGTTACTTGTATTGTACCCAAGGATGAGGCATAGAACGTTTGCCCTGGTCGGCTATAAGTCTAAATATTAGTCCAATGGGCCACTTATAGAATTAGTTGGGCGAATGTGTGAGAAATCGTGGTCTTATTCCAGAAAATCGCTCGTGGAAGAATGGAAAAATATCCCTCATGAAAATATTGTGAAATCATTTGTTTAAAATTGATTATTAGAATATGTATTCCAATAAAAAATTGACTACCTATTTTTTAAATCAAAAAGTGACTGTATCGATGAAAAAACCCTGCATCTTCTCCAATAATGGAGATAAATGAGTGAATAAACAATTAAAATATGTTGAAAAAAGATGAAGCTCTAGATTGGATTTGCTGTTATTACTTGTGCACTCTACAGTGTTTCGAATCTCATAGAAAAAACATGCATCGCTAATCCCTTCTGTATTTACATACAGTGGCCCACAAAAGTCTCCGTACACCTATTACACAGAAATAAAAATGTTGGATACCTTGTACTGAATTATATTGAACCCAAATTATACACATAAAGAAAAAGTGCATTTATTTAAGTTTTAACACATGTACAAATATTTACAAAAATAAATATTACATAACAGAAAGAAACATATACAACTAAACTGAACAAACATTACAACCACAAAAGTTTCCGTACACACTCTAAAATGGTCAAACGTCGTTGGCTATCCATGGTTTTAATATTTTGTTGCATTGCCCTTCGCTGAAATTACAGCTTGCAAACGTCGTGGCATCGAGGATATCAAATTTCGTGTCGTTTCTTGGTCGATGTTCTCCCATTCGTGAATTAAAACCTCTTTAAGTTGATTTCTGTTTGAAATATTATGTTTCCTTATTCGCCGGTCCAATTCTTCCCATAGATTTTCTATAAGATTGGTATCCGGAGATTGTGGAGGTGGATGAATTATGTGAGGGATATTGTACAACAGCCATTTTTGAATTACCCGCAACCGATGTTTTGGGTCATTATCTTGATAAAAGGAAAAATTATCTTCAATCCCCAATTTTTCCGCACTTGCCTGAAGATTAGCTTTCAAGATATTCAGATACATAAATCTGTCCATTATACCTTCTACTATGTGAACTTTACCTGTCCCATTTGCGCCCATGCACCCCCAAATCATAACTGACCCTCCTCCGTGTTTAACACTTGCTTTTAAATTTTTGTTCTCCAAGGCGGTTCCTTTCTGTCTCCATACTTTCTGTTTACCATCAGACCCAAATAAGTTAAATTTTGATTCGTCTGCAAATATACAAGGTTCCCAGAAAGATAACTTATTTGGGTCTGATGGTAAACAGAAAGTATGGAGACAGAAAGGAACCGCATTGGAGAACAAAATTTAAAAGCAAGTGTTAAACACGGAGGAGGGTCGGTTATGATTTGGGGGTGCATAAAGTTCACATAGTAGAAGGTATAATGGATAGATTTATGTATCTGAATATCTTGAAAGCTAATCTTCAGGCAAGTGCGGCAAAATTGGGGATTGAAGATAATTTTTCCTTTTATCAAGATAATGACCCAAAACATCGGTCGCGGGTAATTCAAGAATGGCTGTTGTACAATATCCCCCACATAATTCATTCACCTCCACAATCTCCAGATATCAATTCTATAGAAAATCTATGCGAAGAATTGGACCGACGAATAAGGAAACATAATATTTCGAACAGAAATCAACTTAAAGAGGTTTTAATTCACGAATGGGAGAACATCGACCAGGAAACGACACGAAATTTGATATCCTCGATGCCACGACGTTTGCAAGCTGTAATTTCAGCGAAGGGCAATGCAACAAAATATTAAAACCATGGATAGCCAACGACGTTTGATCATTTTAGAGTGTGTACGGAAACTTTTGTGGTTGTAATGTTTGTTCAGTTTAGTTGTATTTGTTTCTTTCTGTTATGTAATATTTATTTTTGTAAATATTTGTACATGTGTTAAAACTTAAATAAATGCACCTTTTCTTTATGTGTATAATTTGGGTTCAATATAATTCAGTACAAGGTATCCAACATTTTTATTTCTGTGTAATAGGTGTACGGAGACTTTTGTGGGCCACTGTAGGTGAAATTTGAAATGATCCAAAAATGATTAGCAATCTAGTGTTTCTAAAGAATTACTCTATAAAACAAAAAGATCATAAATATTCTCACACTTGTTCAAAAGTTAGCGAATATCAAACTTACGGAAAGTTTGAGATGCAGTTTTTGCTGGTCAGTGTATTTTAACGATGTTAGGTATTTTATTTTTTGTCATAGAATAAAATCAAAAAATTTTCTGGTGCTTATTTATGTAATGTATATAATACTACCAGACGTTTGGGTACTTTTAAAATACATATTGGTGAATAAACCAAAATAACTACATTTGTGCGCTAATATATACATATATTATATAAGTAAATTCATGGCGATATAAAAACTAAAAATATTATAAATCAGCAGGCAATGTTAACAGAGAATTAGTTAGGTATTTTTCATGTTTTTTTATCAAGGCAATATTGCACAACTTGGTTCAATATCCATATTACTGAACACCCGTTACAGCGCAAAGATAAAAATAACTATATTCACTACAACGAGGTCGATTGCAATTAAACTATTAAATTACTATGTATGTATAATAGACTTCAAATATTCGTGGAATATCGAATATATTGTAATTAATTATTTAATAAGAGCCAGGGGATTTTTACCGGTGACACATCATATATTACATAATAATAAATAATATTAATATAACAATACATAATAGTGTCGTTCTACAGGGCGGAACCATTTGTTGACCCCGGGTACAGTTTATTTCAAACTTATTTGTAAGATAAAAAACGTCGGCTTCTTTGATCTCTTTACCGCTGTCCACGTAGCCGACGTTTTTTATGTTGCAAATAAGTGAAATAAACTAAACATGTCAAAAAAAAACGTCACGTTCTCTACCAATTCAGTGAGAATAGTAGTAATATAATTAAAAACACTTTCATGGTTTTCCACAAAATTCCACAATACCATATACTGCACTCGAAGCGCGTTTCGTCAACCAAGTTGGCATCATATGGAGATGATTAACAGTAACCGTATGCTGACAATGTATCCTATTTATACCTAAACTATTGTTACAGTTTAGTGGACTGTGACTCACTAACCAATAGACGGGCTATATGGGTTTGGCCCTTTGTCACTAGTCATACTATTTTGACACTTTGTGATTTCCAAGCTTTCAAATGCATCCAGCTATCTAGTATTTGTTACATTTCTAATTAATCTTAAATTGATACTATCTAATGGTAATGGTAATGGTAATGGTGGGGGAGGCTGATGCCTGGCAAGTAGACCACAGACGGGCCCTTTTTACCAACCCCCAGCTGTCCCCTCAGCCATGTGCTTCTCTTGCTCCCTCATCGAATCTTTCCGACCTTCTGATGAAGGTCAGCATGTCACTCATTGCGAGGGAGCTCATCTCCTCCCCTTAGAAGCGCCTCAGAACCGAAGATACTGTGTCTCAGGCGCCCAAACGCTTCACATTCTCCCAGGAAGTGGTAAGATGTCTCTTCAACACTCCTGCATCTTGGACATGTAGGGTCTTTCTCAATACCTATCAATGATAGATGCCTCCTAAGTCTGCAGTGGCCTGTCAGAACACCGATTAAGAGATTCAGAGTTTTCCGACTCCGTCCCAGCAACCAGGCCAATCTCGATTTGTTCGGCCCCGTCACAAAATCTCGGGTCTGCCTGCAGGCCCTGTTGGTCCTCCAGTGCGTCCTCAGTGTCTCGTGGGCCCACTCATTGAGGGCCGTTGTGACCTGCCTTCTTGAAATACCTAACATAGGCTCAGGCCCGTGACAGGGTTCCTCGGCTCCGAGTCTAGCCAATTCATCGGCCTTCTAGGGCATCCCCACACTCCTGGACAAGAGCTGATCTCGTCCTGGGAGAGCACGCCGTCTTTAGAGCAGCCTTGCTGTCGGAGCAGATGTATATTATCTGTTCCGCCCCATTCCTAACCTCAGCCCTATCTGCCACCGCTAGGATGGCGTAAACCTCTGCCTGGAAGACCGTGGTGTACGAGCCTAGAGCAAAACTCTCCTGTACTACTATCTATTTTATGATTGTTCTCAAACGCATGTTGGGCAACACTAGACTTCTACCATATCTGATGTGAGCTTTATGTTTCTAGAATCTGGTTTGAATTGATCGTCTAGTTTGTCTAACATACACTAGGGTTAGATCCATGTAACCCCTACTGAAAGCTGGAGTAATAACTTTTACTTCAGTAATCATTTTTGGTAAAGGATTTCTAGAAAGTTCTCTATTCATAACTAATCAGGTTTTCTATCCTTTCTTAATAGCCTTCTTTATCTAAAATAACAACCATATTGCCCTTATCAGCTTTTAAGTCAAAAACAATCTTTGTCACGCAACCGCCCAAATAGCATTTTAGACACAATTTCGACACAAATTTGGTAGTGGGAAACAGTTCTGCAACTGTTTCGATTTTTATGGCAGATACAAAGGTTTACATACATTTCCCACATTTTTCAGAAATTAGTATCGATTTTTTAACTTTTACACATATCCCAACAATATTATTGAACAGTTTAATAACTGTTTCCACCTTTAGGTACAATTTTTCTTCAGAACAAGTATTTGAAGACATTTTCGAAACATACTGCAGCATCTGTTATCTCATTTCCAACTGTGCTGACGCATTATTGAAATTGTATGAAACACATTCTTATGTATCCAAATGTTTTCAAACTGTTTCCATTTTTCCCGTATGTTTTATAGTTATTATGGCCTCATTTTTACAAGCATTGTTATTATTACTTACCATAGAAAATACCTATCAGAGTTTAGAAATACAAAATGGGGAAAACCAAACAATTTAAACATTCTTCTTGGTATAGTATACGAGAGATGTGAAACCAACACCAGCTTTAAAAGTTGGTGTGGAATATAAAAAGACGAATACAAATTACCAAATCTTGCAACTGATGCAAAAATATAATCCCTTGTTATCCCTAGACAGCTGGACGCATTTGAAAACTTGGGAATTACAAAGTGAAAAAATAGTATGAATAGTGACAAAGGGCCAATTCTATATAGTCCGTTCTATTTGTTCGTGAATGGCTTACTAAATCATAATAGTTTAGGTATAAATAGGATACATTGTTAGCATAAAGTTAGATTTAATCATCTCCAGATGATGCCAAGTTGGTTGGCGAAATGCGCGTTGAGTGCAGTATATGGTGTTTTGTGGAAAACCCCGTCAGTGTTAGCTTCACATCACCCTATAAATTGGGAACAAAGCGTTCGTTATCAGATCTATCTTCATAGGAACACTTTTTTTGAGCACTCTGTATACATATAAACGACAAAGTTGACAAACTTGTTGAACAGACTCGTTTGTATATTTTCCTATCGATTTTGTTAATCAAATCGTTTGTAAGATTTCATCCGCACCGATCTGAGGTTATTTGAATAATGTTCAATTTGAGAGAAAAAAAAGTTATAATGGCTATATTTGTTTTGCATACTGACTAACTGCTTTTATGGTTTTTTTCTGACAGACGGAGTCTGATTGCCTTGTGTATTACGTCATATAATAAAAAAGAAGTTTCGTAATATTTACTTTTTGTCAAAATAATCGTTATCAGACCAAACCTACTTTAATAATTTTAGTTGATTCGTTACGTCTGATGTGATTGGTTGTTTCTAACAAGTTTTGCAGTAGTTTTGCAGGATTGCATTAGTGAATGTGTTCGTTCTGTGCTTGTGTATATATTTTATTTGTAGCAGTTTATTTATTTTTTAAATCTGGACCAGATCAGAGTAATCTTTAACTAGTAGTTAAATTTATTTCGCTATTAATATTCAGTAGGTAAGTACTACTTCTTTCATATTCTTCATACTGCGGCTGTTCGTTTTCAATCAGAGCTGTCAAAAGCTTAAATACTTTCCCATATAATCTAATAGGTATTTTTGATTTGAAACTTGATTTAAGATCGTTTTAGAAGGATTTAAGATCGCTTTATAAGGATTTAAATCTTTTCAGGACGATTTAATTTTTTTTTGCACGAACAGAAATAAAACAGCATTTTACTGCCTCAAAGCAGAGAGTAAAACCAGTGTTTATTCCCTTGAGATTTAAAGTCGTAACTGAAACCAATGAACAATACAAACAAAACTTAACGTAAACATTTTTATTATGTCAAACGTTTAATGGCAGTAGTTTTTACATTTAATTTTTTTTGCAATAAAGTTGTGACCGTTCGTGCAAAAAATGTTGTATGCACCTGGGGGTTAAGTGTGTTTTAGTCCCTTGCACTATCCAAGCCGGGACTAAAACACTCACTTTACTCCCTCGGTGCATAAATAACTATTAAATTATCTCAGAAAAGATTTATATCGCTTTGAACAGATTTTGATCATCCTATTGACTTGAGTTAATTTTCTCATGCATGCTTATGCGATGATCTAATTAATTCTTTGTGCAAGCTGAAGAGTCCAGATCGCAGTTTGCAGTGGAAGCGGATATACACGTGTTTTGAAGAATATACACTGTACACATGAAGTTAAGGATACTTCATATTTCTATGAAAGGATTGGACTAAAAAAAAAAAATTCGTTATGGATGGATTGACTTCTTTATTAACCTCTTTGCATAATTTGGTTTAAAAAAACAAGGAAAAACAATTTTAGTTCAAGTGTCTTTAGCCGCGGGGAACCAACAATGTCTTAAACCTATCATCAAAACCTCGTAATATATCTCCTCATTCTAATTACGTCTGGGCATGCTACTGATGATGTGGCCAATCACATCTTGTGGGATTTGTGCTCCTAAAATGGAAAAAATATTTGACAGTTCCCTGATGTTCTCTGGAACCGAATGACGGTTTTGAAGTGCCCTACCCAATAAATCTCACACATGTTCAATGGGATTGAAGTCAGGAGAACGCGGTGGAAAATCATCGTAATTCATTCAGTGTTTTATGTTCCTTACTGAGTACAATGGGGACGAGCAATGGGTGCGTGACTTGACAAGTCAAACTCCCTGAATCTATTGCGTACTGATTGGACACTTATTGTAATCCCATGTGCTGCACATAAGGTGCTTCTTATTTGAGAAGCGGAAAGTGAAGGATTTCTTCTTATTGTAAGTTGAAGATAACGATCTTGTCATGGTGTTGTAGACGGATTCGACCACTTCTTGGCCGTTCTTGTACAGAATCAGTTTTCAAAAACTGATTCTAAAGCCTGCAATGACGCTTTGGCTTACTCCTAATTCTGTAGCAATGAATTGACGCAAGCTAGCTTGGAGCATACCAATGGCATTATCGATATCAGATTGTGATATATGACGCCTTGTTCAAAACTCCACTGAATATGTTTCAAACACTCTTGAACACAATTAACTACACAATGAGAATTAATTGTATCTATTAGAAAATTAGAAAAAGCAGGAATGCGATAAAAAAGAGATAGAACGTTTTTACTTTGGACATTTAACAACCATGCAAAAGCATCCACGGGAAAAATTGTTTGCGGAGACGTATTCGTGTAATTTTTTCAATATTCTTAACTTTCTGTGCACAGTGTATAAATATGTAACAAATCTTTGCTAAATCTATACTATCATTATGACTATAAATTGTATTTGTGACTATAAATTGTATTTGGTCAAGTTCGATTATCTTAATATATTTTGTATGAAAGGGATTGGAAGTTGAATTAACTGACTCTGACTAGTGCTTCGGCAAATTTGTCAATATCAGTAGAAAAAATAATAACATTACAAGCATAATATGAATAAAAGGAACAATAACAATAATTAAAACATATGGATATATTATGGAGGAAAGCAAGGGGTCTATGTGACTACCCTGCAGTCTTACGTTTTGCAATTCATCACAGCAACTGTGACTTCACAGTTAAATATATGATTATCCAAGTTTAGCAATTAATTTATTGTAAAACATATTATCAAAAGCTTTCGAATAATCAGTGTATTCACCTGTATTCTTTCATCCACACTATCGAAATAAATTGCGCAAATGATTTTAAGTTCAAGAATGCCGATGGGCTCCTAAGCGCCCACGATTTTAAATAATAAAAAGTTTGTGAAACACTATTATTTTTCAGCTTTGCTCTAATTTATTACATTTTTATTATTTTTGATCTATTCATTGGTATACTGGACAGTTTGATATATTGTTTTATATTTAATATTTTTTGAACTAATCATTAGTTCACACGGTTGTTCATTATTCATACAATCACAATCTATACATATATTTATTTGTTTCTGATTATAATCATCGGTTCGCATGGCTGTTCGCTGGCCATTTACTACGTTTTTTTTGGAACTAATTGTTAATATACATGAGAAGTTGTTAGTGGTTTAATATACCATTTATATTTTGTTTTCAATCATTCCTTGGTTCACATAACTGGCATTAAGTTAATATGGCTGTTTGTAGTAGGTTGCTCATTTTGATATCAGTTGGTTTACCTGGCTAAATGCCGACTTTATTTTGGAACAATTAGTTGCTGTTATACATGGCTATTTGTTAGTCACTTTCATTGGTATATTTTTTAGTTCACAAGGGATAGTATATTTTGGAACTGGAACTATCATTTGATTCACACGGTAATTCCCCAGATCTTTCTCATATAATAGTTTTTATCTATTCTTTGGACTTTATGTATAACTGCATACAAACGGAGGAACCAAGTGGATTTTTTACTTAATTGTCATTTCCAATGTTAACTGTATACCACAATTAGAGTTAGATGGAATTTATTCCAAAGATCTGACTCTCTGGACTAGTGACTAAGCTAACTGAATTTAAAACACCTGCATTTGTATAAAGCTCATTCTTGTAGATAAATTTTTTTAACCACTTTAAAAAATATAATTTAGGTCACATTCGGACATATTATTATTTACTATATCGATGAATCATTTTACGATACCAGTATAAAGTGTGTTTTTGACATTTAACCAAATGTAAGACCTATTACCCTTTAAATCCGGATTCCGGCGATTGCCAAACAAAATAATGAAGCTGCTCATTTACCTTGACAAATTAATGATTTTAGTTATATAAGCAAAGGTCAAATATGAGAATGCTGAATGTTTAGATTGTCCAGAGGTGTGTGAAAATCATCTTCACTTTTCTTATTTACCTGCCACAAACAGGTTAACAACTGTGATTATTATTGTTATTATAAAATTATTAAAAAAAACTCTCTTGAAATACTAGTTTTGTTTATTTATAGTCAGCGTTTATTTGAATAAATGGCGATATATCAACATAAATATATAACTATAATAATTTATTATTAAAATACCACTGAAAATATATAATTCGTGTTTCAAAAATATTTTCTGCACTGAAACTGTGAAGTAATATTTCATTTTAATTAAAAGTAAAATGTACATTTTTGAAAAACACGATTACATTATGCAAAATAACGGGAAAATTATAATAGTTGAAATTTAACAGATTAATAATTAATTACATTTAGAAATATGTTCCTGCGTCACCATATTTCTATCTGCCGCGAAAATTATCAAAAACATAGCAGTTATTGAGAAACATTTAGTTACCAAGTTTCATTAAAATATCTAATTGGTTCTGGAGAAATTTAAGAAAAACAAAAAAAAGTTGCACACACTATATTTCGGAAAAAAATTGAGATTTCGATTTAAGTTTATATGGCAAATTCCTATTATTTTCATGGGTTCTATCAAATCTCATTTGAATGGTAAACTTCGGACCAACCTGTATAATTTAATTATATTTTTTAAAATCTCGGAAAAATACAGTTGAAATTTAACAGATTAGTTACATTTAGATAATATGTTCCTACGTCATCATATTTCCCTCTGTAAATTACATAGCAGTTATTGAGAAACAAGTTTCATCATAATATCTAATTAGTTCCGGAGAAATTTAAGAAAAACAAAAAAGTTGCACACAATATATTTCGAAAAAAATTGAGTTTTCGATGTAAGTTTATATTAGCAAATTCCTATTATTTTCATGGGTTCTATAATAATTGTTTTTTTTTTAATCGCGGATAATTTAAATAGCTGGGCGGACAACTTAAAACAAGATACACCATTACCACCTAAAAACAGGGTCTCAGTGCTGAGCCGACCGCACCTGCTTACGTCACACCTGCTAGTCTCCAGCATTCGAACAACCACGCAGTTGCACGTTTTAGTACAAGATTGCAGTTATTAGTACGTATTAAGGTAAAAACATGGCGGAGCGATGAGGATAGAGGCACGCATCGAGGGTATGCGGGCAATTAATATATTTTAATGCATTTGAAATAGAAGCGCACATATGAGCGATAAGCGGTCGCTTTTTTTTTCATGTGTAGCCGCTACTCTCTCCGTGTGCTACTACCCTCTTCGCTCCACTATATTTCTACCTTTATACAGGGTATCCACCTTGTGCATATTTATTCCATAACTCTGTAACTATTACAGATAGAAAAATATGAAAACAAGAGTTGGTCAGCATTCACCATTGCATACTCTTAAAATATTTTTAGTCATACAAGGTATTTCGTTTTGTCTGGGTAGTAGTCAATTTTGTTAACCTATATATTATTGCATATTTGGTTAGAACATGTCAAGAACTTTTCAATGAACTTTCATAATATAGACTTTCTTTGAGCAGTTCAGTAGTTATTTGAAATTATATAGAAAGTTTGACACATGTACTCCTTTACAAGAAGCCTTGTATTCTTTTAATTTCAAATGTTTCGATGCGGTAGTGAGTTACCATAGAAAAGGGCTTTCAAATCATGTATCCGGTTTTAGATTTTTTTCCTACAGGAGGTCTATAATTTTATGTCAAACTTAAAGATTTAAAAACCTCAATAACTCTGTTATTTCAAATGGAACACCCTGTATGTTATTTCATATTAGATTAGAGAATTACAAGCGCTTTCTGACGACCTATCATACTTGATATTAATTTTCAATGGTTTTGAGGATATGATCATTTATGTCCAAATTTTGAGAAAAAAAAAAACAGAAGTTCCCTAGTGTAAAAAACTCTTATTTGACGACTTATTGCCTCATAAACTGTGTTTAAAATTTCTCATTAAAATGTATTTTATTATATGGTATCGATTTTCTAATTTATTTTTTTGACATTTAAATCTAAAATATATTCTTATATTTATTTTTACAATAGTTTAACAAGCTCAAAAAAATTAACAGTGCGATGTAAGGACTCTTTTTATACGTACTTGACATTTGAAATCATTATTTTAATTATGCATTTGAACACAAGTACTTCACTAATTTGTAGCTCAAAGATAAGAAATTTAATTACCCTAAATCAGATAAATGACAGGTGTATGCAAAACAAGTCCACAGTATAATACAGTCAAAGAATCTTTGCCAGACACATTGTTTAAATATACCAATTTATCAATCGACCGGTGGTTCTTGACGCGTCTACTAGATGGCATGCCTAAACAACTGTAAAAAGTCGTTTCTTAAACGGGAAATAAAATGGTCGAACTTCATCTACTAATCTAGTATATACATTCACTTTTGATCATATATAATATTACTAGTGACTCGAGTCTAAAGGCGACTCGAGTCAAAAAGCGACTCGAGACAAAAATCGACTCGATTCAAAAATCGACTCGATTCAAAAATCGACTCGATTCAAAAATTTACCAGTTAAAAAGCGACTCGAGTCAAAAGTCGAGTCGATTTTTTTGAGTTTTACTCGACCTAACTTTTGACTCGAGTTTTATAACAATGAAACCGAGTTTCAACTCGACTCGAGTAAATTCGGAAACCTACCGAGTTATTCGAGTGAAAAAAAGTCACTCGAGTCCCATCACTAAATATTACACAATTTTCGGAAGACTATATTTCAAAACTGTGTGTCATTTCATATACAAGTGATTGTAATTCCAAAAAGTTTGGTGTTGGGACCAGTACAAAAATGTATCATGCGCGTACGTAGTAATTTCTCCCTTTATATGAAAATAAAGCTAATTTATATATAGCGATAATAATACGGGTCACAGCACGGAGCCTTGAGGACGTCCCAGATTTATATTACGATCATTTGACATAATATTTTAATGCTGAATAAGACTTACAGGAAACAATTACTCGGTGGACAAAAGCCCCGACCTGCATTGAATTAAACCTGCAAGTCTTGTTTGGTAGCTAAGATCATTTTTGTCAATTCCTGACTAGACACAGACCGATTTCGAACTTGTTATGTTCTAGTCAGTATACCATAAGTAATGAGAATGACAAATAATAATAGCAAACCAGGCTACCCTAAAGTAGACTAAGCAAGACAGATATAGTGAGTGATAAGTGTAGCCCTCTGGTGGTCAGTGCTAATACCCGTCAGACATCATTAATGTCTTAGGGCGAAAACACAACACAGCGGTGCGACGTCGCATCGCAGAAATCAACGACGTCGTAGAAATTTGCGATGCGACGTCACTTAGTACAAATCCTGGGCGAAACCACAACATTGCGGTGCGACGACGCATCGCAAATTTCCACGATGTCGTTGATTTCTGCGATGCGCCGTCGCACCGCAGTGTTGTGTTTTCACTTATGAGATCGGCAATGATTCTCTCAAGCAACGCACGCGCAAATCACTGAAGTCTGGTTGTCTTTTATACGCGACTTTTGGTGGTATTATTGTCAACCTATAAATCTTTTATTGTATTTTGCGTGTTATTGTTAATCAAATATTTATTTTTATATTTATGCATATGGCTAGATTTGTACTGCGGATTGCGAAACAGAAATCTCGTTTATATCCTTTTGTATTGTATAAAAATGATTTATTTTATTGGAAAAAGTGTTTTCTGTTGCCAGCAGCTTATTTGGTTTTTATATTTAATTATAACACGCCATACATACATCAAACGTGTCGCTTCTGGTATAGGTCTTCTGTGGCCGTGCAATGAACGTTCATCGCATCGCATTGCGGTGCGACTTCGTTTTTGCGATGCGTCGTCGCACCGCAGTGTTGTGGCCTGCAACAGACGTAGGACACGTATTGTGCGGTCCACATCTCACTAGAAGCGTCTTCTCTGCGATGCCGTGGCGATGAAATTTTAACGTTGCGTCAGCGCATCGCATCGCCGTGCGACGTCGTTTTTGCGATGCGACGTCGCACCGCTGTGTTGTGTTTTCGCCCTTAGTGACTGATAGCAACCTGCAAGGCAGGTACCAAGAGCTGTGACCTCTAACCCTGGTGGACTACTGAATAAGACTTACAGGATATTTTAACTCGTATTAGTCCATCGCATCAGCAAGATAGAATAGCATCCTATTTAGAAATGTACCACTGAAACCCAAGCTGTATAATTTTTCAAATGGAAACTTGATAGCAACCATGTCAAAGGCATGAATGCTATCAAAAAAATAAATCTATAATATAATGATCTTTATCCAGTTCATAATAAACATATTGATTAGTAGCAGGAAGTCTTTTAAAAAACTATATAAATAATTCACACAACTTTTTAAATTCTCAGTACCCAAGTGATAAGACCTCATGAAAATAATACCCTTTGGAATGAATTACGAGAAATATTCAGGTGCTCAATAGATAACAAACACATTTTGTAAAATAAGCTGGGAGGGCAATTATTCCTTGAAATTAAAAATTAAAGTACAGTAAATTCCATTCAACTAAATGCGTAATAATAATTATACAGGGTGTTCCAAATTATGTAGGCAAACTGTTACAGTAAATACATGGGCTCAATAGAGAAGGAAAGCTCTGATCAATATTTAGTCAATAATACATATTAAAGGAATTATACCCTTTCAAAGATAGATGGAGGGAAAATAATGTTTGTGCTATAACTCAGAACCAATAACAGATATGTATATCAAACCTTAGAGATTACCTTTTGTTTAGGATCTTAAAATAAATTATCTTAAAATAATTTTGAAAGTATTTAAAGTAAAATTTTTAATAGAGCTGAGGAGCTCTATTAAAAATTTTACTTTAAAATATGATTTTTCAATTATTACACAAAAATTATATACGTACCTTTCATATTTCAATAGGAATCACCATTTTCATGAAAATCAACTGTAAATTTGTCCGAATAATACCTCACAGCTGCCTTACCATTTCCAAAACATTATTCAAATGTAAAATTGGCTTCCATTCTTTAAAATGTTTAAACATTAAGTTGATTTTGCTACTATATTCACTTTGACAGATATTAATTTCAATGATGGAATTCTACTATATTTAATAATATTAATTATACCAGAAACCTACAATGCCATCAGACTTTTGTAGTTGATTTTCGCGAAAACGGTGAATCTTATCAAAATATGACTGGTATATAGGTTTTTCTGTGATGATTGAAAAATCATATTTTAAAGTCAAATTTTCAATAGAGCTAACGAATTTAAAAACATTAACTAGTACAAACAACCTGTCCCATATGCACCGCTCCTGCCAGTTTTGATAAGTAAATATATGACAATGTTTAGATCTTAAACAAAATGTAACTTCTGAAGTTTGATATATGTATCTGTTATGGTTTCTGAATAATGTACGGCACAAACAATACTTTTTTTTCCTCCATTTTTTATCGGGTGTAACTCCTTTGATATGTATTATTGACCAAATATTTATAAATAAGAGTTTTCATTTTATATTGAGCCTATACTGTAAGTTTAGCCACATAATGGACCACCTATAAAAAATTACACAAAAAAAATTATATATTTTATTATAATCCAACAAATTTGTGGCTACCTACTACTCAAAGAACTGGGTAGGTACCTGTAAACAAATAACTATTTATTATTAAATAAACTGAAATCTGCCGAATATACAGGATGTAAACAGTCATACGCTAATAAACCTTTTTTAACACAATCATTAGTCAAGTAGGCTATCTATAATAGTGGTAAATTAATATTATTTGTTTCCTACAACTCTTAGGAGAGAACATAGAAAAATATAAAATTTTGATAAGAAAATACATTGATGCCCTTTTACACACGTCATATAAAGCAGGGTTTCTGTGCAGCCGATATCTAATGGATTTTACAGTCATATCGGAGGAAAACAAGTCTGATGTAATGGGCTCAATAATACAAAAAATATTCTTCAGTTCTTGTACAGAAATATCAGAGCACTGCAACATAGTTTCACTTGTGATATGGCGGAAGATGTAAAAATGAATGCACAATGTTACAGCTCAGTAACGTCACAATGACGTTTCAATTGATGTCACAATGACGTTTCAACTGATGTCAAAATATGACGTAAAATGCTATGACAAAATTATGTGAAGCTGTGCTATTAATATGCGTCATAATATGACAGTAAAATTATGTTAAATGACATAATGAGACGCCACATAAAATGACGTAATATCAAGATTAAGTCTTTGGTAATAACAATAGAGAATGTTTTCCGAGTAACTGTTTATATCGCAAGTATAGGAAACATTATTATTAGAGTGCCACAATTTGATTTTAGTGTATTCAATAATAAACGGTTTGTTATGTCTGTCAATAATTATTATTATTAATTGCATTAAAAAAATCTATTTTTTTTTTCAAGAAATAATTAGGAATTCTGAATATTTATTTTCGTCTCGTAGTAGATACACAAATCATTGTAAACCTGTGTTTTATATAGATAAGTAATTATTGTAGTAAAATTTAAAAAGGCACCTACGTGAATAAACGATCAAGCTATGAAGTGGGAAATTAAAAAATAAGTAACATGTTACAGACAGAGGCCATGCACTGAAATGAAAAACAAAATTATACAAAATTCACAACTTATCTTATTTTTTTTTATAAAATGCATAAAAAATATTAAAACAACACTCTTGCTCATGCCCAATAAATGCCATTGGTGTTACTATAACTCAACAAATCATTTAATCAATATTTCAGCCACATTTGGAGTTCACATTTGGGATCCAAAAGTTTCTAGTGATATGCAAAATCAAAGTATGATGGCTTGTATAATCAGAATATCAATTATGTCTAAGTATACTTATTATAAATATTATGACGCTTACATAGAGATTGATAAAATGAAATGATATTACATAATAAGGATACAACAAATAAAATATTTTTTGTTTAAAGGCAAATATGCTAAAATGTATCAAGTACCTTTCTTATTTACTAAGGTAGGCATGAAAATGATAACATCAGATAAAGTTAATTGTTCCAAATGTTTGCGCAGATATAGATATATACCTAAACAGAATAACATGAAAAACCATAACATCTTCATGTTTTATTATATGATAGTAGTATTTATTTTACATTAAAATAAAAATTACTTCATAAAGAACAATATCAAACACTACTATAATATAATATCTACACGAAGCTGAATTGCACAAGGTACAGATTAATTCAGAAAAATTACACAGCATTTTCTTTCAGATTGTGTGAATCCTATTTGTTTTTGCATGGGACCACAAAATCAATAAGCATTAACACTATTACACGAGACCAATTTTGCACAGGACTATGTTCGTTAGTTTGTGTGCTATTACATAAAAGCAACAGCCTGGACGCTAAGAGACAAATTTACCTGGGTTCATAAGGTGAGTAACAATCGAAACATAGATATATTTAGTTACATTCTTAACACATTATCTATTCAAATTCATACTAAGTTTACTAATCTATTGCAAAATCTGACCTATGTAATTTAAATACACAGAATTTTAATCATCATTACAATACAAGACTTAAATATTTTAAAATTCTCCATTTACATGAAAAGTGACCCAAGTTCTTGGCCATAAAGTATTTAATAAATTACTAAATTCCTACAAAGCAAAGTAATTTAAAACTAAAATTAAATACTTGCTAAGAACAAATGGTTACTTGTTATTTAAATGAATTATTCTAATTGGACTTATTATCCTATATCATGTAGAATGATCTCTTGCATGAATAAATAATTATTATTACTATTATCATTATGGGCTTACCATAGTCAACTATAAGTTACACTTAATATCTGTATATCTTACGTACAGAGCTTTCATAAATGATCGTAAGCCACGTGATGAATTGATACCTTTTAACCTGTGATTTGTGTCTTTTATATTACGGCAGTACCCAATGAGGATTTTGCACAGAAGTATGTGTATAAGAAATAGTTTTCAACCATCTTTTGCTGACGGGACGACTCGACGATGCTGTTAAAGGTAATTAATGGGTCACGTGGGTTACGATCATTTATGAAGGCTCTGTATATCAAGATTTTAATTTGGATTATATTAGTAGGTAAGTTTTCAAATATACTTTTTCCCCAAAAACTTCTTGCATTTTTTTTAAAGCTCATCTGTAACATCTGCCAAGTTATTGCAACATTTTCTTCCAATTTTTTTCCCCCTCTTAATTATATGATGAAACAATTGTTCGAACATTGTTTTCTAGAGTAACAGACCTTTCCTCATTCAAAAACCTCCCAATATGTCACTAATCCAGGGACTTGTAATAAGTATATAAATACCTTATATTATTTATTCTAGTAACATTCAGTAGTAACTTTTAAACTTAATTAACCTGTCATTATAATTAAATACTTAAGTGTAATATAATAGATATTTGTTAACTTTTAATTTAATACCCATCTATAAAGATGCATAATAATCAATTCATTTTGAAATAATACTGTTATAACTCAGCATTTTATACATAAATTAGAAAACAAAAGTACTTAATATCGTTAATCTTAACTGAGGAGACAAAGATAATGGTCAATGGTGTGTAACTAACTAAAAGAAAAGTTAACTTACCTGGTGACGGTTTTACCAATTTAGAAGGATAATTAGGTGCTGCGGCTCCAAATAATTTGTTTAATTCATCCTCATTTGAATCATTCTAGAAATAAAAACGAAATTTAACCTCACTTTATAAATGATTATGAATTGAAATAATAATTATAAGGCTTACCGCAAAACGTAGATTATTTTCCACAATACTTGTATCAACATCTAAAAAAATAGGTTTCGAATTTTTAGATGACATTTTAAGTAACACTCAAACAAGCGTAATCAAAATTACCGGAAATGTTTCCCAGGCAACAAATTGACTGCGTTTTTCGTTGGTTACAAGGTTGTCTCTGGTTACAAGCGATCTTAAAAATGACATAAAAATACTTCACGGAACGCCTGCGCAACATTGGACCACATATGTGCATTGGACACGTACTCAATGTTGCCAGATCTAACGATTTGTCGACATTATGGCTCTTCGTTAATTTAATTTGGGACGACTTTCATTAAGGCATGGCGGTTAAAGTTGCTGACTATTTTGGCTATTTTCTACATTTTTGTTGATATCAGATTATTACAGATTTAGCAATTTTAAATTGTTCGCAACCTTGAACACAGAGGAGAAGCATTACAACATTACAATTACAGCAGACTGTAAAAATATGAATATTTTTTGGAATGGCAATTTTGGCGATACTGCTGGCAAACTCACTAGCTAGGGTTAGAAGTAAATTATTCAGTAAAAGCTAGTGCTGATTGGTTGATTATAAATTTCCTGCCGCATGATTGCTTATAGTACAAGCAAACTCTTTGCTTACTAATGAACTAGATAAATCGATTTTTAAAATTTTCTACTTAATGATAATTTGGCAATCATTGTCTTTCTTTTTCTATCAATGTATGTTAAAATGAAATAGAGCGATACATTTAGAGCGTACTGAGTGTCAAGTTTTCGTCAATTAGAAAAGAAAACACTGCTTCTCTCAACTAATAATTATTAAACTGTCAAAGGCCAAATAGCAAACATTTGACATTCGACAAATATAGTGTGAATGAACTATAATCGCTATTTGGCAAATATCGAATGTTTTCCATTTCTTGTCGGTAACGCACACGCATTAAAGGAAAACTGTTCGCCAAAAGACGTTTTAAACTTTATTTTTTTATTTCATACACACATTCGTCCAAACGTTTTCTACAAATCCTGTAATAGTAGTTAAAATTTTTTTAAGTTAAGTAGGCTCAAGTCATATAAACAGACAGCAACTGCAGTTTGATCCAATTTTTTTTAACTATTGTTTTCTCACTGCGACATCAGCATCAGCATTGCACATCGCGACACAAATATTTGCTTTTCCCGATCCGTATCACAAATGTTTGGCTTTCGCTGAGTAAATGCATGTGTATTATAAATTTGGCATGTGGCAAGTGTCACACAAATGTTTGGCATTCGGCGAATACTGCATGTATGGAGCCATGTCCACGTTCTGTGATTTAAAATTTCGAAAATCTGGCAACTCTGCACGTGTCAACGTTGGTGTCAAATGATTAAAGGCGGGTTTACATAGTTGCAAAATTTTGTATTCATTGCAAATTTATTTAAATAAGGAAATAAATAAATAAAAGAAAAATGAAAAGACAGTAATAATAGTCAAGGACCTCAAACATCTCTAAAATGGAATATTATTTAGAGGAATTAAAAATACAAGGCAAGACCTAAATTAAAAATATCATCTTTTTTTTAGAACACTGAGCTCTTGTTGTGCCTGCAAAATGGCGAATTCAACATTGAATGAGTTCTGTGGCTCCGAATTTTGGGTAAGAATGTCTTAATTTATTAGAAATTAAATTATTCTTTAATTCCAATCGTTAATAAAATGATAAGTTGACCATTTTTCAATCTAAGTTCTGTTATTCAATGTCGATTTTCAATGTAAAATCACGTTATTCTCGACCGATATTTGATTTTTAAATTTAATTCATTTTAAATATTTTTTGATTAATGTTTATCAATTAGAATATTTTGTTAATACTATTTATTAGAAGTCGTTGCTTATTTTATTCAATTATGTGAAGTTTATTTATTTTGTAGAATACAAATTTAACATGGAACACAGAAGACCCTGAATTCACAAAATGTTTTGAAAAAACTGTTCTTATATGGATTCCTTGTTTGTTCTTGTGGACCTTTTCTAGTTTAGAGGTGTACTATATAATAAATAGTAAAAGAAGAAACATACCTTGGAATTGGCTTAATATATCCAAACTGGTCATAACAGGAGCTATTTCGATATTAACTATTTCAGACCTAGTGAATTCTTTGAAATCAACAGTTTCTAATGATGTTGTGGTGTATAGCGTGGATATATACACACCAGTTATTAAGTTATTTAGTTTTGTAAGTGAATTCTCTCAGCTGTTAAACTGATTGCTTAAATGATTGGTTAAAACAAGTACTTATTTTAAATAAAGAAAGTCTACTTTAATTTATTTGAACTTAACATGTTTGTTTATTAGATTGTTGTAAAGATTTTTGCATACTCTGCATATTACTCGTAAAAAAGGTTTTATGGTGTAAAAGTAAGATGAGTGAAGACAATGCAAGGCATTTTTCTTTATTTAAATATTGTCTTATTTTAGTTAAGACCTTATGGTATGAACTAATGACGAAATTTGCTCAATGAGGGAAGAGACTTGCAGTAAAATATCTCAAAATAGTATATTGTAAACCAAAGACCAAACTGTTTGTTCAAAGGTGTTGAGTATTTAATATTTGCCTATAACAAATTCCGAGACAAAAACTGTAATCGACCCAGATTGATAAAATCGTAGCAGTTTTGCATATTTATTTATTTAAATACAAAATCCAACAGGCAGGAGCCCCATTACAATAGATTTCAATCAGTAGTATTTAATGTTTTTAGTATATTAATGTACCTAATATTGGATAGGTACATATAATAGACAAACACTTCCAACAAAATTAATTTTTAATAGGAAATTCGTAATTATACACTGAACAAAACCACTGCGAAATTTATGTTCAGTTGTGTTTCTCTCTAATGGTAGGCAATATATGAAATTAATATTAGATATTAGATAAATTGAACTGAAAATTTATTTTTTATATAATAGAAATATGACATTGAAACAAGTTGTTATTCAAACAAGTTACAATAGTTGATCACATCATTTTGCAATGAATGATGATTTGCAAATTCCAGAGATAGCAGTAACTGAAATAATAACAGGGAATGTTTACCTAACATCAACAAAGATAAATAAATTTTATACACCTACCTATTTGTAGGGACTTGTACCATATCATAATGTTGCCAGATTTTCAGAAAATACAAGTTTTAACTTATTTCTATTAACATTATTTTTTAGGCACTTTCTGCTCTGCTCGTTTGTTATAATAGGAAACATGGCTTACCATCTTCAGGTTTGCAATTCTTCTTTTGGTTTTTGTTGGCATTATGTGGTGGAGTTCAGTTCAGGTCAGAAATTCGAGGTGCCCAAAGAAATGAAATACTACCCGAATCAAAATATTCATACGTTAGTTACTTAATATATTATCCACTTGTTTTACTGATGTTTTTGCTGAATTGTTTGGCAGACCAGCCACCCAGGGAATCCAAATACCCTAAATCAGAGGTAAAAATCTATAACAATACATGCATAATTCCGAATTGTTTATATAACAAAACTTAATTGCTGCGTTTTTCCATTTAGAGACCATGCCCAGAAGAAAATGCCAGTTTCTTATCGCGTTGTTGTTTACTTGGTTTGATGCATTGGCTTGGACTGGTTTTCGAAGACCTCTAGAATCACAAGACCTATGGGATATGAAAGCGGAAGATTCAGCAAGGGAAGTAGTACCTGTATTTGAAAAGAATTGGAAAGATACTTTACAGAAATGTGAAAGGTACGATTTCTGTTTGCTTTATTATCAAGAATATTGCTTTGTGATGTTTCAAACCATTTCATAATATTTGTTTACTTCATATGATTTTAATTTTTGTGTTCACAATTCAAATAAGTAAATTTTTTGTTTGGACCACACACTACAACCAAAATTATTCTTTTCATTAGACATTTAGAAAATAGTATCAAAAATATTTACCAATGGCAGTATTTTAAAATTTTTAGGGATCTTATAAGACAATGTAAAAATTATGAAGTAGATGAGAATAAGTTTGGTATATTTCTTCTATTTAGCAAACTTATTCTCATCTACATTATCCTGGAAATTTTCTTTATCCTATATTATTTAGGTACATTTTTTTCAATGTAATTTTTAAATTGAGATGGTTTTTTGCAATAATGTGTAGAAATTCCCCTAATGTCTGCTAAAATTTCTGAAACTTTCGGTAATTTTACAACTATACTGGTTGTAAATGACACCTGGCTCACCCGCTCTATTTTCATTGTTTATAGAAATAAGTTGATCAATGTTATATACATAAAATTGCATTAGAAAACAGTATTTTCAGTTTTTAAGCACTTCCTGTTTCGCCGCGGAAATTACCCCAACTTTGTTATTTTAAGTAGAACACCCTGTATATTTTTTAATTTTTGTAATCTATGGTGAATTTTAAATATAACAGTATACATTTTTCTGATTTTTTTTAACATTCTTTTAAAGAAAATTTTAATTTCTGATTTAGAATGCTGTGATTTACAAAAAAAATGTATAGTTGCAAAATTTCCTCTTTAAGAAACTTTCTGGTAATTTGACGTATCTAATAATATAAAATATTTAAAAAATCTCTGCGTCTTTTATTATAACATGCAGTGGCTGTGTGTTATATACATCACTTCAAACATCTCAATTAATACTTTTTACTGAGTAACTGATTTAATGTAAGACGCAAAAAAATACTTGGCATTATTAAAACATTTTCATGTCGTAGAGCTTCCTGTGTTTGCTATTGTCACATAAACAAAAACTTTAAAATCTCTAATCCTTTACAGTTCCTCTCCTACACAGAATGCCCAATATAAATCTGACTCTGTCCATGTGGCTTTTGTTAACAGCAAGAAGAAGAAGGAGGCATCTGTTTTACCTGCTCTTGTAAAATCCTTTGGTCCAATGTTTATTTTTGGCGCCCTATTAAAGCTCGGACAAGATATTATGACTTTCATCAGCCCTCAAATTTTAGGGTAAGACCAGTATGATGTATTGTATTAATTAATAATAGTATAGTTCTCAGATTTCTAAATCATTTTCATCAAAAATAGTCTATGTGCCGACAAAATGTATGTATTTGGTAATCATAGGATGAGGTTTGACCACATATAAATAGGAACTTTGATTTGCCGCCATTTTAAGAAACTACCTACCTATCTAAGATCGCCTTCATACTTTTTGTCATCCTTAGCTACCAATATGATGGGTTTGAGGGCACATAGACTAAATGATAATCAAATTTATTTAAAAAATAGTAATACTTGTTTTGACCTAAGTTAATTGTTTTAGATATATAATTACATTTGTCAAAGAACAGCAATACGAATGGAAGGGTTATTTCTATGCCGGCTTACTTTTCGCAGTGGCTACCGTACAAACACTTTTACTATCCCAGTACTTCAACAGAATGTTCATTGTGGGAATGAGAATCCGTACAGCCCTCGTCTCTACCATTTATAGGAAAGCGTTAAAAATCTCCAACAGTGCCCGTAAAGAAAGTACGGTTGGAGAAATCGTAAATTTAATGGCAGTCGATGCCCAGAAGTTTATTGAATTAACAGCGTTTTTAAATATGATATGGTCTGCACCACTGCAGATTTTTTTGTCCTTGTATTTTTTATGGTATGAATTGGGACCCTCAGTTTTGGCTGGTTTGGCAGTGATGATAATTTTAATTCCCGTAAATGGTTTCATTGCAAATAAAGTTAAAACATTGCAAATCAGGCAAATGAAAAATAAAGATGAACGTGTTAAGTTGATGAATGAGGTTTTAAGTGGTATTAAAGTATTGAAGTTATATGCCTGGGAGCCTAGTTTTGAGAGCCAGATATTAAAGATTAGAAATAAGGAGATAAAAGTTTTAAAGGAGGCTGCCTATATGAATGCTGGTACTTCATTTATATGGTCCTGTGCTCCATTTTTGGTAATATTAAATTGTATTATTTAAATTTTATACCATTAGGGCATAACGGATATTTGTTGATGTCACATGCTACAATAAATAAAAAAAATGTCGTACTGCACATCTTATTATCTGGAGATTCTAGATCGAATTAATATTAAATTAAAAAGAAATTGTTGCCTCATGTTTACAGAATTTTTTAAAAATGGTAATATCGACTATTTGAATCTTAGGTAAAACCATTGAGTGAGGGAATTAACAAGAGATGTAACCTATCGTGGATCGAAATTTTAGTAGGTACTGTATTTCTTTGCCAATAACTTGACAGCATTGTTAATGTAATAGGAAGATGTTTGTAATTTGGCTGCGTAACACTAAAACTAAATGGCAATCCTCAAGCTGTTAGCAAAGAAACACTACTAAAATATCAACCCATGATAGGTTGCACCTCTTGTTAATTCCACCACTCAATGGTAAAACACAATAAATAAGTGTTATTTGGATAATAAATAGAAATTTAAAGTTTAATTGTTTGATATATAGTTATTGTTATTACTAATGATTTGTTTCAATATTGAAAATTAAAAATATGTATATTTACATAAAATTATAAATCGGCAGGCTCAAATTCCAGATACACAGTAGTAGTTGAATATATGTCGGATTAATTACTATAACTTTGAATAATTTTATGGTAGTTAATATTCAAATTAATACCTTTTTTCTGGGCCAGTGTAGTAATATAATCTTTTAAAATATGTAAAGAGGCAATAAAACACTCGGGCAACTTTTTATATTACCCAGCCAACCCGGTTATTTTCACAGCCATAGGTCAAAATTCAGCAGTTGTTATTTTGGCATAATAATATTGATATACAAATGCAAATTGTCATTAAGGCTGAGTAACCGGGTTAACCATACTAGACATACAAATTTTATGTTTAGTAGTGATGCATTTTGGGCAGTTAAAAATGACTAAATAATTTTTATATTTCCTAGATATTCACATATCTGAACCACCATTTGGGTGGCTATTATAAATTTTCTATGATTATGCATTTTAGCCGGTAAAAAATTCGGCTTAAAGATACCTAGTAATTTTGAAATTATTTTTAACCATTTAACCATTTTTTTCCTTGGCCATTTTTTTAGCAAAATTAGCATATATGTCTTCGAAGACCATCTAGCGTATATCAAAGCATGTATATCAAATTTATAAACATACTTTTTAATGTCCTTTTGTAAAATTTTATGTTTTACAATCTCTAATATATAAATTTGTGTTATATGATTTATAATATCCTTATATCTTTTTTGTAATGTCTAGGTGACACTCGTCACATTTATAATATACATCTACAGTGATTCCAGTAACGTTTTGACTCCCCAGATAGTGTTCAAATCACTCACCTTATTTGCAATAATGCGATTGCCAATGTCGCTGTTGCCAATATTGCTAGTTTACGTCGTAGAGGTAATAAAAAGGGATGGAGATACATTAACATTCTTAATTTTATGGTTTCATTATATACATTCACAATTTGATAGCTTAATGGTGTACAGAATAAAAAAATTGAGATAACTGTCTTAATTAATCAAGCCTGGAAAATATGTGGATATTTTCCATTTGTTTTAATTTTATGTCAGTATATACCGTTAAGTTACCAATATTACTATTTTTAACAGGAAGCATACCTTTCTCAGTAACGAGGTGGTGTTTACTTGTAACCCAGCCATTTTAGTTATGTAAGTTGTTTAACGAGGATGGGACTGAGTTTCTATCTTCTTTTTCTCATGCATGCTTTAGGTCTCGCTAGTGACCTTTGCTACATTTGTACTGGTGGACGAGAATAATGTTCTTGACGCAACTAAGGCCTATGTATCTATTTCTCTCTTCAATATCTTAAGGTTTCCGCTGAGCATGTTGCCAATGATGATATCAAATTTAGTACAAGTAAGCTGGAAAAATATTATTTATTAGATTTAAAGAATAAAATATGGTTAAGGATTTTTAGTGTAACAAGAAAATCCTATTTATTAAGGTTGCTCTCTCATGGTAATTATTAATTTACTGTATTATATAACATAAAATCATAGTTTGTATGTAATTTAGAAAAAAAAATGAAAAACGTATAAGTTTTGAAGAAAAAAGTGGTGAGAGCCAAAAATATAACTCGTCACTAGTTTTTAGCATATTCAACACTGATGTAGTTTTCCACGAAACACTAAAACACCATATACTGTACTCGACGCGCGTTTCGCCAACCAGATTGGCATCATCTGGAGATTATTAAAACTAAGGTTGAAGAAACGCACTTCGAGTACAGTGTATGGTGTTTTGGTGTTTCGTGGAAAACTATATGAGTGTTATCTTCACATCAAAGGTTCCAGCATATTCAGTAAATTTGGAGTTTCACAAAAAAATCGACTAGATAAATTCTTACCAACTGAAGTTTGGTGATCACTAATGTGACAAATTTAAATGCTATAAATCATAATGAAATAACTCATGTTATTAAGACACCTTTTGACATCTGATGTTAGCAATAATGAAAAAGCACATTTTTCACTACTGGAAGAAAACTTGTCGTGTACCGTTTTTTAAGAAATTTGTATTTATATTCAAATTAATCATAAAACAGATTTAAGTGACCCACAGGTGACAGGTTGGTCTCGATAGATGGCATCAGCCAGACTTGCATAACTGATATGAATATAATCACATTTTTTTACACAAAACTGATTTATAAGATGATAAATACTATTATTTGTGAGATATTAACACAGTCTATACTTTATCCCAGATAAGAATGCAGTTGTTTACATTTTGAGCGGGACACGGTTTACACAGGCACACGGAAAAACCTGAATAAGCAGAATGTCCCGCGATCCGTGTCAAGCCTATTGGTACACAAAATAAGAAGAACGGAAAATTTAGAGAGGTTCTTTTTTATGACTAAATTGAAATATTTTAATTTAAATTGCATCATAGATATTTTTACTTTATCTATCACAGTAAAAATAAAAGCGAAACCTCATAATTTTATACATTTACTTACATTACACATGGTTTGACCATTAATATTTAAACTCGTTAAGAATAATGAATATTTTTATCGTTATGGATTCAAGGACAGTAATCACTATACAGTGTCTGTGATACTTGCCAAGTGGCCAGGTTAAAATTATATATTTAAATATTGTAACAAAAATTAGTTATTAAATTAAACAAGAGCTTTACTTAAATGACTACACTATCACTACTTATTCCAAGGAAACGCCATATTAATCTGAAGCGGAAAATTCAGGATCTTCATCAGATAAACCCATATTTGCGATGAATTTTCTCAGGAGATTCATTAATACAATGTAACGCAACTATTCACTATGCACCAAGAACAATAACTACCCGAATTTTAAATAAGTTAACGAAACGTTCACATATATTTATTAAAACTCATTCAATCCAAATTGCATAGTCTTATTAGCGGCATGCTTAAATAAATAAAATTCCTTTGAATTGAATTGATAAGTAAAATTCAAAACATAGGTCACAATTTGCTTAAAAGGCATGCAGACCCAATTTTTATTGATTTAGCAGAACTTCCGTAAAACTTAACAAGATAATTATTGCACATGTGAATGCAATGCTTCCAGTGGTAGCATTTACATGATAATTGGTCAGCGCTTCGGCAGTAAATCTACATTGACCCACGTTTTATGATTGCATAATTTTTTATGCCTGGCCTGGCGGCTCTCTCATAAGAAATCAAAGGTACCAATTTATTGTTACTTATATACAGAATTTTAATGTATTGTGTGTATTTGCAATTATAAAGAAAACATTCGTTGATGTCGGCACATGTTTGAAATGTCAGATCATCGCCGGCGCGACCGATTGTAGCAGGACATTAGACTCAAGAGACTGGAAACTAAGCATTACCATGTGTTACGAGTAGAGCCGGAGCTGGCAAAAAGTCTGTCTGATTTATTAATTTTACCCTGCATGAACTTAGCTTGCAAATTTACCAATCAGAGTCAAGGACAAACATTCCATATCTTTACCAACACTGCATTCATAGATAAAATATTATAATATAATGTAATAGATGGTCATCTTCCTGTTACTAATTCTATGACAATTTGCAGCGCTTTGTGACTGTAGGAAGAACTAAATTGGTGACGGGAAAATTTGAAAACAACGTCTTCCCATATATATTACTATTTATTTTATTTTACAGCTTAAATTATATCATTTAGTTCTCTACGATTTGTAAAGAAATAAACAATATATTCAGCTGTAACATTCAAACTTGAAATAATTAGTCCGACTTTGTAAATACATTTATTGAATGAAATAACGTTAAACAAATAATATTACATAAGTGTAAATATTAAGTTATTTTTTGTATTTTTTATATTTCACATATCTATTACAAGCCATTAATCTAATGTTATTATAAAAAAGCTTAGGTTTATGTTCATCTATTCCTTTTAATGAATCATTTATATTTTTCGTAAACACGTGTAAATAAAAATCTAAAAAATAATTAATAAATATTTCAGAAATGCTGTGATTGGTACAGGTAAAACATTCAAAGTCTCCCATATAAAACATTTGTTTTAACATAGCCTCGATATTTTGCAAATGACAACAGGTTGTCTTGTCTTGTTGCACAAGGAAACACAACAGTTAAACACCATTATAGAAAATATACAAGAAAATAAATATTTTGTCAATGAACACAACTAATTACATATATCTTTACCAAATAAACATCACAGACCACACACACAAACATTCAAATCTGTCAAACGTCAAGACAAAGTCCATCAGACGGATCGTTGAAAGTTGAAAGAGAGGGGGATACGACTGAAGCGACAAGTAACTGTAGGAAGTACTACACTCTATTTGACCTTCACCATATAACATATTTATCTATAGCATATTATAATATATTTTCTATGACCGCATTCTAACCTGATACAGAGTACAGTAGTATTACTACATATATACAGTGTATTCTAAAAAGTCCACATCATAAAGGAATTTTTTCTTAGTATTTGATTTACAAAAAAAAATAATTGTGACTATCAGCTAAGGCAACGTTTAATACTTAATCAAAAATTGTCTTATAACTTGTATAGTCAAAATTAAATGTTACTTTCAAAAACTACCTAAAAATGGCATTATTTCTTAAAATATGGAAAACCATCATTAAGACAAGTTGTTTGTAATCAAATTTTAGGCCCATATGTAAATTTACAGAATGAAATTCGACCAATAACTACAGAACGGTTTTTTTTTTTTTAAATACAATCATTTTGTTATGTTCTAAATGTTGTTAAAATGTGGCACATAGTAATATTAGAGAAAAAAATCGCATTTTCGAAATAGGGTTATTGCGTAAGACTGTTTTAGAGTTTGTGGCATTCTCTGAATTTTTCTTTTTCTTTCTTGGGGCTTACTAACACATGAATAATTCTTGGTTATAAAAAAAATACAATGTAATACTGGTAAAATAAGCTTCTGTGCTTGTGACTTTACAGAAAACGCCATTTGACAGATCTTTTGACATAAAGTCACAACAGCAGAGGTTTATTTTATCAGTATCATACTGGGTAACTAACTGAATTTTTTAGATAACCAAGAATGATTCATGTGGTAGTAAGCTCCAAAAGAAATTGAATATTCTACTATGACCCTCTACAGTGATTAACATTATAGAGTAAACTTGATTTTATTTATTGGATCATTAGTTTTCGGAACAATATTAATTTCAGTTAGTCTTAAAAAAATGTTTTTTTAAAATGTTTTCTTAATTGCCTCTCAAGTCACCGAGGTAATTCTCAGAAAATCGCATGATTGTGTGTTGAATGAAGAGAGACGAGGCCCTACAATTTATTGTGGAGTCCGAACCACATCTAGGACATCGACAGTTCTCATTTGATAGATGATAAGTGTTTATATAAACTTAAACCGAATTTTCGTGATCTAATCATAAATAACCTGTTTACTTTGTGACCAATCAGGGAATGGGAAATTTGTATTTAACCAATCAGCATAATTTTTTAATAAACATGTTTCAAGGTAGCCAGTGGCGGAACGAAGGGTGCGCCGGAGCCCACCCAAAAAAAATCTATAACCCACCCTGTTGTCCACCTGCTAGTCAAGATAAATACATTTACAGTTTTGCCGCCCTTTGTAGCAGATAAAAGGGGAAACAACTTTTTTTGTTTGATTTCCAGGCTTAACCTGACTGGACCGAATGTGGCAGGCACACTACGGAAGCGACAAGTCGTCCATCATAAATATTTAATTCATATTCATTAATACATATGTTCATTGATTCAACATAAATACTTGTGGCCCACCTTTAAATTTGAACTAGTTCCGCCACTGTTTGTAACGCAAAATAGAATTATGGTAAAAACAAATTAATAAAATATTTTTAAGGTAGGTTATGTCATAATAATGTTAAGACTTAAAATCTAGCGACTTTAGGAAGCTAAACATTACTAAATACTATTATTTAGAATGCAGTAAGTTTTGGTATTTTCTTGAAACCAACTGTACTTGAAAATATTGGGAATAAATGGAAAGGAAATGGAATAAAAGAAATTCTCTTATTGGTTATACTGTTTAGTACACAAAATGTTTAAAAATATGCTTTTTCGTTATTCCCAGCATCAAATAAATAGAAGGGGGTTATCATATGTACATATAAATACATTGCATTATCATGGTTTGAGAAGAAAACATTTTAATACAAATAAAATAGGTTCTCTAGATTTTTTGTAAATTCTTATTTATTAGGTAGATAAATTGAATTGCTTTTTAAAATTTAGTATATTTTCTTTATTATTGCTTTTAAATCAGTGCAAACTTATTTCTCAATTTAACCAATTTAATCTTACCAGGAAATGAAAAATTGCAAAAACCTTCAGTTTATAGTAGAGGATCAAGGACTCAAAACTTGACAAGGGTACAACTTTCTAATTTATTCTTTCAAATCTTTCAAAAACTAAAGTTTAGATGGCAGATGAATGATATTCGAAATAGCTACCATAGTTAAATTAAATATGGGTTAGTAATCAAAACCATATTCATATTTATTACCTACCTCTTTTTATAAAAATTGCTTAATACAACATTTTGCAGAAAATTATACAGGGTGTCCCATTTTTGGGTATCAATACTTTGACCATCGAGAGAGGAATTTTTTTCCTTAAAATGATATCATTTTGGATCTCTCAATCTTGGTACTTAAAGGTGGGACACCCTGTATATTTTAGACATTTTGTATATTGGAGCCACCACCCAAGTTTTAAAAACCCTAGATCCTGTGCTATTAACTGAAATTTTTTCATTTCCATCTAACCTCTTATTTTTTACAAATATTATTCCTTATATTCCTTATGTTGAAACAATCAATAGTTCAAAATTACTCTCATTGATTTACTGTCATAATTTTTTTTTTTTGATAATTTATAGTTTGGGACAATAAGGAATAATAACAATTTAAAATGCTTTCTAACACCTTCTGGTCTATAGACATATGTTTCAGTAAAAAGAATTAATAAATTTATGAATGCGGAAGAGTTGGATCCAAACACAGTCTCACATGATCCAATTGAAGGTAAACTTAAAAAAAAGAACGTAAACAAATAGTAAATTTTTTGTACAATTTCCAGATGATCCTTTAATTATTGAAAATGGAGCATTCTCCTGGGGTGAAGACCCAGTATTGAAAAACATTAATATTCGTATGAAGGAACATACGCTAACAGCTGTCGTCGGTTCCGTAGGTTCTGGTAAATCTAGTTTGGTTTCCGCTTTTTGGGAGAGATGGACAAGGTATCTGGTAGGGTAAACACGGTTGGGTCAATCGCTACGTCGCACAACAAGCATGGATCCAGAATGCTACACTAAAAGACAATATTTTGTTTGGAAAAAAATTTGATAAAGCTCTTTATCAAAAGGTCATTGATGTATGTGCTCTTAGGGCCGATTTTGATATGTTACCAGCTGGAGATCAAACTGAGATAGGTGAAAAAGGCATTAATTTGTCTGGAGGGCAAAAGCAAAGGGTTAGTTTAGCAAGAGCCGTTTATGCAGATGCCGATATTTACTTTTTGGATGATCCATTGAGTGCTGTTGACAGCCATGTTGGTAAACACATTTTTGAACAAGTCATAGGGCCTAAAGGATTATTGCGGAATAAAACGAAGGTTTTGGTTACTCATGGTATTACATATTTGCCACAGACCGATAATATTCTCGTAATGAAAAATGGGGAAGTGTCAGAGAGTGGCACTTATCAAGAATTATTAGATAAGAAAGGTGCTTTCGCTGAGTTCTTACTTCATCATATCACAGAAGATGTGGATGCTGCTGAAGGTAAGTTTATGTTAGTTATGATTCTTATGTGTATGATTAATTATCACCAAAGATCATTAAGTTCAATCATTCTTTCATACTTATTGTAATCATGTCCTTAAATACTAAATTATTATTAAATTTGATTGCAAATAATGCGTTAATCCATGACGTAAAGTAAATCGAATTATAATTGTAGGATTTCTATTTTATTTTTAAACTAATGTAGTCATTGAGATTAAAAGTATTAATCAACAAGGATTTAATAACAGTGTAAAAATGTTACCTGATGTTCTCAAAAATTCCCGAATAATCCCATATCTAATAATCTTTAAAATTAAATCTGCGAATTTAAGCATGTCGCCCCCTGATGGCTAAAATCGCACTTTGATGAAACGTGTATTGTTCTTTGTTTACATTCATTTAATGACATTTACATAGTTTGTCAGGGTTTTACTACCGTTTCTTTTATTTCATCAACGTCTATTCCACAATATGATGAGTAAAACAGTGCATAATATGAATTGTTGTGTGTACATTTGTCACTCAAATAAAAATATGGATAGGACAATCCACTTTCACTATTATCCCAAAAAACACGCGGGCTTGTTTATATCACAAATAGCTGTAGTATCGTGGAGAAAATAGATATAAGAAAAGTATGGGAGAAAGCATAATTGCTGGGAAAAGCACTTCAGCAATGCATGTTCATTTCAAGTCGGAGGACTGTAATACAAAAGATGTATAAAGTTGACATTTTTAGGTTAGGTACTCCCACAAATTAGCAAAAAAATAGTGCAAAATAAGTTGAAACATTGAATTTACTTACTAACTTTCGATTAATGTAATAGTATGTATTTTTCTCCCTAAGGGAGAACCCACAAAAACGAATGTAAACAAAGCAAGAGTCAGCTGGTCATTACTTGTCTAATCGTAGCCTCATATGTGCCATGGTGATTTTAGTTCCCATAGCATCATTAATTATATAAATATATATAAATAGGTTTTACATAAGGAAATTTTACCATGAGTTTTTCTAATGAGGGCTACCACGCTTGAATTCACCACGAGAGGCGCTAGTGTGGAGTAAGGTACAGAAATTTCAAATACCACTGAACGTTACTGTTTGTTATGGCTTTTTAAAGCAGGTTTTTAGTGATTTTTATAAAAATTGTGATTCTTCTGATGAAATATGGAGGATATACGGTACGGGTCGATGAATGTAAGTGCTTTAAAAGCAGAGCTAAGAAAAAGTAGTAATTTACTTGCTCAGTAGGAAAATTATTATACCTATCAGAGGTGTCTTATGTCATTAATGTTAGGTTATATCAAGCACGAGCATGATGAAAACAAGGAATGTGCATGATTATTACTTACGATTTTCTGTAGTAGCTCCTTTGGTAACGCATAATCATCAGGATTAAAATGTTTCTTACAAACACGCAAATGTTTTGAAGGAGTAAAGTTATTCCTATGAGTCGCTACCAACCACTGCTTTAGACGAGTCATGTCTCGGAAACATATTTCCGACTTTTTGTTTCCAAACAAAATGGAACTGTACAACAGTGAGGCATAATTAACAAGTTTTTTTATTTACTGGTGAAAGAAATAATTATATTAAAACCCTATAGACTTGTTCTGCGCCTAACAATAACTTTTGACAGCTACCTTACTAGCAAGTGGCGCCAACTGGTGAGCCTAAAAACGGTAGCCCTCATTAATTTTATGTCATGGTCTCCTCTACTTTTTCTTAAGATGTACATGGTTTTTCATACAAATCGATTCTGATGACAATTATAATTATTGTTATTAAATATTATTACTAGCAATAGTTAATATGTATATTAAAAAATGGATGTAGCAATAACTGCATCAAACCAAATATCTAAAATCAGTTTTGTCAGAACGTTTTAGTCCAATAAACCAGGATGAATAAATTAACAAGCAATTTGAACTTTTGTAATTTATTTAATGACAATCTACCATAAATGAATCTTTCTGTGATTGGTTACCACTATCTTACAGCTGTAAAAACCAATTTTAGAGATTATGTACATTAGTATAAACAGTAATAAGAGGATAATATAATATACATGTTTTATGTCAAATAAATTTTGCGTTGTACATTCCATTGTATAGCAGACATGTTATAGAAAATTTTGTATTATAATAAGACTTAAAAAAAAATTAATTTTAAGGGATACTTTAGACTAAAGCTTTTTCTTCATTTTGCTTTTTTCGTTTCAAAATCCTATTGGTAACGCAAAATTTGAAATTATATTGGTGCCATAAAATTGAAAATTATTACTTGTCAGTTTGACTTCTTTCTGTCATCTGTCACATAAATTAAAAATATGAAAATGGCAGATACATAGTGCAAGTAAATGAACAGATCTCAGTGTACATATTATTTTAATTTTAAGATTGGTTTTGTTATTTTTAAAATTGATGTTTAAAGCCATTCATAAATAGACGAAACGCAAACCGCAGAATGCCACAACGCGACTGTATAAGTTAAACTTACAGGAAGGTGAAGCTCCATTTTGCGTTACCAATAGGACCTCGAAACTCAAAAAAAACTAAACGTAGAAAGCTCTTGTCTAAAGTATCCTTAAGAGAAAACCATTTGACGTATGTACAAATCAAATTCTCTGTACTTAGTTAGATTTCATGTGCTTTAAATTTTGAACCCATTAATTTGATATATTGTTGAAAATTTAAATAAAATAAACAATTCTTATAGGTCTCAGGTTGAAAATTGAATCAAAAACTGGTAGGTAATTTATATGTTTTATTTTGTTATAACATATAATCCATTTTCTATAAATGTTTGTTACTAAAAAAAGAGTGGTATTGTAGTTTTGAAATTATTTGTGTTTTTTTTTATATTGATTGTTGATATTTTAATAGGGGCCGTAGATTATACAATAAGAAGTGGGAGTGGTCGCCATCTTTATAATGTAAAACGCAATGCTATTGATAAAAACAGTATTAATCCAATTTGTGTTTTACATTGAATAGAAATTTTACACAAAGTTGGCGGTTAAAATTTCAGATCAGTGCAATTTTTTTTATGTATATTATTATTATTATTATATTGTAATATATCAATATAATAAACCATTTAAAATAAATTTATTTGTAAATTTATTATGGAATAATCTTGAATAATAATAATTATATTATACAACAGTACTGAAATTTAAATAGAGAGCTTGTACACATGATAACTGAAACATTAATAGTATTTTATTTGCACTGTGGATCAGGTCACTTCTGATCTAGATCAATTAGGTTAGCTATTTACACGGTTCATTTGTTTAGAAGCCGTAAGCTATTTACATGTTTTGTTTACAACTGATCTGAAATCAAAAGTGACCAAGTCAGTTCCCCCCTTGCCGATGCTGCTCCTCCATGGATGAAAAAATCACATGTGATCTTTAGATCAGTAATGTAGTGGGGTAAGAAAAGCGGCAAACGGTTGACCGTATAATCAGGTTTTGCATGTCACAACAATAAATTTGCATATTTTTCATAAAAAAAATTTCATTTTTGCAAATAATATATTTCATAACAAAAATAATGGCGGTTTAGGAAAGGAAAAAGGAAAATGTCAAGTTGGTTTCTGGATCATCTGCTTAAATTTTTTAGGATTTTTTATAAGAATCTACGTAAATCCGATGTAAACATATAAAATAAACGTGTACCTTTCAAATATGCATGCGCGCCCGACATTCGAGGCTGCTGCACGTTTTATTTGCGACTCGTGCAGATCACTTCTAACCAGATCAAATGTGATCAAGTGAACTGACCATCGTTGCAAATAAAATACTACAATTATTTTTTTTTTAATTTGTCGATAACACATTTGTATGCTAATATGTGTATATTTATTCCCACTTTTTCCTAGCCCATATTCTTTTATGTACAGGTCATCCGCGATAATATCCTTTTACTTCCTCATCCCTCAAAGTGAGGAAGTTATGTATTCATGAAAAAAATTTTGAAAATTTTTATTGCATTTCTGGACGAATCTCGACGAATTATGACGATACACAAAATTTCAGACAGAAAAAATTTTCTGTCTGTGCGTCTGTCTGGTTCGCGATAGCAGCTACAGTTTTTGAGATAAAGCTTTCAAATTTGGAACACACATTCTAGAGGTCAAGGAAGAGATTGAGTTCATTGATGAGCAAAATTGGTCCCAATGTCTAACCAAGATATTAGTGACATTCCACCAATATGACTTTTTTAAAACATCAAAATGTGACTTTTGAAACATCAAAAATTACTTTTATTATAAATTCCACCACACGTCGAGTTTTACTACGGTGAGGAAGTTCTGATCCCCAAGTAATTGGCAGCGGTTTTTTGAAATAACTTGGTTATTTTTGAAGTCATCAAAAAAGTGTAAGTGACCTTCATTAACTAATTTTTTTTCACAGAATCCAAATGTTGATTTACGTCACGTTTAAGAAATATGACACCCTGTATGTTTTAAAATAATTCGATTTTTCTCATTTTGCGAACACCAACTTGTCATGTTATCTCGAAAGGTTTTTGAGATATTTGGATTTTTGGTATTAATTATTATCGTTAATGATTTTGATAGTTGCCTTTGAAAACAAAATAGCTACATTACTGAATTAAAAATGCAGTTTACTTTCTACTAATTCTGCTATTAACAAAATCATTAACAATATTTTAATCCTAGAATCCAAGTATATCAAAAACTTTTTGACATAATATAACACGTATTTTCGAAATCAGAAAAAGGAGAAAAATTGAATTATTTTAGTATACACAAAATTATTCTATTTAAAAGTAAGATGTCAGTTCTTAAGAGGGCTAATCGAACCAGTGTTTGTAAGGTAATTTTTCAAAATTTATTTCTTCCATACGGTTTGGTCAAATTACACCAAATTTGGAGGATCAGTAGTTGAAAGTGTACTAGAGGGTACATGTATATCTACTTTAATTAATTTTCACTTTATGTAGGGAAAATTTATACTGTAAATATAAGTGAAATTTGGACGTGATTAGCTTCTGAATTATGATATCAATCGGTAAAATTTGAGGTAAAATTCATACATGTCGTCTAGAATGAATCTTCATAATTATGCTCAGCAAGTTTCAAACTTTTATTCCGTACTATTTGGTTAAAAAGAATTTTCTAAATAAGTATCTTTGTCACTACAAATGGAGCAAGAAAGTGTTACCTCTATCGGGAATCGCACCTCAATGAAGTCGGTGAATAAAACGTCCAGTGAAGGTATAGTCAAGAGCAAAATTATTCAGCGGCGCATGTATGAAAACTTTCTAGAAAGTGACACAGCTATCCGAAGCTTTTTCCCGACTAGGCCCCTTAAATGCAATACAATTGTTTTTTTTTTTTTTATTCAAAACTTGTATTCTACGAACAAAATTAGCTAATGAAGGCCTTTTACAGCTTTTTGATAATTGCAAAAGTAACCAAATTTTTCAAAAAAGGACATTTCATGGGATGACCCTGTTTTCGAAAAAAACATTTGCTGAAGCCTGTAGAATGCACTAACATTTTCCTCATGTACTTTTAAAAATAAAAATGACTAAGAATAAATACAAGTTTCTATAAGTATAAATTAAATTATACATGCTGAACAGCATAACCTCATATCTTCACAGTTACTTGTATTTAAAGAAATTTTGTTTTTATTAATATATTAGCTGTATTGTTAGATTGCCTTAATGTGTCTCATGTTTATTTTCATTTATTTTTGGTCAGTTAGTTGTTAGTCAATGGGCATTTCCCACAATTTTTTTTTTATTTAAATTTATATTATTATTGTCTAGAATAGTGGCAGTCTTAGAACCATTTTATTTAAATGTTTATAAGAATCCAAAAATAAACCAGCCTATAATGTTTTAACAAAACATGGAACATTTTTAAATTACATCTGTCAAATACTAACGATACCACATCAGAAAAAATTATTAATTAATGCTCTCGCTGTGAGATTCAGTTCGAATAGGTTAACTTACCAAATACATACTTACTGTATGCAAATTAACATAGTCTCCAAAAAGTCTATGAACATAAAAACAGGAAATATAACAACACCGGCTTGGCCATAGAATAGCAAATGTTATTTCATTGGTGGCAATTATAAATTAATCTGGTAAAAAGATAACTGATCTTCATAAATGATTGAAAAATATGTGATCAATTAGGTCTCTTTAACAGCATCGTCGAGTCGTGCCGTCAGCGAAAGATAGTTGAAAACGATTCCATAGGCGCGTATGTGCAAAAATCCTCATCAGATACTGCCGTAATAGGAAAGACATAAAATCACGAGTTAAGAGGTAATAATTGATAATAAATGTGGTGTTTACTAATTTTATGAAGACTATATAAAAATAACGTAATAAACAACAGGTGAACTGCACTTCCATATTGTAAAGGATGTAGGTATTTTAAAGAAGTAAATTAAGTTAAAACAGTTGAGCCTTGAGTATGTCAATAATACTATACTATAGAGCATCTAATAAACATAACCTATTTGAATGCAAATTGTCAAACTGACGGCAAAATTTCAATATGTGGTGTATATTGTGCTATTTTAAAATTAAATATAATTCTTCTACATTACATAATCATCTACAAAATTTGTTGAATTAGATGCAAATAAAAAATTTTTTGAAACTTAAATATCACTAACAATTGTTGTGTATAATGTCTTATTTATTTTTTAAGCCCACTTTAGAGAACGACGTAGTGTTTCTGGCAACATTGTCACGTGATTTTTTATCCAATGAAATTAGATATTCTCCTCTGTTGATTAGTGAAGTTTAAATTTCCCAGTGTCACAAACAACACAATATTTGAAGCAACTTGTGACGCGCCTGTGATTAATAGTAATAATGAACGAAAAAACCAATAAAACAAACTAAAATAAGGTGGTTCTCTAAAGCCGGCTTTATACTTAGCTATTCTGTAATTTATATTACAAACTAAATGTGTAATATCAGAAGCAGTCTATTCCACGCCAATTCATTCTTGCTCATTTTTTGTTGTAATATGTGGAGCCAATTAGTAAGATTGCCAGATTTCAAAGCAAGCTGTAATTTCTTATTCTAAAATCTTTTTTTCCCATATCAAACAAAATGTGAATATATTTTTGATTTTGTCACTATCTGAAAATTAAGACTTTACCAATGTGGACAGGTACTAAATATAAATATTATTGCTTTATACAAAAAAAAAAGAAAATCCTAAATTAATATGTGTTCAGAATTATGACATCATAAGGCTTGTTTATTATTTCAGTATGTGGAAATTAACATGCGATGTCACAACTAATTGTGCATATGATGGAACATTTTCATTATTCATAACTAAAGCTGGCCGACAGAGCCGTCATATGACTCATATGTTTACATCATAACACTTGAATAAGTACAATAAATGGAAATAAATTTTAACAATAATGTTACATTTTATAAAAATTTGTATAAAACTCACCCTTTTAAGCAGATTTATGAAGTAGTTTGGTTGTCGTCATCACAAAGTGGGGAAGATCTATAGTATAATAGCATCAGCTATGTTTCTACAGCTGTCTCCGTCAGCGATGTTCGCTTTGGTGAAAAAATATGTTTGTATTTTGAAAATGACCGTTCGACATCTACGGATGTAATACAGGCATAAGTAAAACAATCTGTGAACTCACTTAACGAAGTTGTAGATGCACCATCACAAATTTGTCTTAATTTGCTAAAATCAGGATCTTTCTGTAATACACTCTCGAATTTTTCACTAACGCGATTATTTTTTGCGTCATTCATAGCCTGTAGCTGTGTATTTACGTCGTCCACTATTTGCAGCGATTCCACTAACGACAACGAACTATTTTGCAATCTTTCTATTGCGTCGTGTAGTACTCTATAATTGTTATTAATAGTTTTTAAATCTGTTTCAAGGGAAACGTCTTGAAAGCTTGTCTGGCTTTCCCTAATAGCTGCAGCCTCGTTAGGGTTGAACTGTAGTATCACAGCTTTTATTTGTTGAAAATATTCAGCATAATAAATAGCCGCTTTCAACCACGTTCCCAAACGTGTAAGAATCGGCTCTGGTGGTTCAGGGATACCAGGACACTGTCTGTGAAATGCTCGAAGCCGTTTAGGAGATTTAAGAAATACTTTTTTTGTATTTGCTATTAATGCATCTACCTCTGGAAAATATTTTCGAATCGTCTCTGCCACAAGATGTAACGCATGCACTTTACACGTAACATGTAAAAACCTACAATTGTCTCTTTGAAGAGAACGGCCTACCACGCGCATTGTCGCGGCACCATCAGTCACAAACATCAATACTTGACTTGTTGAAAGTTCAAATTTTTCGATTGTCTCCAACACCACACGCGTAATTATTTCGCCAGTACACGCAGTTAGTATTTTACTATCTAGTAAAAGTGGAAATGTTAGTTTAAGAGGGTCCAGTACACGTACTATAATATTTAAAATAGATTTTTTTTTACAATCTGTCGTCAATACATAACCAGAGCCGTGTATTTTTTAATCCACATTTAATCCTATTTACAATATCTTCACGAACAGCTAGAATATATCTACGTAACGATGTATGACTTGGTAAGTTCACCTGGGGATTGTATTTATTCCAAAACTCCCGAAATGGTTGTTTATCCAGTATGTGTAGCGGAATATTACAGGCTATTAACATTAACAATAAATAAACCTTAAACTGAGTTGTCAAAGGCATGCCATTTTTTTTATTTTGATGTTGCACAGTATTGATATGACGACGACAATCTGTTTTGTGCCAGCACATTAAGTCTTGATTGCAAACTTTACAAATTATTTTGCATCCGTCATAGAATAAATCCGGAAATTCACCGATAAATTTATTCACTGTGTACGCGTACGGTCGTCTTTTACTCTTTGGCGCGTTTGACATTATGTATAATTTATAGGTACAACCTCACGCATTAACCTTTCAAATAAGACTGCAGCGTAAATCAGTTCTAAATCGGCACATGTGACGTCAGCGCAAGACCGTGGCTGTACTCCAGCCACCTCGGCCAGCTTTATTCATAACACTCATATAACGAACAAATACATATAACAGGCTTCTTATGAGGTGTCGTTAAGAATTCTGTTGAAAAGCAGTTGATAGCATAAAGTTGTCTGTTATAGAGGGGATACATTACACCAATTTTTAAAAACAGACCCCAAGCCTGTTATATTTGTTGGTAATATGGGTGTTATGCTATGAGAAATATAAACTTTCCATCTTCCATCATAGGCATGAATATAGTTTACTTTTATGACATATTTCTTAAAAGTTATTGTTACAAATGTGATTTTATAATTGACCAAAATGACCTGCCCATTGACTGCATCTAATCACTGGGTTTTTCATTTATCTTTCTCATTTTATTTCCTTTTGCAGATCTGGATGAAATAAAGGATCAGTTGATTGGCACGACATTGTCTGAAGAAGTAAGCCGACGAATAAGTCGTCACCGCTCACGTGTCTCTGAATCTCATTCTGAAACTGGCTCAGACCGTATCCTTAATGGTTCCTTACAACGTCAAAAATCCACCGACAGTACAGATAAAAGTTTACGTCAGAGATCCAGCTCTATAGAAGAATCGAAGAATGACCCAAAAGAGGGAAAACTTATAGAAGTTGAAAAAGCAGAAACTGGTAGCGTGAGTTGGGATGTATATAAACATTACTTACGATCGATAGGAATGTTCCTAACGTTGGCCACGGTTTTATTAAATATGGTATTTCAAGGTTTCAGTATTGGTTCAAATGTTTGGTTGGGTGTTTGGGCTGATGACAATACCACTGTGGTAAATAACACCGTAGTTACTTCCAAGAGGGACTTGTATCTTGGAGTTTATGGTGCCCTTGGTATTGGCCAAGGTAAGTGATTAGTTTTAGTTAGGTGTTTTTTATTTGCAACATTTTATTATTTATTTAGCAGGCATGTATATTCTTGGTTTTTTTTTATTATTTTATTATTTGCAGTTTTTATTTAAACATTTAATAATTTGGGTATTATGAAGGTGAAATAACAGAAATTGCCCGGTTGGGTAAATTTTTTTTATTTTATTGTTTTAAAAGTTAATGAACGACAAAATCTGTCAGTTGATATTTTTATTAGAATGTTTCCTTTTTCTTGTATTGTATAAATGTTGATAGTTTATGATTTCGGTGTCTTTTTTTCGAAAAAAAAAAATCACACATTTTTTCAATGAAAATTACATCACTATTTATATATAAATATAATAAAAATATATTAGACTCGAATTATGATGTTTTTAATATGTTACAATGTTCAAATTGAATGACTATTGTATAGCAGACTTAGTACTTTATAGAATCTCATAAATTGCCACATAAATTTGAAAAAAATTATGTATAGTAGTATAAAAAGATTTGCTGACGTATGGGAACCTAACTACAGGTACCTGTTTACTTATTGAGAATGCGTAATTTCACTACCCAAGTAACATTTCCCCGACTAGTGACTATTTTTGTAGTATTTTTAATGTCAGAATTATTACAAATAGTAGTCACGTAGTGCATTAAATTTTATAGCCATGATACAACGTCAAAGCAATGTTGCTTGAACCTCGCAAACCTACTATTTATGTCTAGCTCATTTACCAATGTTGGTTTGGCATCAGAAATTTGCTTAATAAGTTGGGTGTGTTTTCAAATCATTATCCAACATTGATTAGATGTTGGTAACTAAGTAGGTTAGGTAATTTTTGGGTAACCTTCCAACGTTGACTAGATATGACTTAAATGTTTTCTTAAAATGTTTTCTTAACCGCCTCTCAAGTCACCGAAGTAACTCCCAGAAAATCCTAGGATTTTGTGTTGAGTAAAGAGAGATGAGGCACTATAGTTTATTGTGGAGTCCAAACCACATCTAGGACATCGACAGTTCACTCCCATCTTAATCCGAAGCAAATTACAAATAAAATCTGTTGCTCCTGGATGTATTCGAACCATCGATATTAGATACCGAGTAAATAGCTATAAGCACTGTACCCACTCGGCTACCATGACTAATGTAATATATTCTATTAACTATAGAGTCATCGAGCAACATCGGCTAGACGTTGATGCCCAACTGAGTAGGTCTGGTCTGTTATAAAACAGTCGACAACGTTGGTTAAACGGTAATAAGCTACTTAATAGCACCTTAATAGCGTTGTTCAAACATTGGTGACAAATTAGTATTTTATTAAATATCATACCTTCATTTTCCCAAATTATTAATTAGAATAAATTTAAAAAAATCATATTCAAAATAATGATAACTAATATCTGGTATAAGTAATTTTTTTTTTTAATATAAACATGAATTAATAAAGTTAGGTTTTAACAAAGAACAATATCTACACTAATATTGGCTTTAGGTTTTTTATTTTAGCAGCTGTATTAATGTGTTTATTGACAGATGCCAATATTGAAGACATAATTGGCACACATTTATCTTTTAACCTAATAATGTTCTTTCTGGATAACGTTCTACCTTTCTATGGCTTTCAAATAAGCTTCGACAACTACTAACCTAAAAGCTTTGGTAGGAAATCAACTCATCCTTTCTACTTACTTACTTTTCATTTTATTGCTTTACTGCTTTTATATTGCTTTGCTATTTTTTCTTTTTTCTTTTTTTTTTGTTTGCTTTTTTTGTTTTATATTATAAGTCTTATAATTTAAAATTCCAATTGAATTTTTTCGATTTACAGTTATAGTGATATTTTTGTCGGCTCTCGCACTTTTCGTAGGATCGCTGAATGCATCAAAATTGTTGCACAATGTGGTACTCTCAAACATTTTACGAGTGCCTTGCCCAACATTTTACGATGTTACGCCAGTGGGGCGAATTTTGAATAGATTTTCCAAAGATATTGACACTTTGGATAGCGTTTTACCAATGACGTTAAGAGGCTGGATCACTTGTTTCTATGCGGTTAGTGCACAGCCATTAAACATGTTTCAAAGCAGTTATATTAAGTTTTTAATACAGGAACATAATGACAAACGGTTTTTCATGTTTAGTAATTTTCACTTATAGGAATCATAGTTTACCTTGATCGATTGCAAAAGATCTTTGAGGTTAAATTTATTAAAAAAATAAAACATTTCCTGGTAGGTGGGGTTACATTCCAAATCAATTTAATTTTTCCCATAGTTTTGTGTTCACAAGTACTGCACAGTTTTTCCTAGTTCTACCTCCTAGTAATGTGACAGTAAGAACTATTTTATATTGCCCTTGACACGACTGCGTTACAAACCTCCGACCCATTGTACAGGGTTATTCAATATAAATTACCCACTCCTTATCATCTTTATTATTGCCTATAGAAAGAAAAGTTTTAAATAAAAGTTGTGTGGTTATGACTGAATTTTGTTGAAATGCTATCAAAAGTAAAAAATAATATATTTTTTAAATGAGAAACCTTATATATTATTAAATTTTTGGAATGATCCTTTGTTCCTGATTTCAAAAATATACCATATGTTACCCCTACCATATACCATTTTTGAGTTATTAAACGACGAATATCTTAGTTAAACTAGTTACTGTAAATATAGAAAAGTTAACATTATTAAAGTGAGCTATGAAAATGACAACTATTATGTTTGATAAGTGACATTTCTTTAATATAATAATCAAAATGGTTTACAGTGAGGAAGAAATATTTATACAATATTTAACAAAGATTTATTTAGGAAATTTAAATGTAAATAAATGACAACTCATAAAAGATGTTCGATGTGGCCACCATAATTGTCAATGCATAATTGATAACGTCTTCTTATATTTATAATTGCACCGGTAATGGCTTTATTATTTAAATTCAGATTGTTTATTTCAAGTCGAATCCTGTCTTTCATGACTTGAATACTATTATTATTATTATTATTGACAATGTCTTTTAGAAATCCCCAAAAAAATTAATCCATAGGAATTAAATCCGGACTGTTAGGTGGCCATTTAATAGGTCAATTATTCCCTATCCATATTCTGAATAGATTATTCAAATGATTTCGAATGGATAGGACACTATGTGGAGTTGCCCCATCCTGCATCAAATCTTATCAAGTTTGGCTTCCAGAAAATTCTGCAAAAGAATATTTTCTGCTTCTGGAAAAATTATTTCCAGATAGGTAACTCCAGTTAAAGTATAACCATAAAATATAGGCCCAACAATTTTGTTTCTGAAAATTCCACACCAAACGCAAATAGTTTTTCTTCCTAATTTTTTTATTTGTTTTACCAATATTTTTCTGTTGTGCTTGTTTTCCCACGACCTTTGATTTTTCCTATTAAAAACTCCTGCCGTAAGAAAGGATGATTCATCAGTCCATAATATTTTAGTTAAAAAATCGGGATCCTCATCCAACTTTTGAATCGTCTGGCGGCAAAAGTCCAGCTTTTTCTTTTTATGAGCCTCTGTTAAAACTTGTATGAGTAAAATTTTATATGGTCTGTAGTTGTTATTTTTTAACGTGTGTTGGATTTTGGAATAACTTTTACCTAATTGATCGACTGCATTATTTATATTACATTCAGAATTTTCTAAAAAATAATACAATGTTTCAAAAAAGTCTATTTGCGAATAAATATGGATGAGCTTATCTTCGAAATGAAGCAGTATATCTAGCTGTTCTTCCTGGTTTGTTTGAACTACATGCTTTTTTTCTACTAAAACTGGAGGTATTATTCATATTTCGGTAAATATTTTTGAACGTATTTTTTGATGGTGTTGGACGATTTGTATACAACACCCTATATGCTCATTTTGCTGCACGTTTATTTTTTCTATAGGCAATAATAACAATGATAAGGGGTGGGTAATTTATAATGAATAAGCCTGTACCATTGATTATCCTGAATCTAACAAACTCTTTTTAACTATGGTATATCCTAGGTCAGATTGCTTTCTAATATTTAAAAGAACATTTCATCAACTTAAATTAAGTTGCATACCTTGTTAATCTTCTCTACAAATAAGTGTACACTCGTTATTAGTAATGGTAAAATCCTGTTCAAACATTTTCCAATTAACTGACATGTGTTTCTGTTTCAAAGTGTAAGTATTGCGTTGTAAAAAACTACATCACTGTCGCAAAAACAGTAATCTTAATATGTGATCTCTTATGTTAGACTGTATTTATGTAGTATATCTGTAGTAATTGATACAGAAATAAAAATACATTTAGACAGTAAGGTGAAAGATTGACAAGGTGTGCATTTCAAGTTATAACAAAATTGCAATAAAAGTCATTATTGTTTGAAACATGCCGTCATGATATGTGTTACAAACGTTTTGATACAATAGACATTAGAGGAGTTAGTAATGCAGACGTGTTAAGTAAATAAGGTTGCCAACTGACTGAGACTGCTCGATAGGTATTGATAAGGAATTTAGTTTGTCCAAGAAAAATACAAAAACACTGAACAGAAGATTGACTCGGCATTATGATTGACAATTTTTCTTCTTGTTAGAATTACACAATACACAACATGATATCAATGTATCAGTTGATTTAGCTTTTAGAATCAAAAATTGTAATCAAAATTAAGAATAAGATAACATTTTTGTATAGTACAGAGTACAGGTAATAGGCATGTCCACAAAAAAATTGATTTGTGTTAATATTAGTTAAAATCATACATTAGAGTCTTTATTACCAATATCTGAAATTTATTTGAAGAACAAAACAACCATAACTATAACAGAAGCCGCAGAAATCAAATAATGCAAGCATTATGAATTTTCTCAATTTTTTTCAAATGGAACATTTTTTGGACGATGTAATGTAGAATTGAAACACTAACATTTTTTGTACGTACAATGTACATCCCTATGGCTATTTGTAACCCGTGCTTAACAAGATAACGTGTGAAAATAAGAATAAAAAATTTCCAAGGTTGGCCATGCACAGTGTCTTAAAAATGCAGTTGTTTCTAGATGTCATCATTATTATCATATTTATCTTCAATAGTTCATGGAGAAACAAACGAAAAATATTATTTCTGACCACACTTTACACACCCTGGAAACGGTTAATTTTTGGATACATTTTCATAACTTTTTTGCTTATCTTATCCCAGAGATACCCTGTAGAAGTTTGGCATATTATTTCTGAAATACTCTGTATACAACATAAAGAACTGTTTTATTTGTATATGCTTTAATACAGTTACAAATATTTTAATGGAGTTTTGTTAGTTGAATGCATGAAATTCAGGAACAAAACACCATTTTCTAGCTGACATGTTCCTTTTGATACACTTATCCACACGGGGAAATAAATGTAGTATCAGTCTCCGCGTGCATAATGACTTGACTACCATGGCTAATGAGATAACCAGCAGCAGTTATTGAATTACTATGGGCACACAGCAAGCCAACGAGCATGTACGTCACTCCGCTAGCCTCTACCTGAGAAACGTTTTGAAGTCTCGCTAAGTTGGGACAAGTTCTATTATGAATAAGTTTCTGAAACAATTAGTTAAAAAAAAATTATTGTTGCAGTGATTTTTAATACCGGTAAATCTACCATTTTCAGTTCAAAACAAAATTTTATGCTTTTCACAATTTGATGAGAATGGAAGAAACGCCGTTTATCGTTCCGACTTTTTTGTGGTCAGATTTGCCCTTTGTTATATTGAAAACGAAAAGCTTATATAAAATTCATTATCGGTAAACTGTGAGTAAACGGAATGAACTGACAGCAGCTTAATATTCGTTATTTTATTGTTAAATAGCACACGAAATCGAAATACATTGTAAAAATAGTATATTTCATTACAAATTCAGAAACTAGGCTTTTCCCGTGCGCGCATGACAAGTTCCCATGTGAGACCAAACGGGGGAATCATGCATGCAAGGGAAAAGCAGTATGTACGTGTAATGAACGATATTTTTTATTATACTTCTCTGAAAAACAACAACACAAAAATAAATAAAGGTTAATTTAAAAACTTATTAGGAAATTTCAATTTCATGTTTTGTTACGATTGACAAAGTGGCCACTATTTATGACAGGTACGGTCATAAAAAAAATATATATTGACTTAATAATTATAATATTTATAGTATAAAAAATTTAACAATTTTACAATCCAGAATGCAATACTGTGGTATTAATTGAATTTTTTTAAGTGGCAAACGTAGCTAGTTTACTACGTATCGACTTCCGAGTTCAAATCCCGGTTTCGATTCTGACAAAGTCGAAGGGATTGGTTGTGTGTGTCCGCGTTTTTTTCAACTATGTAACCTCCGTTCGTGCAGCTCCGGCTTTGGTTCGAGGGTTGTCTAATTTATGTTTTTTTTTTATTTCCTAACTAAATTAATTGCTATTGTGGCGTTGAAAGTTAACGCACGGGAAAATTCCATTTTTCCCTGCGCTAAATAGGTATGCAAACAGTGTTTTCGGAGAGGTATAATGAAAAAGGATTTAAAGAAGTCTACCACCTACCATTATCAATTTAAAAGGTTGCTAAAATCACGCAAACAAAAAGAATATACCTACATCGAGTCCGACCCTGATGAAAGGATATAAGTCTTAAGAAATGTACATTTTATTAGACATAAAAAATATAAGAAGCCAACCTTTGTTTTTGCCACTTCCATCTGTTTGTGACCAACACCAAATTATTTGTACATTAGACTTTAATTCACAACATTCTGATTAAATTACTGCAACTTTTGGTAGCATAATATTCTAAAGTTTAAATTAATTATGAATACAGAGAGTTATTACCAACAACAAATGGATTTTTTGTGTGTCCCTTTCACAATTTTAAAAATCCATTGTGTTACATTCTGATTAAATTGTTGCAACTTTTTGGAGCATGATAGCCGAGTGTTCAAATTAATTGGGATAGCATTTAAAATCATAATATCAAATACCTGATTTCTTTTTGTGACCACCATTTTCTCTTTAATATAATAATTTCTGTTTACTTACGATGACAGCTCTAATTTTTCAGTTACATTCTTCTTAAAGAGCAGGTCGGGAAGGGGATCATACCACCTCAGTGTGTAAACCAGTTGGCAACCCTATAAATTAAATGTGAATAGGTGACCTCTTGTTTTTCTCATATATTTTTTTTATTCATCTACAAAATAAATACTTCATTAATTTGTTTTCAACAAGAAGAAATATAAATTATACACCTAACCTCATTGATACAAATATTAAGGTATTATGTGAAATTAATGTTGACAGTATCAACTGTTGCAATAACTGGAGATGACCGCAAATTGTGCGCTCTTATTTGCCTAACAACACGTTTATTCTTAATCGACACTTAAAATAATAAAGTCACCAGCAAATTATATTCTACTTCTGCACATTTTAAGTACCGCACGCTCAGTTTCAGAAAACCACCATCACTCAGTGCTCTTGTGTTGGCTAAACATGTCCTTGATATGTTATCAATTAAATACCAGAAATGTTATTATTACACAAAAATGTATTAAACTTCATAATGAGATTATAATTTATTTTGCTTAATTCTGTTATTTTTGTTATGCTTTACAGATGTAGATGCATAAATATGTTCTGTTTAATGTTTTTTGTCTGATTAGTTGCTTTGCTTGCGATATGCAATGTAAATTTTTTAGTTGTGACTGATATTACTAACATTTGTAGCAATATCTATTTGTTCGTCAGAGGTAAATTTAACTATAGCATCATTAAATGCAGCCACTGAAATTCATAAAAATCTTCTAAAAAGTGTCCTACGTCAACCAATGTATTTTTTTGAAATATTCCCAGTTGGTAGAATACTGAGTCGATTTTCTAAAGACTTATCCGATGTTGATGTCGAGCTTCCTTTTAATTGTTACGAAGTTATAGAGAGTTCTTTTATAGTAAGTCAACACATATTTTACAGCAGTTATATTTAAAAACAATTGACATTGTGTTATCTTCTATAAGGTTTTCTTTAGTTATTCTCTTTTTTTTTTTACTTGGTTCTTTTTCTACAGACATTCGTCAACCCTTAAACACATATTACATAAATATTAATTTAAAAGTGTTAAAGCATTTGTAGAGTTTATGCCAAACCCTAAATTGTCAGATGCTGTTAATACGTTCTTTGTATGGGGTGAGTTGGGGTAGGTGTTGAACAAATTTAAAAAGATTAATCAACATTTCAGTATTCATAAAATCTAAATATAAAGTAACTTAAATTCAAGAATGGCAAATACATAAATTATAAAAGTAAAAATTTATTGCATAACATTTTTTTGTATCATGTACTATTTTTCTTACTAATATTGCCAGATGTTAAGAATAAGTGTAGAAATATTGATCAGGGGGGATCTAGCAAGAAAAATTATTATGAAATGCGATAAGTAAAGTATAATACTTACTTTATTTCTAGTCGTCTCTGTAGTATGTGCCAACTTGTTGTTTACTAAAGCATTCTTAGATGGAGCTGTAAGAATTCACAAATATCTACTGAATAACGTAATAAGGTTACCCTTGACATTTTTCAATATTACACCAATCGGACGTTTATTAGCAAGATTTTCCAGTGACATAAATGGTGTTGATATAGCTTTGCCCTCGATTTTTCAGGTGATAATATCTAACATCATACGGGTAGGTTAACACTATATTTTTTTTTGTTTCCTTTGTGTTTATTTTGTACTATTTTGTCACAACGAACATGGTTGCGAGTTATTCATTTTTTTTCGTGTTTTGTGTAGGTTCATATATCATTTCAGACACTAATTAAATTGCCCATCATGGTTGTGGGATGCTTGTATTATTACGTTTTTATAAGAAACAGAGATTTACTAATATTAGGTAAACTTTATTCAGAATGAGAGTGATTACATTGATATTTCTATTTTCTAAAACGAACTAAAAATTTGCCATATGTAAGAGAATTGAATATTTTCCAAATCTTGATTTCTATAAAATCATGTATAAATATTCTCTAAATGTTAATTTTTTAATTATTAATAATGTTGTTATTAAATTTTAATCAAAACTTTAACCACCTTAGATTTTGAAAAAGTGAAAAATTACTGTATAAAATATAGTTTTATTACTAATAGAAATATTTTATTAATTGAAACCTTCAAAATTTTAATTTCTTTGTCTTGAGGTTGCTAAATTTTGCATTTTAAATCATAAAGTTAAAAAAAGAAAAGTAATTTAAATGATTAAGTTTTAACAAAGTATGTGGTATTTATGTGCTAATGCATATGTGGGAGAGATATGTCACAACAAATGTATCAATAAATTTTGCTGTTAATTTTTCCAAAAAAAGATCTTTCTGAGTGCATAAATAATAATAACTAGGTAGTACCACATTATATTCTGACTGGAGGAATTCAAAATTTTGCTTATTTTTGTTGGATGAGAACTGATTGGTTATAGGCACTGGTTATAGCACTGCATTCAAAAAGCCTATAGTCGGTAATTTAAAAATCTTGTGTTTACCATATCATCAGAATTAAATATTTTCAAATAAGCTCCTCTTTAAAATTTGTTATTTACTGTAAAAAAGGAAATGCGTTTATTTTATTATTTACAGCAATTCTTTAAGAATTTTTCTTGTATTAATGGAAGTAAAATTTGAGTAAACAATATTAGTAGTGACATTAAATAATTATCAAAATCATTTAATCACTTAACAAAAATCTTTATTTCCAAAAAAAAATTACAATCAAAATTCAATTTTTGACACTTTATAAACAAAAAGGCTGTTATATTAGATGTGCAATATTAATTTACTTACACAGTACTTGTAAAATTTATTATATCATAAAGAAATAAGACGTATTATATACTAGTTGAGAATGAATGTATTTCTCTATAAATTACATTTGGTATTTGGGCTAAAATTCTTTTAAAAAACAAAAAAAAAAAGTGAAATAACATGTTTCTAGAAAATCTTTGAGTTTCAATGAACCCTGTCGATATATAGGTGATCTCCAAATATCATAATTTTCTCCAGGTCCATATATTAACTATCTTGGTTGAGCTATATCCTAAAAATTGTGAGCGTCCTAAGTCAACTGTATTTGTTTATGGAATATATTTCTAAAGTCTTGTTCCATGTTGATGCCGAGCTTCCTTTTAAAATTATAAGAGTTCCATTAAAGTGTTGGGATTTTGTACAGACCTGGGCATTATTCGAAAATGGTATCTATACTCATGAGTACATATTTTCAAAAACAATGCTAGAATGCGGGCATAAACTTGTCTGTGTCTGCTGCCACTGATGTATTCAGGGTTGCCAGATGTAGCGATTTGTCGCAAAACTGGCAACTATTTTTTCATCGTCTGCAACTAAAATTTGCATTAAGGCGACTGGCGATTGAACAGGTGATCTCTAAAAACAATCTGGTGCAATTTTCCTCTTTGGCTAGAAAAGTGTGATTTATGCATGATGGATGTATTATGCACAGAATTTAAAGGCAAAGTTGAATAAACGTCATTTAACTTTTTGAAACTGTTTGTTATTTGTCATCCAAAGTAGTAATAATAGTAGTTAAAATGGGAAAGTAGTAATAGTAGTAGGTAAAATGGGAAAAAGCATTTACATTACAAAACATTCATTTTTTATGATGACAAACAGAAAAATTCTCATAAAATTCCTTTATTGGTGTGACCAGTTTCGTGAACAAGTAAATTTACTTCACATCATCAGACACAGGACTACAATAATTAAAGAAAATGAGTATGTTGGTTACATACATAAATATAAATGTTAATAAGTTAATAAAACTTAAAAACAAAAATACAGAAGACAATTATTTCCATTTTTTATGTATTTATTGGTAAAAAATTTTTTTGATAAAATTTGTTTACAAGATTGAAATTATTTAAAATAATAAGGATTACGTTAGTTTGAATTATAATATAGAATTATGTAAAATTTAATTAACTGAATTGTGTAAAAAATAGAGGGTCATTTTTATATAATACTTACATTTTTATAAATAAAACCAGGGTAGTCAAAATTAAAATAGTTTTGCAACATAGTCAAAAGGGGTAAGTAAATGTAAGATATATAAATTTTTTGTATCTAATAAATTAACTTTTTAATAAAAAATATAAAATTAACGTGCTTTTTTTAACACATACATACACTACAACAGTTTAAAATCTAATAGGGAATAAATATTTTAATAATGAAAATTGATTAATATAGTGCCCTCTATCAAATTATCTAAGAACTAACGTTAAATAAAAAAGACTGAAAACTATATGTGAACCAGGTTTTTTACAATAGTGGAGTTTATTATATTCAACTGCAGATGGTGATAGCAGCGAAAATGCACTAAACATGGTAGTAATGTTCACTTCTAAGCAAATGAGGTTATATTGTTATAATATCGAGCACATGGAAACAGATTTCAGTAGAGAAAAAACAAAATTAGACAACCACAGAGAAAGTCAGTGAAGATTGAAATTGGATTTGTGAATTCAGAGATAATGTATTGGGATTTCTTGAATCTTTGAGGATTTCTAAACTTTCAAGGTTATTAATCAAACTGCCTTTGCCAACAAGATGTAATATTTTAAGAGTATTGTCAAATGTGTGGTTGTTATCTACTAGATGTTTGGCGAAATGGGAAAACCTGAGGATGAACTAATGCACCGGATGTGTTCTTTTAACCATGTTTTAAAATTTCTATGTGTGCAACCAATATATGTGCCGTTGCATATATTGCAAGAAAGTTTATAAACCTCACATCTATCTAAGTATAAACTTTCTTGCAATACATGCAACGGCACATATATTGGTTGCACATATAGAAATTTTATTACATGGTTAAAAGAACACGTCCGGTGCATTAGCTCATCCTCAGGTTTTTCCCATTTCGCCAAACATCTAGTAGATAACAACCACACATTTGACAATACTCTTAAAATATTACATCTTGTTGGCAAAGGCAGTTTGATTAATAACCTTGAAAGTTTAGAAATCCTCAAAGATTCAAGAAATCCCAATACAGTATCTCTGAATTCACAAATCCAATTTCAATCTTCACTGACTTTCTCTGTGGTTGTCTAATTTTGTTTTTTCTCTACTAAAATCTGTTTCCATGTGCTCGATATTATAACAATATAACCTCATTTTCTTAGAAGTGAATATTACTACCATGTTTAGTGCATTTTCGCTGCTATCACCATCTGCAGTTGAATGTAATAAACTCCACTATTGTAAAAAACCTGGTTCACATATAGTTTTCAATCTTACTTTTTATTTAACGTTAGTTCTTAGATAGTTCGATAGAGGGACTATTTTAATCAATTTTCATTATTAAAATATTTATTCTCTATTAGATTTTAAACTCTTGTAGTGTATGTATGTGTTAAAAAAGCACGTTAATTTTATAGTTTTTATTAGATAAAAAAAATTTATATATCTTACATTTACTTACCCCCTTTTGACTATGTTGCAAAACTATTTTAATTTTGACTACCCTGGTTTTATTTATAAAAATGTAAGTATTATATAAAAATGACCCTCTATTTTTTACACAATTCAATTAATTAAATTTTACATAATTCTATATTATAATTCAAACTAACGTAATCCTTATTATTTTAAATAATTTCAATATTTCTTTTAAACAAATTTTATCAAAAAATTTTTTACCAATAAGTTTTTACAAGTACATAAAAAATGGAAATAATTGTCTTCTGTATTCTTGTTTTTTAAGTTTTATTAACTTATTAACATTTATATTTATGTATGTAACCAACGATACTCATTTTCTTTAATTATTGTAGTCCTGTGTAGTGATGGGTAGTTAGATGACCGAATAGTTCGAGTGTACTATTCACTTAAGGTGAACTGAACGAATTGTTTCACTCAGCTTCCGTAGAATAGTTCGTTTTGAACTGCTACAAATTTTTACCGTTCGTAGCGTGATATCGTGATTCAACTGCAATCCGTAGTGAACCTTCATTCAAGCAATTAATCGTTAGGTGAAATGCATTAATCTAGCAAGCAGCGACTAGCAGCCACAGGCGAGGCAGTTCGGCAGTTCATATACCATATTCGGGTCCGCAAGAGAACATAATACAAAAACGAACTGTAGTTCATTTTGAACTGTAAAAAAGAAATATTCACTTAGGTGAACTGTTTCGGTGCGAACTATTCACCAAAGTGAACTGGAATGCCCATCACTAGTCCTGTGTCTGATGATGTGAAGTAAATTTACTTGTTCCACTAAACCGGTCACACCAATAAAGGAATTTTATGAGAATTTTTCTGTTTGTCTTATCATGAATAATTACTCATATGGGATTAACCTACCTAAATCATTTTTTATTTTCCAAGGTTTTGTTTAGTTCATAGGTACTCCGATAATTACTTTTCTATTTATTTATTTATTTATTTTTTACTTATTTCTTTCTACAGATATTCATCTTATATACACAATACATAAATATGCATATTGAAACATGTAAATTTAAGTATAAAAGTAACTGTCATTGGACCTAGGAAGAAAAATTAAAGAATGGGTAAAATTTAATAGTCTCAATACTTTGTTTCTAGTGGTCTGTCTAATATGTACCAACCTGTTGTTCACTAAAGGAACCTTGGATGGAGCTGTTAAAATTCACAAATTTCTATTGAGTAACGTAATGAGGTTACCTTCCGCATTTTTTGACATTACACCGGTCGGACGTATGTTAGCGAGATTTTCCAATGACATTAATGCTGTTGATATGCGATTACCAGCAAATTTTCAGATGTTAATGTCTACCTCTGTACGGGTAGGTTTATTTGTGTTATTTGTTTTATTCTATTTTTTTCACCTAAACGTATACACATATGTAAATCATTTCTTCCTTGTGTTTTGTGGTAATGCACAGATAATTTCTGGTACAAATTTAGTTGTCCGTCTTATGGTTTTGGGATGCTTGTGTTATTAAAATGTTAACATACTGTGTGAATTAACGTTTTACTAATTTTAATTAAACTATTCAGATTAAGAATGGATTCAGATAATTAAATAATTATATATAATATATTTTTTTTTTTTAAGTAACTTGAAAGTAAAATATCGAATCCAGGCAATTACCGTAGGAGACAAATAATTTCAAAATTGTTGAAATATATGTATAAATATATCAGTATCACAGTAAAATTATAGTTTATTAGTCATAAATTTTAAATAGAATGTGATGTAATAGTATTAGTGAATCACTGTTGATTTATGATGATTGCTAGAGTTGGGCCTAAAGTTGTCCATACAGTAGCATCATGCAGCAACCCATATATTTATCACAGTTGATATAGAATTATGATTTATGAAATTGCTTATCTGCACAAAAATCTCCTTAGTCATGTAAACACACTTGTATAATGAGTAGAGTTGGCAAAAATGCGCCGCAGGACATAGACGTAGCATCATAATAAGTGTAATAAAAGAAATCTAGTAATAGAATCAATAAACTGTTACAATTTATAATAATGTATGCACAACTAGCTTGGTTATCACAAACTGGAAAAGATTTGTAAAAACTTTGCAGCATCATGTATGTTTCTATGGTTTTCTTTGAACTCATTTAACGGATCTGCAGATGCACCATCAGTACCATCACAAATTTGTCTTAATCTGGTAAAACCGGTGTGTTACTTTAACACACGTGCGAACTTTTCTCCAACGGGCTCATTTTTGGCGTCACCTATAGAATGTAGCAGTCGATTTACTTCGTCCTCTAATCGCAGCCTAATGCTATGTTCCCCCAACGTGTAAAAATCGGCGGTGGTGGTTCGGGAATACCGGGACACTTGCTATGAAATGCGCTAAGACATTTAGGAGATTTAAGAAACACTTTTTTTATACTTGCTGTTAATCTACCTCTGGAAAACCTTGTCGAATAGTTTCTGCCACAAGGTGTAATGCATGCACTTGACATGTTACATATACCAACCTAAAACCGTGTTCTTGAACAGAATTTATGTGACGTTTACAATCACATTTGTCCCAGCACATCAGGTCTATCTCTCACACTTTACAAATTATTATAGCACCATTGTAGAATAAATCGGGGAATTCACTGATAAATTTATTCACTTTGTCAGCGTGAGGCCGTTTTTTACCCTTGGGCAGGTCTGACATACTTTATTATTAAATTAATATCAAGAATAAAATACAACAAATAAAATTATCAACAATACAACGGAGAGGAATAAATTACGTTGTACACACCACGAGACATAACAATAGACTAAAATCAAATGTCTGCTAAAATTGTAAACAAGTCTCGCTTACGTATTTGGGTATTTTTCTACCTGACACCGCCTGTGACTTGCGGACAAATTTGCCAACTCTAATAATGAGAAAATGAGCATTCAACATCCACAGAAGTAATATCTGTAAATGTAATTCATCTACAAGATGTTTTTTTCCATGACACCGTTTAATAAAAATATGCGCACATCGAGTAGTAAAATCTGGCTGCGGAGAACTGCATAAATGCGTTGGCACTATAGCATGTATGAGCAACGTTATGTCCAGCTGTAATGATTATACAGATCAAGTCAACCCACTAGATACTAGACTAGCGGTATGCGCAGTTTACAGTTGCTCTGTTGCCAACACGATGCACGGGGCGATCACAGCGCGATTGTCAGAAGGGGCTTTTACAGTAGGTTAGGATATTGCCTTGCTCAAGAAGGAGGTATTTTTGAGCATCTAATTTAAATTATTTGTTTATTTATTAACATATTATTTTATTGTTTTAGAGTTGGTATTATTTTTCTTTGTTTATGAGAATATTAATTTGTGTTTTTAGAAGAAAAAAAATCTAAATTTAATTGTGGGCTGTTCTGATACTTTTCATAATTTTGTCTGTCGCGTCTCGGAAGAAATGAAATTGTGAAACATTCAGATAATTTTGATAAATACGTTAACACGCAAAGATTTCTTTAGATGAACGAGCAACACTCCACCGCAGCTTTAGCGATATTGAATTACTGAAATCTACTTTGTACATATGCTCCTCCCCGAGCAAGCACCCTGACGCAATCATTAACTTTCGTTCGTACTTCGTATTCAGACGGGCGATTGTAAACTGCCCATGCGATCTGTATATAATTCAACATGTTTTGATGGTTGCGTTCCATTAATCATGGATCTGTCCATTTCTTTAAAATTAGGTACCACATAGAAAAAAAAATCCACTTGATTTAATCATCAAATCAGAATCTAACTCGGTAATAGAAAATGCAGAAATGTCAAACTAAATTACTAAAAAAAGACATTTAAAAATCTGCCATTATTAATAATTCTTTAAAAGTATAGCTACAAAAAATTAGATTGTATTCCCATGAAATACTCCTTTATTTTTATTTTAGCACTTACTTCGGTCTTATCAAATATGTTACCAAATTTTGGATGTTTATATGCTGCTATAGCGCTACACAATCTATTATTAAGAGGGATAATGCATGTTCCTATGTCGTTTTTCTTTGTTACTCCACAGGGACGTATTTTAGCTAGATTTTCAAAAGATATTGATGTCCTGGATAATCTTTTTAGGTTCCTTATCGTTGGTGCATTGGGAACATTTTTTCAGGTATTTAAAAATGATAATGCCAATCATATAAATAGATAGGCTATGAGAGTTCTGACCCAAAATCCCATGTTATTTATAATGGAGGTTCATTTTGCAGAATTTTCATTGAAGACAACGAAAACGATTTCCATTTGATATAATGAGAATTCGAACTAATGGGAATCGGATTTGTCTAGAGAAATACTAGGAGACTAAGGATGTTTATAGTCATTATTATAATTTTTTTAAAATATTACCGTATAATTTGACTTAGTGGGATTCGGAATACTGGGAACAATGTTTGAATACATACTTAACCGGCTCAGTGGAGTAGAGCGCGCGATGTCAAGCACGACTAGAAATCTTTCTACAGTAGCTACCGGTGCGAATTCCGGCAATATAGATGGGGATTGTCAACATTTTTATATCTATTAACATGGCGGTTCTTTTTTATGTCTATAAACATAGCGGTTCTTTTTATAACTAAACCAAGACAATTATCTGCAATCGTCTTGATTTAGTTACAAAAAGAACCGCCATATTACTAGATATAAAAAAAGAACCGCCGTGTTAGTAGGTATAATAAAATGCCGACCAATCCCATCGATATTGCTGGAATTCGCAGCGGTAGCTATTGTAGAAAGATATCTAGTCACGCTTGATATCGCGAGCTCTAGTCCACTGCAAGTCGGTAAAGTATGTATTCAAACACTGTTTCCAGTATCCCGAATCCCACTAACTCCAATTATACGCTAATATTTTAAAAAAATTATAATAATGACCATAAACGTCCCTAAAATTCCCTAGACATATCCGATTCCCGTTAGTTCGAATTTTCATTATATTAAATGGAAATCGTTCTCATTGTCCCGAATGAAAATTCTGCAAAATGAATCTCCATAAGAAATAACATTGGATTTTGAGTCGGAACTCTCATAGCCTATCTACGCATATATTTGTCCAATCAATCATATATGTACATTCGTTGCATTACTCTGTTATTAGTTTCAGTTCCAAAAAAATATATCTTTTAATAGGTATTAGAGCAGGAGTTAGCGAACAAGCTACCGGAACCATGAGGCACAAAAGGTTTGACTTTATTCATGAAAAACTATCTATATCGCGTTACTTTAACCACCCGTCCGCCATGGCTAAGTGGCAGCGTTAAGGCGGTGGGGTTCGCGGATAAATGGTATAAAACAAACCTAATCTGAAATACAAGGTACAAAAAAACAAACTACATCACCTCTAAGCGAGTGTGTTGTATGATTTGACAAAAAATTGCCCGTATCCAAACTACAAAGTAGAAGAGAAATCAGTACATCAATCGATTTGTTTATTCATACATTTTTCAAATTTGCCACAACAGACGAAAAATTTGGCAGCATATATCTAGCAGAATGCTAAAAAACGGGGCGCATAAATGAGACGAATAAACGCGGAAGACCAGCTTAGAATTGAGACAGAAGGTTTAGGATTTCGTGAGACTTTTTACGGTTTCCGTTCTTTACCAAATTTGTGGAGCCTTAAAATATTAATTTGATTGACCTAGCCCAACTGTTATGTTCATTTAATTGTCGGTAAAATTATCGCGTGACATTTTCAAAAGGCTTATACAATATATGTGATTATTGTTAGAATATTCGCATTACTTGCCTTTTTTAATTCGTAACAGGCTTTTTAAATAATTACTATTACTAGTGATGGCTGAAACTAGTGACTTCAAACTTGACAAGGGAAAGTGTTTTCTTAGTAGCTATGTACAAGAAAAGTTTCATCAAAAACTAACCAGTGGCGTCGGAGTTAGGGCGGATTAGAGTAATAGAATCTTACATAAAAAAAGTTATTTGCAACCGAACGGATTTTTATTTTGTCGATTTGGTTGCACCATCTTTAACTAAAACTTTTTTAGTTTGGGATTTTTTTATTAAACATGATTTTTTGCTTATTTGAATATTAAATAGATAAAATTACCTTTTTTACTATTAATCGGATTTCTCATGATAAAAACCATCTTGTTCGAATTTAGTAAAAACCCACCCTCATCTTTCCATTAATTAATGTACCTAAAGAATCACGTTTACAAAGACAACTCATATCACTCATAAATGAGATTGGCTGTTAACGGTGGTCACGACATTCCAATGATTTTTTAATTTTTACTCATGAATGACGGTGTACGAAAAAAAAACTGAGGATTGATAAAAGTTTTAGTTAAAGATGGTGCAATCAAATCAATCGTTTCTTTTTTTGATGAGTGGAATCACCCCTCGAAGTTTGTCGTGACATCATTGAAACGCCCTGTATTTATACCTATATATACCTATGTAAAGTGGTGTATTGTATATGTAACCTATGTAATATGTAGTGCATAATACTTTATTGGTTTTGATCGTTTTTCATCTAAATTAGATAGAATTTTTAAAACTTTACATTTAGAGACAATTAAGTAAAAATTAATATAGTAAAGCAAAAATTGTCACAAAAACGCCTCACGATATCTTGAACTCAGGCACACTCACACGCTTCCTTTTTTAGCGTCTGCTAGTCTTATGCTGCCGAATTTTTCGTCAGTCGTTGCAAATTTAAAAAGTGTTTGGATAAACAAATCCATTGGTGTACTGATTTTGCTTGTACCTTGTAGTTCAGGTAAAGGCAATTTTTTTGTCAAATTCAATCGCGTCTGTCGAAGTTGAACTGCCGATGAGACCCTCTGCTGTTATAAAACAGTGTTAAAGTTTTTTCGATCAAATGATGCAGTTCGTTATTTTGTACCTTGTAGTTCGGATTAGGTTCCGCTACCACTTAGTCCCAACAGATGGGCGATTAAAGTATTATATAGATAGTTTCTTGCGAATAGTCTAATTTTTTTTACCTTATGGTTTGAGTTGCATGTTTTCCATCTCCCCGTCTATATGTTGCACAATAATAATTAAATAATTAGCATTTACATTTTTTCCCAAATTCATTGTAACACATCTGAATAATAATTCTTATTATATTTCTCTTTGTTCAGCTTTTCTTGGTACAGAAATCATTAACAATAGAACAATTTGCCTCCTAATGTCTGTGGTATACATACAATATTTTTGTATTATATACTTGATATTCTGAAAAAAATACACAACAAATTCATATGATCACTGAATCCAACAAGACAAAGAAATAATGTTGGCAAGAATTTGAATTAAAACATGTTCAATCAGGATATTCAATACTAAATTACCAATTTTGTTTATTGTTTTATATTTTAAGTTAAAGTGTTATTGTAAAGTTTTAAATAATTTATTTAACACAAATGTGTACCTTCCTGGACAATAATGAGAAAGATTAACATACTCTGATTTTATTTTTAGTAACATATCGTTGCCACATATCTTTTAGCAATAATAAAAATTTTACAGGAATCGAAAAAAATGTACTCAGATTGTTGTAAGAAATGGTAAAGATTATGATTAAAAGTATCCCTCGAAAAAGATTTAAAAAATGAGTGGAATTATTCTAGCCACTTAGAAAAACCACAGATAAAGCAATTATCGAAAATTTTCAGCCACGATAGTTACTTTCTAAATCCGAAGTAGTTACAGTGAAGATATTAGTAGGATATCTTGTCGCATGTGAACAGAGCTGGGCACAGCACTCTGAAAAATAATTGGAGCACAAGGCACAAAATATTTTCTTAAAGTGCTTGAAAACGTAAAGCAGAAAGTACTTAAAACAATGCTTTCAATTTTAAAACTCTTGGAAAAGTGTTGGGTTCAAATACAAGTAAGAAGCACTTTATAACTTGATAATTCAACCTACGTTGAGGTAATCCTCAAGGTAGTTTGAAGCAAATAAACCGCTTACAAATGCAGTTATTGTTATTAAACAGTTTCAGCTGAATATGTTCTTCAAATATTCATGTATGATATGGTTGTAGTTGACAGGTTGAAATCACAAAATATATGGTAAACCATAAAAACCCGGAATTTTTTAATTGCTTACTTCTTTTTCACTTTTCAACTGTTTTTAATGATAGACAACACTGTACAATTTTAATCATGTCATAACTTCAGAAAGTAAATTGAGATATTCATGCGGAAACTGTTCTTTTTATATAAGGTTTGTTTCAGCAGAAAATCACAAACGATGTGATGAACTTTTTGAATGCTCATGTCTAAAGATCAACAAGTCAGAAATTAGTTGGCAATTTATACAGCTGGAACAAAGTTTTTGAATCTCTTCTGCTTTTTCACACTTTCGCCGTATGACATTTGATTGAAACTTATAGATAACATAACCTATAGCTCTGTTTTTGCAACTATTTTGATTCATTTGTGTTTAAATTTCCCAAAATAATAGTTTTCTAGAAGATGGAGCGAATTATTTCTTTCTTCATGCAAACCAGAGAATGCTACCACAAAATGTTGTTATATTCACAAATACGTTAATAATTCAAATAGTTTTAAACGAAATTTTATATTTGACCTGTGCATGGCCTGAAAGCCACGAGGAATCCGAGAATTCTTCAAACCGTTTGAAATCGGTTAGAAACTAATCAGTTGACTTGCCGGAACACTGAACTAATAGTCAGAATCCCCGATTATTGCCGGCTGAAACGCCAATTTCGTGTTGCGCATGTCGAGTACAGTTTGAAACCGTTTCTCACTGCTGCTGGAACAAACCCATAGTTTGAGAATTACATTCGCGTATTGCGTATTGTATGCGTTCATTTAAAAATGCTTCCATTAACTCCAGGGCTTGATTTAACCTTGGTGATCCAATATTTTGCCGCTCCAGTTCTTCTTTTAAAAATTCGACACAATTTTACAAACGGGTCATAATAAGCAAAGTATACAAGGGAACAAGGGTAAACAACTAATTAGGAATTGTATAATTACTATTTAATCATGCTATTTACTCTTACAAGGACTTGCGACTTGCTTTTTTGTAGCAAAGATATCGATTATATATATCATTATATTTAATACATGCATTTGAGATGCAAATAGTGATCTGATTGGTTACTTCACCTCCACTATCTAAGTTGGCGATCTTAATATAGAAATCTGTGCACTTTACACAATTAATAATGGCTTTATTGTAGAGCGGTGTTGTCATACATAATTATGTTGCCATTAATAAATTTAAGTTTAGTCATGTGGCAACCCACTGTTGTTGAGTATTTTGCAAATGTATTGCAACCTTAGACTCACGCCCAGTTGTTTTCCTAGACCAAAATATGGTCCTGATGGGAAAATAAGGTTTGAGGTTATTTAAAAACGCTTTAAATAATTATAATCGCTTAAAGCATTTTAATAGTATTTGAAGTACTTTTAGACTGCTTTAAGTATTTACAATGAATTAAGAAATATAGAGCAAAATTCAAAATGCTTGAATTTTCAAATACAAATTACTCATAGTATAAAATGCTTCAAGTAAAAAGCAATCAGCATTTATATCACTTTTGATACAAGGCAATGCCTAGCTCTGCTTGAGAGATAGTATTTCCTTCTGCATTTAGAAATATACATCCAGTCCTGAAAACTGAAAGTTGGACAACAAAATATTTGTATGTATACCAAGAAGTTTTTGTAAGAAATTGTATTATTTTTCGAATTTTTAGCAACAGTTTTATATATTAAATTTTTGTTTTATTCCTGTCAAGTAGATTTTTCATCCCATAAATTAATGAAAATAAGAAGCATTTTTGTAGAAAGTGTCACGTTTTTAAAAAATTCACTGATACCATTAGCTTTGTTTGTAGAGATGGTTTGTGATAGTTTTATGATTATAGAGATTCGAATATTTCGCGAGTTCTGTAGTAAGAAACGTTTTTATTGAACAAGCACATCTCTACAACAATGTGCGCATGCTTCTGACAGTTTCAAACGGTTGGAAACTGCTCTACGAACAAACCTATTAACTAACCTATACCAACTCTCTATAATGTGTGTAAAATATTGGTATTTTAAAATACTTGTAAATGTTTCAGTAGTACAGATCATTGTAAATAATTTTCTCATTTCAAAATCATACAAGCTAAGCATACTAACTAATCCACCACATTCTTATTCTGTCCAAGCTAATATCACACCTTGTAGATAATGCAGCAAAGCACAGCTTTCCAGTAATATTCAAAAGAATATTTTCGAATATATGTTTCTGGCAAATGTTTGAAGTCACCACCTATCACTAGAACTTATTAATCTTTACATTTTTTAAAAATTTCAGCTATATCATCAGTTTTTTCTGAATTGGCACCAAGCCTGGGTTGTCTTACGGCAGCAGTTTATTTGCACCAAATGTTAATAACAGGTGTCTTGCGTGCTCCCATGTTATTTTTTGACACCACTCCTCTAGGAAGAATATTATCACGATTTTCTAAAGATGTAGAAGTTGTGGATAATAGTTTACCTTGGTACGTTTCAGATGGAATGTACTGCTTCCTTGAGGTATATTTAAGTTTTTTCAATTAATATAGGCCGGTACACATTTACATTTTTTTGCTCGTAATAAGGTGGCAAATTCTAAAGACCAGTTGTACAATGGTGATATCACCAAAGTTCAGTTAACCTTATAATTCAAGGATACCATTGTTGTAACGATGTAAACTTGGATTTTAAACAGAGTTCAACTGAAATTTGGCTGAACCACGTTCGTACACATGGACTTGATAGATAAATTTGGTGACATTAAATAAGACAGTTTCTTAAATATCCATACCTAAATTGTTGTGTTAATAATTGGACCAGAATCGGCTTTTCAAAGTTAAAAAAAATCATAATTTATGGCCATTTGCTTGGGTCTAATGAATTTAAAAAAGATTTTTTTCATATATTTGAACAAAACTTATGAATTATATATATTTATACACAAATAAAATTCATTGCAGTTGGTACGATTGGGTGATGGTATATTCACTTGATAGTTTACAAACTGCTATATTAAATGTGGTTACTTACCACACGTTATTAGAAATATTTTGTTAATGTGCCAATGTTACACCACAACATGTTCAAAAAATGTCCAATACACTTTGTTTTTAGGGCAACAAAAAAGAAAAAAATATATCAAAACTGTGTAGTTAAAAAAAATGGTAATGCTATTTTTGTACAAAACAAAGTTTTACATTTACCCGTTATATAAAAGCATTTTGAAAAACATGAACATTTTGCTAATTTAACTACGTAAAGTGTCTTCTGCGGCTCCCTATAGTAATAAGAAAATGTACTTTAAAAGTCTAATCACTGGTTTAAAAAAAAATTGATACTGTTTTAAAGTTATTGCCTAAAACTCTTTTCAATCGTTTCCAAGAAGACACTTGTAAAAACAATAATTGTACGTATGCAAATTTAAAAATTAACATACTAAAATAAGTTCTGTTACATTAGAATTATACTATTTATTTAAATTTACTCATGTTTTTTATTTTAATTTTTTCAGAAACCATTATTTTAAAAATTGCATTCAATGTGATGTTTCAAATTTGTTGTGTAACTAAAATAAGATGTTTTCTGTTGGTTGGAAAATATCTGTATTTAGAAGACTTTTTTAAATCATCAACAATATTGAAATGTAATATGTATTGCACTTGATACGGTTTTTAGAGAAAATAATAGCTTCAAACTGAAAAAATATATATATAAAAATATAAAATGGGAATAAACATGTACAGACTATAAATTTAGGGTTATGTGTGTCACTAGCTCTATCAGAGGCATATTTCTTTCAGCTGATCTACGTTAGCGAACTGATCGCAATGAGCTTTATTACATAATAATTTTACATACATACGCTCATTGTGGTCAGGTTGCTTACTTAGATTAACCGAAAGAAATACACCAAAGGATAGATGTTTTGAGATTAAACGAAAAATGAATAACTCAAGTATGAGATTTAGAAAGCAATTTTTCAGTTTTATATGTGTTTTAACATGTTGAGCCCCGCAATAGAGTAAATTTTATGGATTCTCGGTCTTTATTTTATTATTAGCGTAAAATTGAGGCATCACATTGATACCATCCGGTCTGAACAATAAAATATTCCATTTGGACCATGTGGTGTAATGACTAGAAAGGTGTGTTGATTCTTGTCTAATACCCCACTGCTATGTGATGTGCTTGCGATATGTTATTTCATTATTGTGTCTAGTGCTTTTATTGTGATTACACGATGGATTCTTATGAGCAGGAACAAAAGATAACTATATTAGTCGTGTAAATGAACTTATTCAGCAAACACGCTTGTGTTACTCAGAGGCGGCTTTTTTCATGTGCATAACGTTTGCATTATAGCGTGGGTACAGAAGTAGACACACCATTCGAAATGAATTCCTAGTCGGGGGCATTTTGTTGATACCTCGCAGTCCAAGGCTCTCTGTCAGTGAGGCACAAGGTTGACCCCCACCCGGGCTTAACGTTTTAAAATGACCATATCTTCATTTCAGTATTTTCAATTACGTGTATAAAATTATGTACGTTTATTTTTCTTGATATATTCATTATAAAACATTATCGGTTTAAAAAGTAGTTGTAATATCAATTGCATGTTCGTTCATTACCTATTTTCTTAAGTTAACTTGTTTAATTTACCCACATTTAATTTTCATCGCATTACATCTGTTTTCAACATAATTTTTATTTACATTGTATATCGATTGTAAATAAAAATCACAAGAATGTTCCTTAAAAAGTGAACGTTTTTGTGGGAACAGATTTGAAAGAGAACATTTTCAACTACTTTTCCGTAGTGTTTATGAAAAACTGTGTATATATTTCTTCTCTCAAAGGCGTTTCCGTGTGTTGTATCGTAGTAGTAATAAATGTTGATGGTCTAATAGGAAATGCCACTCAATTTGAGGTTTTATATACCATATGATGGAAGGAAAAAATTTTACAGTAAAGTTTATGCTAGATCTCTATAAATTTGTTGATTTAACTTATACTCGTTTTTGTATATAACAATAACAATGTCAACAGTAGAACATAACTTCTTTTTTAATATCATTGATAAATGTAAGATAGGCTTAAGTAGTGTAAACAGGGCTTAAGAGAGTATGAAGTTGGATAATAAGTTAGACGCATGTATATAAATACACAAGATTAAAAATTCTTAATAATCTACTTTATTTAAACAACATCCATACAATACATGGTGTCAGGTTTGACCTAAAAGTCCAAGAAGTAAATAGAGATGACAAAATTCCTCTGGAAATTAGAGATCAGCAATAAATTTCCCGGACATAACCTAGAATTATGGAAGACTTCTGGAAATTAGAGATCAGCAATAAATTTCCCGGGCATAACCTAGAATTATGGAAGACTTAAAGGGAGATGGAGGATAGACTTCAGTAGGTAAACAGGGCTTAAGAGAGTATAGAGTTGGATAATCAGTTAGACGCAGGTATATAAATACACAAGATTAATAATCTACTTTATTTAAACAATATCCATACAATACAATAAACTTGTCTTTATTTTGTTTATATACTGCGAACTTACAAATATCAATTTATATAACTTAAACATTACCTGTGCTATTAACGTTAACCACTTGATAAATGCACATAAACAAGGTTGGTGAGGGTAGGAATCTTTGATGATATTAGTGAGAGTTCTGAAACTTTTTTATATAAATTTAAATGAATTTGGGCTAACACATACTACACACTACAGTGTCCAGCAGTTGTGTAACTAAACACATTAACAATATTGAAAAGTTTTATTTTATTAATCCAAATAATATACATGAAGAATTCTTAACTTTAGTTTATCAGAAAGGTTGCAGACATCACAAATTTATGTCGACACAAAGGAACAAATTGAATTACAATTACAATTTTATCTTGTATTTTATTAAATAAGGTACACGCATGATTTTTAAATTAAATGAAATTATGTAGATTTACTTGCTAAATTGCTATCGCGATAAGAAAAACGTCAGAAATATAACGTGGTCCAAAAAAATCAAAATATTATTATTATATTTTGCCGCAAAAACGGCATTGATGCCGTACAGTTAATTGTCTGCCGTTGTGACGTCATTCTATTTGTCTTGATGTGCTATATTAAGATGTGTATTAGACAGTGTAAAACCTGTTAAAATAACGTTTAATACACCGTTTTACAATGCAAAAGAGAGATATTATGTATTTAAAGTACTGTTTACATCTCCGTGCCGTTCATCGCAAATAAAACAGAAGAAATATTCGTATTTGGTAGATTTTGGGGCTTTTACTAAAATCTTTTCCACGCATTTTTTCGTAAGAAAGGAAACCAAATAATATTGATACCGAAATCGTAACTAGAAACGTCCACGCAAACAACGATTACATGTAAAAGATGAACTTAAACAAATAAAATGACGTCACGGTGAGATTCGTCAATCGTTCGCGCTGGATCAGGGGTCGGAAATCCGAAAATAATTTAAATTTCAGTGAACAAATGCATATAGTGTACAGTTGCGGTCAGTAAAACATGATACAGCTCTTCTTGTGTAATATAAAAGTCATTTTTTAAATGCATGTAAGTCTTGATGTATCAGTATTATGTAGTCTTATTTATATTAATAATCCCACATACACAACTAAATTTTAGCAAAAATCTGTGATAAGAGATTTTTTTGCCGCAGCTGTACATTCATGTTAAAATTTTATTGATATTCAACTTTTTATAATCAGGTTTACTAAAAAATTTCACAAATGCGTATACCCTTATGACGCAACTACCTATCATGTTACTTTTGCTGTATTTGGAAGGTTTCAATTGTTAATCGAAAATTGGTTGTGAATAACGTCAGCAGAGCTTATGCACCTACTTAATATAGTCATAATAATACTGACATATATTAAACTACAGTAACTCAGCCAAAACTTGATTTTTTATATTTGAAAGCTGGGACACTCCAACTGAAGTTGACACTTGAATGAACTAATTGACCAATGTTTATATCTGCTGTATTATTAAATCTTTACAGTAATAAACTGTGTTCAAAGAAATATGCATTGCTTAACTGCACATATTGCACACCATAAATTTATTTTTGTGGAAGAACTGTGTTAACATTATTTTCGAAAATATTGCCTAATATATTTAAGCAAATCATATACCAAACATATTCACAAACCACTACATTTCCACTTTTTCACACATCACGCTTTTTTTTTGTTGTTTCTGTTTTTTTTTTTGTAATATCGTTTATTATTTTTATATGTACTTTTGAAATGAAAAAAATTGTGTTCCTGTGTTTGGTTTCATGAAAGGAAGTTCCCTTGATACGTTAAAATGCAAACATTTAAATATAACTGCTTTGCTTGATGTTCTCAATATATCGAGATACATTTTAGGTAAGAGCACATAATAACTATCTATGTTTTAGGTTATAGGCACATTAGCAGTGATAAGTTTCACAACTCCATTATTTATTGTTATAATAATACCTATTGGACTCCTTTACTATTTTATCCAAAGATTCTATGTGGCCACGTCTCGTCAGTTAAAGAGGTTAGAATCTGTATCCCGATCACCAATTTATTCTCACTTTGGTGAAACCGTCACAGGTGTACAAGCAATCAGGGCTTATGGTCAACAAGAAAGGTTCATTCAAGAATCAGAACACAGAGTTGATGTGAATCAGATTTGCTATTACCCTAGTATTATTTCAAATCGATGGTTAGCTGTCAGACTTGAGATGATTGGTAACTTGATTATATTTTTCGCAGCATTGTTTGCTGTTCTTGGGAAGGAGCAGGCCCCTGCATTAGTTGGTCTGTCAGTCACCTATGCTTTGCAGGTAATTTACAGTAGGATTTTAGTAAAATGTCAGTTTGTTCAGTGTGTAACAGAGATGGATATTTTTGTGAATTAATTTTTTTGGGAAAATTTACCAGCCAAATTCATAAACTATTAATGTCAAACTTTCCGTTGATACCAAATACATATTAATTTAACACAAAACTGATGTAATTATCTAATGTACATCTTTTTTTCATAGTAAAAAAATTAAAAATAAGAGAGTTTAAAGAAATTATCAGAAACAAAAATGTGTATAATGATCATGATAATAAGAAAAATAAACGAGTTTGATGAAAAAAACAAGAATCACCCAAAATAACTATAAATTTTCTGGAAACCGTTCCAAGCCACTGACTTTTTAGAATTATCTGTAATATCATAAAATGTAAAAGATAAACTGGCTGATTTGATATTTGACAGAAACGTCACTTTTGGTACGTCAATAAAATGCTTTGTCTTATTATCTGATACTGAAAGCCCATCTTGGAATAAGGAATACATGGAATTTCTATCTCAAAAACTAAAAAAACAGAAAATTTTCTTTTTTTTTTTTAGATCACCCAAACTCTCAATTGGCTTGTCAGAATGACATCTGATGTTGAAACTAATATTGTAGCTGTTGAACGTATTAAAGAGTACGGTGAAGCCGCTCAAGAAGCACCTTGGGAGATACCTAATAAGAACCCTTCACCTTCTTGGCCCGAAAATGGATCTGTCGAATTCAGAGACTATTCTGTGAGATATCGGCCTGGCCTAGACTTAGTTTTGAAAGGTGTCAACTTCCATGTTAATGGTAGTGAAAAAGTTGGTATCGTTGGACGAACAGGTGCTGGAAAATCTAGTTTAACTTTATCATTATTCAGGTAATAACATATTTTGATCAAATACTTTTAGAAATAAACAAAATGGACCCTTCCTACATTTGCTTATTCGTAAGTATTAAAAAATCTAACCTCACTAAATTTTTTCCAAGGTTTTTAGCTCCATAAAGTTGTAAAAAAATAAAGATTAAAGATGTGAATTTTAGTTTGCTGACATCATGTGTTGCGCTAAAACACTAGCAGCCGATAAAAACAAAAACAGTACCACCATGTTGCCAATTTTATTTTTATTTTATATAATTCCTCATATTTGTTTCAATATTGAACGTGAACAAATGTTTTACATTAAGGGAAACATTTTTAAATTGCATCTGTCAGAAATCAATGACAACACCAGCAATAGATATTTACATTTTACACATAGTATAAGGAGAATGGTAATCCGCGCGCAGTCAATGACGTCGCTCAGCAAGGCGGGAGACATCAACCCCAGAAAAAATATTCATTAGAAGGGAACGCCCTATTAAGCGTGCTCGGCCGTTAACCCGAGGCGTTTGTTGAGCGATGTAGTATGTTTCTAAAGAATATATTATTTCTGCGTTTGGTGTCTTCCAACTTGATAACTGAGTGAAGTTAGTGTCTGTGTGCGGATATACTCCTTATATTATGATTTTACTGTACATGCCAATTAAATTTATTTTGAAAAGTTTGATAAAACATAAAAAAATTCGTCAAATATTTCATGATACAAATATCTCTTTAGCAATGTTTAATCACCAAAACAAAGTAATATAAACATAGGAAATATGTCAACTGGCACATTATTTCATTAGTTGTTTAATTGGTGGCAATTATAAATTACTTCGAAATTAAATACATAATTTTTTTTTGTTAAAAAATTCAAATTGTCAACGACTTACAGAAAATACAGTAAGTAATTCTATTTTCAACGAAAGATGATGCTAGAACAGGTTCCGTTGTCTGACCAATAATCCTATTTTTTTTTGGTTTTTGTGAAAAAAAAAAATTACAAAAGCTCAAAGATGAAACAAAAATGTGCTTGGTGGCGAACGTGTTATTATAAAAGACAAAACTCTTGAAATATTAGAAATGTAAAGTGGGCCAGAACTAGAACTTCTAAAATTGTTAATAAAATTTTATTATCAGATTGATTAAAGGCTAGCAGTTAAATTTAAATAATTACTTTCAGAATCATAGAAGCTGCCGAAGGACAGATTTTCATTGATGGTATTAATATATCAGAATTAGGCCTACATACTTTACGGTCTCGTTTAACAATCATTCCCCAAGATGCAGTGCTGTTCTCCGGAACACTTCGCATGAATTTGGATCCATTTAATACACACTCCGACGATGAAGTCTGGAGGTCTTTGGAACATGCACATCTACAGGAATTTGTGAAAGGTTTGTATAGAAATGAAGTATATATTAAGGCTTTTCGGTCATAATGAAAAGTCATCTGTTCAATTTACCACGAAGTATTCAGGTATGAGGAATAATTAACTTAGATTTTTTTCTTTAAATTGTTGATTATGTGTAGATTTAAATTGAAAAACATGTTTTATGGAATCTACCGTATTAACCGAAAATTCAGTCATTACTACATTGTAAATCACTTTCAACCATACAAAATAAAAAATCAACTGTTAATTATTTTGAAGAAATGGGGGGATATATCTCCTGTGGGGTCGCTGAGTGGTCAAGAACTGTTTTGAATCATATTGGACTCATTGTTTTTATTTGGCAGGATATTGGGTTGAATCTTCACTATAAAAGATCTAAACGTACATTCATTCTAAATATTGTTTTTCGAGTTTATTTACGATCAAGTGTCTGAAAGTACCCATTTTCAGAAGCAGCTTATTTAATCTTGAGAGTGAAATTCCTAAAAAATAGTAGTTTCTAGTCGCCTTTCAGCCCATATCGATCTAATCTAAAATCTGTATTTACAAATTAACTAAAAACCATATTTCTAATTAAAAAAGGTTCCTTCATAAAACTCACATAAAACAGTGTAATGAAATTCTACATTTCCATAGTAAATAGTTTTTACTTCGCTTGTTCCGACTAGTAAATCTCATCATGAACGTATTCCCTGTTAATCATAAATTTTTGCTTTAAGGTCTACCTGCTGGGCTTCATCATGAAATAAGTGAAGGGGGAGATAATCTATCAGTTGGGCAAAGGCAGCTTATTTGTTTGGCGAGAGCGCTTCTTAGAAAAACAAAAGTGTTAGTTTTAGATGAAGCCACTGCTGCTGTTGATTTAGAAACAGATGATTTAATTCAAAGAACAATTAGAGAAGAATTTAAAAATTGCACAGTTCTTACCATAGCCCATAGATTAAACACAATCATGGACTCGGACAGGGTCATAGTATTAGATAAAGGTCAAATTGTAGAATTTGACACGCCCTCCAATCTACTCACAGACTCAAATACGATATTTTATGGCATGTGTAAAGATGCAGGATTAGCCTGAATGATGTGAAGCACCTTAATTTTTAAATAGCCAAATTCAAATTCAGCAATTTTTATAAAAGTGATATATGTAGTTATTTAGGATCTCTTTTTTATTCGATGTTAACACTAACAAATTCAATTTGCCAACATACCCCCACATTTTATTTTTATATTTTTAAGACATCACAATATTGTTTATTTTTTTATGTTAAGTGTTATTAATAAGTACATACATTTTTATATTTTTGTACTTAATAGATTTTATTGTTCAACTTTCGCCTTGTAAAACTAATATTTCTACATGTGATCCTCAACTGTTCCCATTGTTTAACCTGTAGTTATTTATATGAATTAGATTATGTAGGAAATTTGTATCTATAAAAATCAGTATTTTTTGCCAGTTATTGTAAATATGCGAATTTAATTCTTTTTTTAAGTCTTGGTTCTATATGTAACATATTTTATATCCGATATAATTATCATGTAAATTTTTATATATAAAGTTATATTTTGTTCAATAAGAAAATAAATGAATTAAAAATTTTTGTTTTCCGATACACATGTTGAATTTGATTTGTTGGATTTAATTAGTAATGTAAACAAGGATAGAATTCGCAGGGTCACTAATCAACAAAAGGGAATCGTGCCATATACCCTAAAAAAAAACATGATGCAATGGACATCAGTGTTTCAGAATTATTGCTCCTCATCTTAAGGAGTGAGATATGGAATGTGGTTATATCGGGAGCAACTACACAAAATATAGAAAGTATAAAACACAGTACTCTATTTGAATTTTTTGTCCAATAAGCCAATTTTTTTGGCCTTGAGCAGTTGTTTAGTTGTTCCTGATATACTCCATTCCATATCCCACTGTGCTGAAGAGAACAATAATTTCGAAACACCCGTGCCCACAGCTTGGTCGTGTTTCCTTTTGTTAGATTATTAAACCCATATATTTGTTTTGCTTACCTTGTCAGGTGGAAACGGGCAGGACACATGAGGCTCTGGGTTAACTTCTCATCATGACCAAAAAATTGGTCCAATGGGCATTAAACCGCGGGTAAAGTTCATATCACAAATGTTGGTGCTCACAATAAAAATTTCTAAATAGATCAATTACTACTTTATTTGGGAGCAGTCGGCACTGTTGTCTCAGCCCCAGAAGACATATCGTTGTTTAAGATGCAATATCTCATAACCCACACTTTTGTCTAAACGAGATTTTGGCATCATTAGACTTATGGGATGTCAGTTTATGCATCCACAAAATCTGGTAAGCACAGTTTTATAATAAATCAACTATTTTAGAAATAAGAAATCTCATATCCCTCAAACATAAAAGCAAAATATCACTTAAGATACGCATTCTGCTATTTCTAATCTAAGTTGTTTTACGGTTACACTGCATAAGTAAAAGCATAATTTTTTTTGATGTAGCCTCCGTAACCGTAAAACTACTTAGATTAATTGAGATTGGTGGTAAAAGGAACTCACTCATTGTAAATTAAGAGAAATATGACATAAGATACATATATCCGCCAATTTTGCGGATTGAGAGGTATTGCCATTCGAGTAGTGTTTGTTTCCTTACTCACCTGTAAAAAGCCGTTATGTGGGTTATAAGCTATTGCATCTTAAACGACGATATGTTTGTTATTTGCTACAATTCTGCACATGTATAAAAGTTTTCAGTAGGGGTCATATGTATTCAATTTTACTTTGTGGCCATATTTGAAATGTCAAAATCTGCTGTCACTGTCAGTTATATTCAGTAAGGTTTGCAAAATAATCATGGTTAGGTTAGGTTAGGTTTGTTGTGAGTGGGTCTCAGTAGACCCTCCACTGCGGCCATCAGTAGGCCTATTGTGGCTCACGCCTAATTATATTTCACCCAATAAGTTCAGTCTCTTAATGAAGCTGATAACTTTATTGGGTGAGAATGTGTCCAGATCCTCTGGCAGCAGTTGCCCTTTGCCAAATATTGAGAATCGGATCCTCTCCACAGCGGGACAGGTGCATAAGATGTGATCTGCCTTCTCATCATCCTCCAGGCAATGATGGCATTCGGCGTTTTCCGCTAGGCCGAGTTTATGCAGATGATAGTTTAGTCGGCAGTGCCCGGTATATAGGCCTGTTAGTTTTCAGGTTTACCCTGTTTAACTCTAAAAGTTTCTTAGCTCTTGATTTCAAAGGGTATTTTATCAACGCCTTCGAATGAACTAATCCTGGTAACTCTTGCCAATACTGGAGAGTTTTCCTTTCAGCCCAGGTTGAGATAGCCATCTTGGCAGTACTTGAGGATATGCCAAGTATTGGTTCTGGTCCGATGAATCGTGATCCTGCTCCTCTGGCTAAGGAGTCTGCTATTTTGTTACCTTCCATACCAGAGTGGCCGGGTATCCAGACCAGAGCCACTTTGTTGTTCTTGCTCAAATGATTTAGAGCTTTCTGAAATAATCATGGAAAGATACACGCCTCAACAACGTTTGGAGATTATCCAATTTTTTTACCAAAATAATAGTTCTTTTGATGCAACTTATCGTGCACTTTTACCAAATTTTCGCCATAATTGGCCCAGTGTGCTCACAATTCGTCGAACTGTTGACAATTTTGAGGATACTTTTTCTTGACAATGTTTGCATGCCAGTAAGACAAAGAACTGCTCGAAGTAATGAGAATATTGCTACTGTTCAGGCAAGTGTTGTTGAAGACCCAAATTTATCGATTCCAAGGCGTTCTCAATAGTTGGGACTGTCTGCAACATACACCTAGTATATTTTATGGAAGGGTTTGGGTTTACGTCTTTACAAAATTGTTCTCACACAAAAATTACAGCCTTTGTATCGTCGCAAGCGTCGTGAATTCGCTAATTTTACGTTGGAACAACTTGAAAGTGATGCAGATTTTTTTTAAGAAAATCATTTTCTCAGATGAAGCTCATGTTTACTTTCAAATACATCTAGTTGTCTATTATTTGTTGTGCTCCTGACTATTCTTAAGTTGCTAATATTATCCTATAGTTCTCAAATGCAGGTTGGGCAGCACCAATCATCTGTTTTTTAATTTCTTTTATGTAATATGAGGTATAGTAATCGTGATTTTTTCGACCTCAAGATTCGAATTGATTCATGTTTTGATCCCTCCGACTATTTTCCGAATGAAGTCCGTCGGTGCGCGCGCGTGTATGTATCTGCGATAACTTAAAAAATACTAATGGGAGACTTCCTAAATTTGGCAGTTAAGATTGCCAACAATATTTTAGGTAACACATTAAATTTGGTGGTACCACCAGAAGAATGAAAGAAAAAAGGTACAATTTCGGCAAAAAAAATAAAAATTTTTTATTGCATTTCTGGACGAATCTCGACAAATTACAATGAAAAAACATAACTTTATGGAAAAAAATCTGTCTGCATGTCTGTATCGCGATAGCAGCCACAGTTTTTGAGATAAAGATTTCAAATATGGTACACATGCTCTAAAGGTCAAAGACAATGATAAATTCGATGATGAGCAAAATTGACCAGCTGAAAGGAAGTCCACGGGACCCAAACTTTTTTTGTATTTGCCTTTACAGAAAAATATATTCTTGATGAAAGATTATAAATCAAGCCAATAAAATATATTTTCCAATTACTTAAATAAAGCTGATGTAAATTTAAATTTTGTATACATTTGACCTCATAAGGGTTAGGAGAAATTTAACAGTTTAACATTTGAAATGTCTAATTTAGTTATAAAAATGTGGATGTCAATAAGAAATTATTAAAATATATTACATGAATTATTATTGAGTGTCGAATGACGCTGACAATTAATTATTTAAAAATTTTAATGAAATATGTCAAGGTACGTTATTAAAATTTAATTGAGGTAAGTGAAGAATTAAATAGAATGATTTTTTTATATCAGGATGATATATAACTGGTATAAGAAAGTTATGTGGCCACATCAGATATTTTATGTATGCTTTCAGTGTCGGTGTTCAATTGAAGCATAAAATTAAAGTGTAATAAATTCGTGTGCCCTGTGTATAATCCAGGCACCAAGATATGCCCCAATTTCGAGGGGGTTAAAAAATTATTTTAACACAGCAGATGAAGAAATATCCAGAATTAAGTGGATATTTAGCAACGAATAGCCGGAGCACTGAGTACTTACCCATTTGAACATTTCCTGAATGCCTTGTGGAGACTTATACAAATGGGGTAATGACTTCAATAATATCTCGGGCAATATCTTTGTTTATTCTGAATCTTTTAACTAATGCACTATCTGATAAAGTGAAGGGATTCATTTGTAGAACATCATTCTCATTCAGAATATTCTTCAGCTTTGTTGAGGTCTCGTAATTTCTCATTTGCACAAGGCAATTCGTCTAGGTCCATAAAGGTGGTATAAGCTTCAAATCAAATATAAAACACAACTAACACTGGATGACGAAGAAAAAGTAAAAAAAATGAGGTTAGATATCCGATTCCCTTGAAATGACTAGAAGCAAGTTCAGTACTTTTCGCCCGATGTGAGCTCTCCCAAAATTCAAGAATACACAATTCTTGTTTTCAAGAGCATTTTTGTTATATATAATCCAATAAACCTCAATAACAACTACAATCTACAATTCTCACTTTTTTTTTTGTTACCTATTTCGAAAGAATGGATGTGATAGGTGGTATAGGAAAAAAATTGACAAACCACTTGTATAATTTAGTTATTTGTATATTTAACCGAAAAACTTACTTTGGCATACAAGCACTTAGAAATTAGAGTGTCATAAAAATGGCAAACTTGTATAAAACACACTCTAAATATTCACAACACCACAATCCAAAAGAATTATACCACATAAATCAATAAAATTAAAACGGAGAAACTGTGTACAAAAAATTATTAGTTATATAAGATTAAATATAGCCAAAATTAATAGATTATTGGATACAATTAGATATTTTAAAGGTATATGCATCACTTAAAACTATTGGATATATAGCACACTTACAATACATTTATAATGGCATTTCAAACCATTATCACGAAAGAGATAAACGTTATTTGCCATTTTCTTGTGTTTGATATTATTCAGGAGAATAATATTCAATTAAATGACTAGTTCATATTTAAAAAAAAAATGACAAATAATTACAGATTTTGTAACTAATTATATAAATATTTTACCAAGAATTCTGTTTACTACTTTAGGAACTTGAAAGTAACGTTATCTGATAGTTTCAGACTTTCAAAATGTGGTAATAGCAGAAATTCTGACAGACTGCACTTGTGAAACAACTCATTTACAATAGAATTTTTAACTCGACTTGTAAATAAGAGTAAAACTGCTGCTTGAATTCGATTCAAACCACAGTGCAGTATGACAATATACTAATCCACATTTCTATATTAATGCGTAGTTGTGTTAAAACTACTGTATGAAGAAAGTATGCATGATATTTACTTGTTGCTTGTCGTTAAATATACCAAAATGAATTTAAAACTTAATAGTTAATGTCTAAAATGCCACCACGATGGTAAACTTGATAAAACATGTCTAAATCTACGGATACCTTAAGCTACTAGAAGTAAATACAAGCTTTTTAATTAATATCTGCTGAGTATTATTACAATTATTATCAATAGTATGCTGTAAATGTAAAACAAAGTCCACTTTACTCTGTACTTTTTCAAATTTTGCTTTCCTAGGTAATTATTTTAACACCTACATATAGTTTACATGCATGCGGTAAAGTTAAAACACCGATATATTTCCATGAATTTGCAACTAAAATAATATATATTTTACTAATTTCATCTACGAAAAAGAAAGAAGTGAAATAGTTGACAGCCTGAATATTTCGACGTTTGTATAAATGCTCAGAAACAATAAAAATAGCTATATGGACCTGAAAATTTCAACACTGTCAACATTACACCCCACAGCTATATATATTTTTTTTGCAATAGCATTTATATAATTACAAGTTGGCGACGCACAACCTTCAAACACTTGTACAGTACGATAAAAATAACTAAACCATATCGCCAACTGCACTAACAACTACTTAAAAATAGAAACAAAAAACAACTAATAAAGCATAAAAATAAACAATACGCTACCTATACAAAAAATAAGCCTACAGTATGATGTGTTTATGACATGCGCATCTTACAAATTTTGGCACCATCTGTAGACCGAAAACAAAATCCTGATCGAGTATAACCCAAATAAACACTCACAAACCAGAAAATATCACATGACACATTGAGCCACTGTACAACAAACAAAATAAATCCTATAAATACCAAAATATTGGCAAAATGTGTACGTATTCGTAATAGCGGCTCCTCAGGCCTCCAAAATAATAGCAACTTAAATAAATATTTGGTTCAAAAAGTAAGTTAAACATTTATACTAAATATTCACATTAACTGGTCAAAATTATCATTTTAAATTATTTTGTGCTACTAAAAAGTCATGGAATCCAAAAATATTCAGTCTCGATATATTTGTGTGAATATTTTGTACAAATACAAATCGTTATTTAGCAACCACACCCTTATACAAATATACGTGATGTGTATATAAACATTGCTGGCTAGAGCTAGAGTCAAAATTAATAAAAAATCACAAACTTCAAGGTGTGGCGTCTAAAAGACGACAGAGATGGCATCTTCTTTCTTCTTTTACAAATTACACTGCCATAGTATCGTAGGCTGTGAGTCCCCCGTTTGCTGCACAGGCTTGCCCTGTTTCATTTCTAAAAAAAGACAGAGTGCAAACACTTTCCAACACCAAAAAAAAATAATACACAAAAGCAATTATCGTAAGAAAAATATATTCAAACCAATCAAAATGCAATTATTACTTAAATAATATAGGTGCAGATTAGGAACATAAAAAGTGCAACAAAACACAAAGTTAACACAAAAAAAAGCATTATTACAGTGCGGACTTACAGTTTCCTGCTTGAGAGGAATTCATGAAATAAATTAATTCATTTTAAGATTGGCAGTATTTGTGGTGGGAAATGTTTTAATGACAGACAAATATGAAGATATGACAAAAAAAATGATAATATCAATCTCCTCTGCATATGTTCTGATCTGATTAGTGAAGTTTTCTTAAATTTATTTTCAAAAAAAAATTATCGGAATAATTAAAAACACTTATAGTCGACAATTACACACTATTTCTTATTCATATCATTTTAAAACATTAAATGAAATGCTTTGTTAGTCTAGATAATTTAGAATTTTTATATTTATTGCAGAGGGATTGTCTCAACAATATAATGACCCTATTTATGATCATATAATACAGATGATATTTGTTAAAATAATTATTTAGGTTGGGAATACAGTGTACTGACCTCTCAATCAGTTTGCGCATTTCTTCGTGGGACATGCCATCCTTTGAGTTACCTCTCATTACTGAAAACAAATCACACTTAGCTACACGACCACAATACGATACAGTATCTAGCCTAAATGAAATAAACAACACTCCCAATAAAAAACTATTAGTAACAACTTTAAATTAGCAGACTTTGCTTCCATAGGTCCGAGTTAAATCTAACACCAAAATATGAGTCATTCTAACCTGGAAATTTGGTCTTACGTGCAAGCCAAATGTAAGGTACAAATGAATACTGTTTTTTTTTGTCTCATTCAATGTTTAAAACTTCAGGTCAAAATAACAAATCAATAGTAATTTAATATGTTGAGATTTTATGTACTTGTGTTTTAGTTTCATTTAATAAAATATTTCAAATAACAATTTTTAAATATACCTTTTTTTTTTTAATATATTTCAATAGGTAAACACTGAAATACATTATTAGATATTTTAATATACCTGGAAATTTAAAAGTAATGAAAACGAGCAATCTCAACAGTCGAGTGCGAACGACGACTAACGAATTTCACCGTGACGTCATTCTATTTGTTGATGTTCATTATTTATGTGTAATCGTTTACGTGTAATTTTCGAGCTGCGATTTCGGTGTTAATATTAACATTTCACAATCAATATATATTTACATTATTTGGTTTCCTTTCTTAAGGAAAAATGTGCGGAAAACTTTGTAAAAACCCAGAGTGATAATCTATCAAATGTTAAAGCCATTATGCTTGTAGAATACATAAGGACAAATGAATGTTTTAACGCCGTCAAAATAAGATGCATCAAACCAGAATGTAAGTAATAATATTAAAACTTAAGACTTAAATTATTATAAATAAATTTAAAGTAAGTTTGAAAAAAGCATAAGATATTATTATTATTAATAGAAAATTTTCTTTTTAGGTCAATAAGGAGCAGCTACATTAATAATAAATAGATATATCTTGCTACCCATTAATTTAAACCTCATATAGTTTTTCAGTATCATATAACAGAAATAGGCAAAAAAAAACAGATATTTTACATAAAATATATGAACATAACTTAAAAGTGCATTATTAAAGAAGGTACAAAAACGCACCTATGTTGAAATGATCAACACATACAAATCCTCTCATATTTCCTGATATACCAGTTTCATTCCTGCTCATAGCATGTAATCTTAATTTTCGCTTTTTCTTTAATTTAGCACTTAATCCCATTAGTTATACGAATATTTTTTCTGATATCTTTATTGACGAGACTGGCACTGAAGTACTGAATAGTACATTGAATACTTACTATTTTTTTTTAGGCTGAATTGAACGCTATTTTAACATGTTTTACACAGTTTTACAACGATCTAATGCTGATCTTAATACAGTACAACAAAACAAATAGAATGAGATCACAATACCATGGCAGCCATTTACATAACGTCAACGTCGTTTTGCGGCAATTTAAAATAATCATATTGTATTTTTTTATATTTCCACAAAAACAAAAATTAACAACAAATTTATTTTATTATAGTTGTTAGAAAAATGGCAAAGCCATTTTAAATATCTGACCATGATGGTTTTTTATAAACATAAAAAAATTAAAATAAATGCCTACTCTGTAAAAATCCCAACCTTAAGAGAAATTTGTTAAGATGTCACATTCATTTTCGGACATCTTGTACCAGTGGCGGCTGGTGCGTAAGTGCTGCAGAGCTGCAGAACTACCAAAAATATAGCCTAGAATTTTATATCTAAACAATATTGTTGTTGGTAATGTGAGTGTCAATAAGTTTAATTAACTGAAGAACAATAATATTGAATGTATGTGTGTATGTAATTATATTAATATTGACAACCGTGGTATTAAAAACAATAAGAGTGTGTATGTGATTTATTCTAATTACTATTAACAAGTGTAATCTAGGTAGGCACTGTTGAAAAACATAAGGTGTATGTGTCTGTGTTTCTGGTTATACTGAATCCAAATATTATTGAAAATCATCACACGGATGTAGTTTATAATTTAATTAATGTATAGAGATGTTTTAAATATTCTTATGAAGAAAAAATCGAATTAAAGATGAAAGATCAACCATTAAAGCACATTATTATTGAAATAGCCAGCCTTAGGCAAGGGAAAACATAACTGTAAATTTAATAAAGAAATTTTTCCAGAAATAATTAGATTTGTGGTTGTAATAAAAAAAACAAAAGACATACTGTTTTCCCTGTTTACTCTTTGGTAGTGATAAAGCTTGGACGGACGTTGGAGTGACTGATTTGGTACACTTCAGTGAAAAAAATAAAAAGCAGGAAAACTCCAAAAGTCCATAATTTTATGGAATGTGCTTTACTAGGAACAACTGATATTAGAGCTCAGTTGAATTCAACCTACTGGATAATTTTACAGTGACATAATGACAATGTGACAAAAACAGATGTTATCAAAAATTATAAACTGCATTAAAATCTGTGGGAGCCTTGAATTGGCACTTCATGGACATGATAAAAGTGAAACTTCTCAAAATCCTGGGATATTTTACGTGGCTTGACAAATTCTTCAGCTGAACTTGATGCAACATTAAGCGAGCACTTAAAAAATGCTTCTGTCTTTTAAGGTAGTTCTAAAGAGATACAAAACGATCTTTTGCACTGCATACTTGAGGTCTGTCATGAAGAAATAATTAAAAAAATTACCGAAGCTTCATTTCTGGCAGTCATGGGCAGATGAAACCACGAATGTGGCTGCAAAAACGCAACTGGTGGTCATTTTTAGATATACTCGTAAGAGTGAACCAATAGAACGATTTTGGACATATTTAAATCCCACAAAATGTGACGCTGAAACGCTTACTAAAACTATTTTAAATGTTTTAGATCCTTTAATTGAAAGTTCACCCAATAAATTAATAACGCAAAGTTACTGTGGAGCAGCAGTAATCAGTGGACTACACGCAGGCGTTCAAGCATTAATTAAAAAAAGTGTCCATTTGCTCATTTCATACACTGCTTGCCCATCAATTAAACTTGGTTATGTCCAAGTCGGCTACTGCAAATACGCAAGTACGTGTGTTTTTTGGAAATTTGCAAAACATGTTAAACAAAATTATGGGCAGAAGAATTGCGCATGGTGCTATAACTTGTTAGATTTTTAACACATGTACAGTTAATGTTGTATTTGAAAATTGAGAATCTCTCATTGAGTGGATGGAAGAAATAGCAGAACAATTCAGTAATCAAACTGTGTGCGGTGCAGCTTCCTCTATCCGACGTTTATTGGAGGATTTAGTTTTCATTTTCTGGCTGACATTTTTCCACCATGTTATTCCCCACGTGGGTATTCTATCAGATCAATTGCAGCAGAGAAAGATCGAACCAACACAAGTAAAAAATGCCATTGAGAATTTTGAATAAAATTTAATTCGTATAGGAGTATAATTGATGACATTATTAATGAGGCGTCAAATCTGTGCACTCAACCGCCGCAAAATAAACGAAAACATCCTGGCAATACTAAATTTGATCATCGTGTTTCCGCATTAGAAGAATGTGATGTTATTATTAATTGTGCAAAAGATCGGTTTAGTTTTAAAGATCATTTAATAGGTGCATCTCTTTTCTTTTCTGAGCATTTTGGAGAGTACTGTGCTAGTTTCCTAGTGATAAGTATCATTTGTTTAGCTTATCCCACACTTAACAAATGTTATTTATTCAAGAAATGACGATCGGGCATTAAATGTTTATATTAGAGATAGACAACTTTAATGAAAAAGTCATTGAAAAATTTGCTACTAGGAAGGATTGTAGAAAGAATTGAATTAATGTATAAAAAATAGGTGAAACTTTAAATTATTTTCTTCCGGGTGAAACGTGCAGAACACCTACATTTTACCATGAACCGCCACTGTCCTGTACAAATAAAAAATTACATTTTTTCGTATATTTTTATATACACTTAGCTAATGATGTTATCAAAGTCAGATAAAAATAGGCATAAAATGGCAAAAAAAAATAATAGTCAATTGCTTTTAGATACATTTTCCAATTTGTTCTTACCATAATGAATAAAATCAGTACACGATTAATAATTATAAAAAAAAAGTTTTTTATTGGAGTGCGAAATGTTAAAAATATACACGATATATGCAAAATAAACAAAACAAAAAAAAAATGTTAATAACCAGCATGCAGTTAACACTCGTCGAAAACCATGCGACAAAAATTGAAAGATGAAAAATGTTTGTTAATGAATGAACTGTTAATGAAATGAGTTGAAGAACCTAATCTAAAACTAATAGATCACGCTCACAACTCACTTACCCTGATCATCTTCTGAAAAAATATGTATTCTTTAAATATATCTTTCAAACATTTCTTTGTTTAAATGTCAGGTTTTATTTTAACAGGTAGCTTTGTAAAGATTCAAAGAAACTTAATTTTAAAAATAATTTTGATTTTCTAAAAGTTTTCCTAAACCAAGTTAATCTGAAATTTTATTTATTATAATCACTATAAATGTCATTGATACTACTTATTGGTTTTAATTTTTAAGAAAAAAATCTTGGATGAATGGATTAAAATAAAACCCGACATTGTGATTATCGTTATCAGTTCTAAGTTAATATTACCATCTCAATTATTATTTACAGCATTATCTTAAAAAAAAAAGAAAAGAAATATTAAACAGAACGGAGAGTCTTACCACCATATGTTCGGCTGTTAATAAGTTGATCTCTGTCGCATTCAGCTTCTGAAATTTCATTACTATCTTTCGAATCGTTAAAAGATGGATCATGGTTACGTGGTGGTGGGGGTGGTGGTTCAGGACTGCTACTGGTTGGTTGTACTCTCAGAGAACCTAAAGAACGACGTCCAATAGAACTTCTGCTACCGTACTGATCATAGGGAGCTCCATAGCCGCCATACTGGGATCCATATTGTTCGTCTTCAGGAGCACAGTTTGCTGGATCGTCATATTCTGGTCCAGGGGAATATATACTACCATTACCTAAATAAAAAAAAAAATGTTTTTGATAATTTTTTTCATTTTAAAAAACGACTAAAACTTTTGTACCTTGTGAGCCAACTCTATCATAGCGATTCCTGTTCTGTCGTGGCATGGATTGTGATCCATTACGTGAGTGAAGTCCATGAGGAGTGTTCATACCAGAAGGTCCCATTGTACCTGCATGTGGATGAGGGAAAGTTTGGAACTGCATAGCTTTAGTTGGATCCATTTCTTCACGGAATCCCAAAAGATGGAAAGTGGCATAAGGGCAGATTTCGTCATCCATACCTTTAATGATTATACAGTTCGAAAATCTCATTAATAATTGTTGCTGCCTACATTATGTACATGTGCAGCCAATATATTTCCTATCACTTTTATATTAACACAGGCAATGGTTGAATTATATCAAATTTCCTATATTTTAACAAAATTTAATTTGAGAGTAATTTTAAACCACAAAATGATTTGAAATATTTTAACGTCTATCCATATTTTTCCCTTAATGGAGTTTAGATAAAGGAAAATATTTTGTAAATTAATTGAATCATCCCGATACAAAATTCAGAATTTACTAATTATCATCAAATACCCCTGTAAGTGGAATTAATTGTAGAATTTTGCTTATGACAGAGCAGAATTAAGCAGATACTTGTCTGATCTATACTGCAAATTTGTAAATATATATGCCGTACGTATATATGGCATAAAACTGATAAAAGTATACACCAAATACCTCTGAAAATGCAATTAACTTGATGATTTGTCAATTAAGGGTGAGTTATACCACATCAGTTTAATTTTGATTGAGAACTAAGTAGTATAGAAACAATGGTCTAACAATTGAAGCGTTGAAATATCAAAGAGGCTAAGTGCCAAAAACTGTTTATTGAGATATTTAAAAGAAATCTCTTAAAACACACAGTGACACTTACACATCACGCCATCTAGAATTGAGTAGAAAAAATATAAAGCAAAGCTTGTGACACTTGGACGAATTACATGTTGTTTTTGCTCGTACATAGAACCTTTCTATCATCATTAAAGCTGAAACATTGGGATTAAATCTTCTACTGCAGGTAGCAGCGTCAGCATAGGGGATACAACACAAATATGGCATGTAGCCACAGTTCACAGGTGTGTTGTTTGATGGTGTTGGTACTACATCCTTTGTAAAATGTCACGCCACGCCAGCCGGAAGCTTTGTCGTTTGTGAATCGAATCCATAGATTGCTAAACATTTTCTTGAACTACATTACAATGGAGCAGTAATAAAGTGTTTTGTGTGCCAGACGAATTTTGTAGGCTAGAATTCCAGTAACTGTAAATTACATATTCAAAGCAAACGTCATATAAAATATCGCCAGTAGGCTCCATACTGGGTGTTTCTGTATGATCTCATTTTTATGTTGATTGTGTGATATTCCGCCGCATGTCCTCAACGAGCATTTTCGGACATTTTGGGAAACATATGTACCTAAGTGGCCACTATCTATGAGGGGATGACTATGTTATGTTCCTCATGTAAGAGGATAAACAGAGAACAACATACGATCAAATTTAACGTGATAAAAAACTATGGATATATGTTGATGAAAGTAAGGATACAAAAAACAACAAAGTAGGAAATGTTTTAGGATGCATTTTAACTCCAAATCAAATAACGATGCCATATTTAATTGCAAGTAAAAGATTACAAAAAACAAGGTTGAGCAATTCAACAGCTAGTAATGCAAGCTCTTGAAATATTTTGCATACATAAGAATCATATTTTAATGTTAGTGGCAGATGGGAATGCGCATATAATTAAAGCAGCTACATCACTTGTATTAATTTATTGCACATAACCTGTCTACTTCATTGCTTTCATCGTGTGGCAGAAAATATTTGAAGCAGTTATCAGGATGTCAAAAATTAATAGCAAACAAAAAACGATTTTTTCAAATCTCCACAACGCATTAACGAACTTCACAAATCATGCCTAGGAATTCCTGAATCTCCACAGCTGATATTAACGAGATGGGGAACCCGGCTGGAAGTTGCTTTTTATTATAATAAGCATTGTCACGCAGTTAAATCAGTAGTTTTCAAATTCAACCCAAAGAAGTTCAAAGTTATCAAGGAAAGTCAACAGCAGTTTGAAAATCCACAAGTTGAAATAGATTTACACACTATACAAGAGAACTACAGTATATTAGAAAATTCTATTAACCAATTGCAAGATAGTTCTGCCTCCTTAGCTCATTTGAAATAGTTGACATCGTAAATATGGCATTACAAAACTTAACGGATGTCACTGATGTTCAAGCCGCAATGAAATTTAATGTCTTATTAAATAAAAATCTGGATTTTGCACAACTATGCCTTAAGCAGTGCCTAAGTGACAAATATTCTACAAGTAATCTCTGAATGTAGAATGTTCATAATCAAAATATGGTGCGATATTCACAGAGAAATGTACACGTTTAAAGAAAACTACTGTAGAAGGCATCTCTAACCATCACACTGAACCAGTGTGGTACAACTCGGTTAGTTTCAATATTTAGACATTGATCACAACAAGGTTAGAACTAAATATTCTTTCCTTACAGAATTGGTATCTAATGCTAAACAATTGTCCACACATTATGGCTGAAGTTTTTCCGTTTGCTGAATAATATCATTTTATGAAAGTTAAATTCTATATAAATTGATAAAATGTTTTTCAAAGGTTTATATGATTTACACATTATTTAACGAATGCCCAAATTAATTTCTTTTTGAGGTGCGACTAATTTAATTAAAAAATTGCTGGGATATTCAAAGTGCTACAGATTTATTTTATAAATGAACAAAATATAACTATATGGGTGTGCAGAGCATTCAAAAATATACATTCATTCCTTCAAATGTTTTATGTATTAATAATGGAAACATTGCACAAAAACAATACCATGCAACATGCAGAGAAAGGAGCTTAGCAAAGAAGCAGTAGCAGACTTACTTTTTATTCTGTAGGAAGAAGCTTTTTTATTTATATTTATATACAAGGTTGCTGTTAGTAATAAATGACACACTTATATAGTTCATTCGAATTATATGAATTCACTTGATTGGTGCTTATATTATGGTGACCAGACAGTTCCACTTAACGGTCTACTTCATTACTTGAATCTCAACCCAACAATTAGCTCTACAACAGCCCCTGAGAAACATACCCTACTGAGTATTGCCTCTCTGAACTGGCGACGCCATCAACAAAATATAATCTTGATACCAATAATTACCAGTTAGCTGTTTATTATTTCTTTTTTTTTTTAATCAATATTATTTACTTTTTATGTTTAGGTTTTAAGTATGTTTAAATTTATAGCGGTGACTTTAAAATTAATATGTACAATATTATTTAATGGTATCATAAATTAAAGAAAGATATTTAGATATAACTATTAATAATGATTACTGAATCGTTATTCATTTTAGTTGAAGTAAAAAATTATCCATTTTTTTTATATGTATATTGAAATATGAAATTTAGATTTACAAAATATGTTAGATAATGGAATTAAATAATTAAATTAGGAATGCTAAGAACATTATACATTTTTTTTATAATTGAATGGTGGCAAATAGCCGGGAAAGTAGTTGTTTAAAAATAATATGTTTTATACTTATCTGAAATAAGTAGAGATAAAATATCTAATAGTTTACTGGTGTTATATGTAAATCTAGATTTCAGGTTTTAATATACGTATGCGTATAAAAAAGTGGATAATTCATACTAAACGAATGGAGGAAAGTTTATTAATATTGCCAAAATAATTTTCTTTAATTTATAGTCATGTAAAAATATGGTTTGTGTTTCATTAAGATTTCAAATGTGTTAGTTAATAAAATAAAATCAAATATAGTTGTAAAATTTTTTTTAATTTCAACCCAGAATCACTTGCAAATCCATATAACGTGTGTGCTTGAAATTTTTTTGTATGATCGCTACCAGACACTAATTTAATATATTATTTATAGTCAATCTGACCATGTTAGCTCAGTAGGTATACTATAAATATTGTTTGTAACAAAAACAAATGAAATAAGTTTAAATAAGACTATAAAGAAATCTGGAATTCATAGAACAAATGAACTATATTGTAACCAAAATTATGATAAACATGTTCTTCTAAACAACTTAAAAAAAACTAAGAAAATTATAAATATAAAAAAAGTACTTAATAAAAAAAAACTATAAATAAACTGTATGTATGTTACTATATGTATGTTGTGTAAAATGGCAGCCAGTAAATTAGCTGTATACTGATGATGTTGAGAATTCATAGTGAAGTAAAAACTGTAAAATTTTGATCACAGCTTAGCCTACACGTTAAGACGTTGATCTTTCTTTATAATAACATTACTTGTCAATACTTCATGTCCTCTCATTCATATTTTATAATTTTATACTTTTCAGCACATATTAATTCTACACGAGTCTCACAAAGAAAAAAATAAAAATAAAAAATAAAAAATTCTAGAACTACTCAGTACAAAATAATCTTTCAAATACACTTCAAGGCTTTTATGGGTTACTATTAAGTAATCACTAATTGCAGAGAAATTCAACAAATTAAAGGTATAGAAATTTTAATTTTTAAGTAGATACTATTAACACACCACACACCTTTCTTAGGTTAGATTTTTTTAACATAAATTCGTTAATAGTGTTTGTCCGTTCAATCAAATATTATGCAATAAATATCACAATCCAAATTCTTGATTAAAGAAATGTCCTTTTTTTTTCACTACCAAAATGAATATCTTTTCATAGGGTGCTTATATTTGATAGTACATTCACAAAACATTTGATAAGGGCGTTAGGGGCATTCAATGCTCGATTTAAATTTAGGATAGGAATTTTGGGCGGTATGACATAAACAGAAACACGCTGCGCGCCGTATACGTACAGGTTTTCCTTCACGAAATTTTTCATTTTTAGTTTATTTCAATTTATAATGCCCTTACCCTGTAAACTCCTTTGTGGTTTGTTTGAAGAGAGTTGGAAGCCGCAGAAAGGTGCAGATATAATTCCATGCTGTTCGAGAGGGCTGAACGTTTGTTGGACGTAACACTAACACTAGCAGTCTTACTAGTTTTTTTTTTAAGGCAGTTGAAGATTCTAAGAAGCATACCAACACTACAAAATTGTCGGCACGGGTTGTCCCGCCAATATTAACGTCCACTAACTACACTGCACTCAGAACAATAGAAACTACATAATAAAAATAAAGAAATAAGAAATGTCTTTATACTCGCATTATATGCAACAGTTCTCAACCACATCTGGCTGCAGACTGAACAGAACAATCAGGTAAACAATACAAGTCGCTGCCGCCAAATTTTATATAATTCTCGGCGATTGACGATTCCCCATCGGTGCGAGTTTTACATGCAAAAAGTAAACAAAAACTGTCATACATTACCATTTATTTTATTATTATATCGCGCGTTTTAGTAATATGTTTTAACTCGCCTCTGTGATTTCGCCCAGAATTCCTAACTCTATTTATATTAATCGTGCAATATTTGACTGATTGGCAAAACTAACACAACTGACTAATTAATAGAGCTGTCCGAGGTGGCTGGAGTACAGCCACGGTCTTGCGATGGCGTCACACGTGCCGATTTAGAAGTGATTTACGCTGCAGTCTTATTTGAAAGGTTGATGCGTGAGGTTGTACCTATAAATTATACATGTCAAACGCGCCAAAGGGTAAAAAACGACCGTACGCGGACACAGTGAATAAATTTATCTGTGAATTTCCGGATTTATTCTATGACGGATGCAAAATAATTTGTAAAGTTTGTAATCAAGACAATGTGCTGGCACAAAACAGATTGTCGTCGTCATATCAACACCGTGCAACATCAAAATAAAAAAAATGGCATGCCTTTGACAACTCAGTTTATGTTTGATTTATTGTTAATGTTAATAGCCTGTAATATTCCGCTACACATACTGGATAAACAACCATTTCGGAAGTTTTGGAATAAATACAATCCCCAGGTGAACTTACCAAGTCGTACATCGTTACGTAGATATATTCCAGCTGTTCGTGAAGACATTGTAAATAGGATTAAATGTGGATTTAAAAATGCACGGCTCTGGTTATGTATTGACGAGACGACAGATTGTAAAAAAAATTCTATTTTAAATATTATAGTACGTGTACTGGGCCCTCTTAAACTAACATTTCCACTTTTACTAGCTAGTAAAAGACTAACTGCGTGTACTGGCGAAATAATTACGCGTGGGGTGTTGGAGACATTCGAAAAATTTGAACTTTCAACAAGTCAAGTATTGATGTTTGTGACTGATGGTGCTGCGACAATGCGCAAGGTAGGCCGTTCTTTTCAAAGAGACAATTGTAGGTTTTTACATGTTACGTGTAAAGTGCATGCGTTACATCTTGTGGCAGAAACGATTCAAAAATGTATTAATAGCAAATACAAAAAAAAGTTTTTCTCAAATCTCCTAAACGGCTTCGAGCATTTCACAGACAGTGTCCTGGTATCCCTGAACCACCAGAGCCGATTCTTACACGTTGGAGAACGTGGTTGAAAGCGGCTTTTTATTATGCTGAATATTTTCAACAAATAAAAGCTGTGAAACTACAGTTCAACCCTAACGAGGCTGCAGCTATTAGGGAAAGCCAGACAAGCTTTCAAGGCGTTTCCCTTGAAACAGATTTAAAAACTATTAATAACAATTATAGAGGACTACACGACGCAATAGAAAAATTGCAAAATAGTTCGTTGTCGTTAGTGGAATCGCTGCAAATAGTGGACGACGTAAATACACAGCTACAGGCTATAAATGACGCAAAAAATAATCGCGTTAGTGAAAAATTCGAGAGTGTATTACAGAAAGATCCTGATTTTAGCAAATTAAGACAAATTTGTGATGGTGCATCTACAACTTCGTTAAGTGAGTTCACAGATTGTTTTACTTATGCCTGTATTACATCCGTAGATGTCGAATGGTCATTTTCAAAATGCAAAACATATTTTTTCACCAAAGCGAACATCGCTGACGGAGACAGCTGTAGAAACATACCTGATGCTATTATACTATAGATCTTCCCCACTTTGTGATGACGACAACCAAACTACTTCATAAATCTGCTTAAAAGGGTGAGTTTTATACAAATTTTTATAAAATGTAACATTATTGTTAAAATTTATTTCCATTTACTGTACTTATTCAAGTATTATATGATGTAAACATATGAGTCATATGACGGCTCTGTCGGCCAGGTGACCTCGGACAGCTCTACTAATTAATGTTCAAAAACCTAACCTAAAAAATAAGCTGTGCAATGTATACTCAATTTTAATGTGTGTACTGTGTACTCATTTTGTTCCTCTAGATGTTCTGTTGTGTGTTGTAGCTTGAATAAAAATGCATACTATCCACAGATTTGTGAAAAATCATTACCCCCACTTTACATGCTTTTGTTTTGTCAAAGGGAGCAGTAATTGTAGACATAGCGAATTTTAATAAAATATTTTACGATTCATTTTGGTGATATTGATTCAAATTGGACTGCTTTCCTTGATTGAAAATTCAGTGTATCACCGCTATAGATTAGTTCATGAGTTGATTGCCTCCATTTACATAACTGGAACATAATCTAATAATGTCTTGAGTACCACCTTGTTGTTATGACTGAAGAAAATTAGGTAGTTACCGACAAATGACTATCTAATATAACCTAATCATATGTTATATTTATTTTACATAAATTTAATTCAAACTGAGGTTATTTTTGGATAGCAGATATGTAGGGTTGCCAACTTCAATTTTGCGTTTGAGGGACATCTGTTAAAAACATGAAAAATAAAAAAAAAACACTAATTAAATAACAAAAGTAAACCCAACAGGGACATTCCCCAATATGAGGGATAGTCATCAACCCTGTCACAGTAATAGTCAGCCAAGGTAATGTACACTAATTATAGCTCTGGCTTTACATAACTTTTAAAAGAGACCTTTTAAACTGAATATTTTTTAGATAATGTATTCTGCTTCATTTTGAGTGTTTTATTTGCTCTAATAACCAATCATACATCTTAACTGAAACTGTTAGTACACTCATACAAAACAGACACAATAAGTAATTAGAAATGTTCATCTGTTATGTCTATTTATCAAAATATGTAAAATTGTCACTTCACGAAATACATATTTATCGAAAAAGCACCAAAAAAGCTTTTTTACAAAAGAAAAACCATTCTACAAAAACTGATTTTCTTTACCTCTATGAGTATGAACAGTCTCATTTGAGCCCCTCCTACTTCTTAGTTCTTCATATAAATGACGTCTAGGGTCCCAAGTAGAATGAGAACGGTAATGTGCTCCTATATGTACAATTATAAAAAAAAGTAAAATCTATCGCATAAGCCTTAACTGCATTATTTGCCCGCTGTTAATAGGCCATTAATAACATTTAACAGCAAAATAATAGTAACTAAATCTAACACATAAGCAAGGCAGAGGTATTGGAATGGAAACATTTATTCTCTTAGTTTTTCCTAAGAAATTATTAATTTTCACATACAGTATTTTATTTTGATTTAAAACAAATTAATAATTTCCCATAAATTTAACTCATGGGTTCGCATGAACAATGAACTGAACAAAATTTTAAAAAGAAAAGCATGCAAATAAGAAGCATATGGTGATCTTACTTAAGGTACCTCGCTTGATTCTGTCACAAGTATTGTAGTTGGATCCTGGTACAGGGGGGAAGTTTCCTGTTGGGTGGAGCGATGTATCCTAATTCATCTCTTAAATCAGGGCGGCGTTTGTCCAATGTTGAGGTCGCATTACAGGACTGATTGTAAACCACATCATCTAGAGATTACAAAATGTTACAGTAATGATTAGGACTATAAGATTTAAAAAAAAATGATAAGGAATGGCGATGCTGAAATAAATTAACAAACTAGAATATCTAGAACAATTCAGTAAAAAACTTCAAATAAAAATATGTTTAGTTTTCATATAAATAGACTTTATCTTCTGCATATTGGATTTCGATTTTATCCCAATAAAACGACTAAATATGTGACATATTAATTTACATAAATTAATATAATATGGTCATTTTATCAGTTGAAATTTGACATTTCAAATTTCCAATACTTTCAAAATTTATATCTGAATAACTGGCATATAAGATTTAAATCATATGAATTGGAAGAATTAACATGAATATTTTAGATTTTTATTGAATAGTTCGTTGGGGAATAAACTAAATTCCTATATCACTGATAGAGCTAAAGGATTTAAAATAATAAAATAAAATTTAAAAAAAAAAGGATGAGATATGAAGAATAGGGCCATACACATACAGTCGCTCCGGAGCCTAGTTTGGAGAGGCCCGTGAGCTTTCCTCGAAAGCGCCACGCAAATGACAACAATACCAACTACGACCACAACAACGGTTGCAGCCACAGGTACAGCAATGTTCCAGTCTACCCAGTCTGGAATCCATGGGAAGAGCATTTTCATGGCGGGCATGTCTCTGGCGGGTGCGATCGTACCTAGAATACAACATACATTACACTGTACCTTTGTTATAGTTTCCTTTGCCACGCAACACACAGATCACGATAATGGCAACAATAATGACCAAGACGGCAGCCACTACGGGAACTACAAGGTTAAGGTTTGCGAGGATTATTTGTATGGTGTCCTCTTTGGGGATTTCACGGGCCGGGGCAATAGTACCTGAAACCAAAACACAGGGGGTGTTTCAACAGGTTCCAGTTATAACTACACAGCGCTCAGGTATAAAACAACACTGTCATATCTCATGTTTACATACAATTTTCAAAGAGTTATAAATTATTCAAGGCGATTCGTACTAATTAATATTATTACATATTAAAATTTCAGGACAGCCAAAAGTTTATGTTTTATATAAATTTTTATCCCTTATATACTTTTCAAAATATGTCAAATCTGAAAACGGATTTTAAAAACCAATTGGTTAATAGTTTTTTAAGTGAGAAATTCATGGTTCCATAGTTGCCAAAAAATATGGGTCAACAGTTGGGCTTGTGATCGTATGTTGTTGTACATTTTTCGAAAGGAAGGTCTTTCCCATAATTTTTTTTGGACAGTCTGGTATCTATCTATCATAGATCGCACATAGTTAGATCATTGTTTAAGCAACCTGTTGGTGACAATATTTTCAGCAGCTAATGATAGTATATTATAAACACAATAAATAGTATACTATTAAGTTCAATCTAATTATTTCTTCAACTAGTAACAAATATTTGATCCTATCTGGCAACATATTACAAATTAAATATTTTTACTTAATTTAAGACTAGAAAGTTGAGTTTATAGTGAAAAATTCCCTAATTATTAAAAAATTACCATTAGCCAAAAATAACAACTTCATAATAATTATTATATTCCAACATCCAATTTTTGCATAGGAAAAACTTTACATCAAACACTAACACTGGGCTGTTCCTTGTGACGCAAAACATGTTTTTAAATATTTCATGAAACTGTGGGTTTTATATACAATTAAAACAAAGGAGCTTTTCCAAAATACTACAAATAAATAAATATATTATTATCAATTAATTTAACATTAATGATAGACAACATAATTTTTAATAAATATGAAAATTGACTTGAGCTTATATTGTTGACAATTTACCAAGTATTGTACAGCATATAAAAAAAATACAGATTTAGTACAAGGTTAATTACAGTTTGCAGCTAGTAAAACAGTAAAATCAGTAATTTTCTCTTTTATCATCTTAAAAAACTTAAAATGTGAAATTTTCTGAAATTTCATGGCTGTTTTTTGGTTATAAGGGTGTCATTTTTTTTGGACAACTTCAACAATTAATAGAAAAAATCGAAATAATAGCAGTTTACTGAAGAAACTTAATTCCAAAACTTCACCATTTTCGAAGTTTCAATTTATTTTCGATTTATTTTTTGTATCATCCTTTGTATGGTAAACATGTATAAAGCGAAAAAGATCTTTTTTTGACATCTACCAACGTAATATTTGCAAATTTAAGACTTCTATATCCCTTGTAGGATGTTCCTCCTTAAGATATCGATTAATATCGATTACAATTACAAAATGTTTCACATCAAACATTTTTATGTAAAATATTATTATACCGCTTATTCACTCGAATACCAGGGTCACCTTTTAGAGCTTGTCATTTATTTTGTATATTATGAATTATATGTAAGGACTCTTCTAGCGATAATGAATAATTTTCTAATAGTTGAATATTGTCCGATACCACTGTATAATTGTTGTTAATCACATGTAAAATGAAATCCTTCATTCGTTGAAAATACTCATGGCAGTAGTATCCAACTGCTGCTAGCCATGTCCCCCAATGTATTAAAATAGGTTGCGGTGGAATTTGCATGTCAGGACAAACTAACTTAAAACTTGTAACCCGTTTAGAGGTTTTCAGACGGTGTTAGCACGCCCTCGTCGCCAGGTTGCCAACATAAATCTTTAAATCGCTGTTAAAATTTTTCTTTTGATAAGCACGAAAATTGAAAACAAATAATTCATCTTTAATACCATATGGATTTAATATATAAATTTACAGGCAATACTGAGTCATATTTCTTTTTATTAATAAGAAATACATTGATAATAAAAAATTTAAAAAAAAATACACATCAGTATTGCCTGTGACTATACAGGTTAGGTCGACATATTCATTTGAGGATGTGTTAGTAGAGATCATTTGCAATTGATTTAACCATAATATCCATTATGCAAAGCCCAATGGTTTTTGAGATATTCTAATTTAGTTTTTTTACAAGTATAGTTTTTAGCTCTTGCACTTTTATCTTATCAAAGTATTTAACACATTTTTTGTTATGTAACTTGTGCTGTTGTGTAAACTAACACGGGAAACTCATATATTAAAAAAGTTTTACATTTTATTTTAAAAAATTAAAAAAAACATAAATTAACATATCTCAAAAACTATTGGGTTTTACATAATGGATCTTATGGTTAAATCAATTGCAAAGGAGCTCTACTAACATGTCCTCAAAGGAATATGTCGACCTACCAGTCACCCTGTATATTAATAATAATAAAATAATAAATTTATTGATCCCAAGATAATTTGCATTTTATACGGGTCAGTAAAGATAATGAGTAAAACAATTTGTATAATATTGTAGAATAAAAAGAGTAAAAACACAGTTATAAAATAAATTAAATCTATATAGTATTTAGGATGAATTATTTGTTTTCATTTTCGATATTTCTAACAGAACAATTTTAATAGCGATTTAGAGATTTAAATTGGACACCTGGTGAAAACACAGACTTCCCTTACACTTTAGATCATTATATTTGTCTATATGCTTAAAAATGTAAGATACAAATCTTAAACCGGCACGCCCTGGTATTGTTATTTTTATACATATGATTGCGAAGAAATGCTTAAGCAGACTGGATTATGGCTCGCGGAGATTTCAATTATATCTGCCCCATACACGCATATAGTATTTGTTGCCTACGTACATGCGTCTATGACCAGCGTTACCTTTGACATGCTCTAAATTGTTTATTACTCTTTCCTTATAAGAAATAGACTATAAATTTGTTGACATCATGTTACCTACTGCTCACTGGTTGTGAACTACGTTACATATTTCAGGTCCATTGATTAATTAGTTAATATTTTTTTCTCCCACTGTAATAATAATAATAATAATTTCCATACTGATGGTACGTACTACCCATTACAATCAAATTATACCTACATGTAACCCTTCATTTCATTATTAAAGAACGTAGAATGTAGATTATCTGATCACTCTATAAGAAAATTGACAGTTGACAGACTGCATATAGTCAAGATTTGTAAATCATCGGTAAAAATATATAACAAAACAAGTATTATTAAACCTCAAGTCAATTCACATTTATAAACAATATCTCTAGATAAAACACTGAACATCAAACATTTAGAAACATTTAAGGATTTATTTATATGAAGAAAAAAGTAAATAAGGACCAAAGAAAATTTCATTTATGATGATTTATGACGTGTTGCCTGAGACTACGAAAACATCTAAAGGAATGTTGGTTTGATAAAATTTTAAATGGAAATTGTTTGAATGATATATCTAAAAATGATTTGCAGCGCTATGTATTATATTCAGGTACTATTGCTATTTGCAAGCAGATATATTTAGGATATACAACAAATTTGATACTCATGATATATACATGGTGGTGTTGGTATAAAACATGTGCTGCAAACATAACACAAATAACTCAAAAAAGTAAAACAATACACATTTATCAAAAACACTCACAGTTATCGTTCATTTTAGTTAAAACAAATCAAGACATCACTTTTCTTAAGTGTATTTTTAATGAAAAATGCATTGGAAATTTCAAAAATAAAATATAAAATAATATTTTATTATGTAGTATGTATAACAGTGTCATAATATATCTGGTATTTTATTTTCTGGAAAGTTTCTGTAAAAATAGTCCAGAAATATTTTCAAACAGAAATTTGTTGAATGTGAATTTGTAAAAATGGATTCATAAATTTATCATTTTTTTCTATTTGGTAGTGCATCACTTCCAGGAAGGTTCCTTTGCAGATTCCTCTGGAGGCGCCGGTAATACGATACTTTTTTTTTTTATTCATTTATTTAACGTCAGTCTATTTTCACTACCAGGGCCAATCACAAAGCCAGGCGACGTGCTACTCCCAACCTAGAAATTTTGCCAAACCTCTTCATTGAAGAGTAGGGATTTTTTACTTGCCCAACATCTAATAGACAAGGGATCAACTGCTTTACATCCTCTTTGAAGGATGGTATATCATCTGCACAACCCTCGCCTAAGATTGCATAGGTTCTGCATATACGCTTATATACTGTAACGAAGTAATTTTTCCTATAATAGTTTTCTGTTGTAATCTTCTTTCATTTTGGTAAACTGTATACTATAACTAGCATTAATGTTTATTTTAAAATCATTTTAATCCAAAATTTAAATTATTTTATAAATCCTGCATTTGGAATACCAATTATTTCCCAAACATAATTGTTTCAAACCGGTTTCTTTTCAGGGCAATCTTAGTTTGTTTCATTATCTTAATGATAAATCAATTATTGTGTTTACACTAAACAACCGCTCGCTGAAGCCAAGATGGAAAGTATTTTAATTTAATTGTTTAATTCCAAGCCAAGTTAAAAGCATTTATTAATGGTAAAGAAATATACACTGATTTTATTAATTTACAGGATAAAATGTTAGTCAATCTAATTTTAATATTAATACCTACATGGCTGGTTTAAGTAGTTTCTTTATGGAAACATAATTTTTAAATGATGAGAAAGCGATTCCCAGCCTCAGAATATTTTATAAACGTTTGTTTATATTAAATAACGCAGGAAATATGTACGCCAAGCTAGCTGGAAATACGTTTTCAACGCACGCATATCAGCTAAAACACCGCTCAATTCGCAAAGCCATGTGAGTTTCTAGCCCCGCTTTGGAAATAAAACCAGACCCGTTGGCCAGAATACGCAGTTAGTTCCGCCGTTCTCAACACAGTAAGCAGCAAGTGTCCGTCCAAGAAATCCAGTGTGCTACGTCATCAAGAGGGGTAAGAATTATTTCCGCTATTTAATTGTATCTCTGTCATTTGCCGATTATCTTCGATCACCTGCTTCATTAATAAAAGTGGGTTATCTATTCAACAACATGCACCGGGAATATTTGGTTGTCATTATTTATTGTTGGTAGGGTTCCAACACCTCGATTCCTGGAAGGGATTTCATCAGGTACATGCAAAGTTACATAAGTGAGGTCTTAACGCTTTGATCTCTAGAAGAAATCTTACGAGGTGCCTCCAGAGGTAATGCATGGTCCATTTCGTCCAACACCCAGATTCATTAAAACTAAGTTGTACAGAAAAGAATCTAGAGTTGATGTGATATCTTATCACTAGTTTATCACTAGCTTCCGAAAGTTAACCCCGAATATCACTAGACACTCACGCATATCTCTGGTTTAGTCAGTTTAAGAGACAGTTTTACAAAAAAAACCCGAGTTAGTAAAACACAACTTCTGCGCTATTAGTTAGACGAGCATCGGAAATACCTGGTCGTCATTATCGATTATTGAGGTAAAGATAGGATTCTAACGCTCGATCTCTGGAAAGAGTTCCATCTCAGTCGTAGTTAAATTTGTACCAATAAAATCTTAAATCCTCGATCTCAGGAAGGTATTTCATCAGGTACACGCAAAGCAGTACAAGTGAGGTATTAATTACTCGATCTCTGGAAGGAATCTCACGAAGTGCACCGGGTTGTAATGTACAAACTGTACCGTCCGCCACACGAGTTAAGAGACCCTAATAAGGGACATAAGGAGCTAATCTAAAGACATAGCACACTGGCGATTAGAAAGTGATATATATTCCGCCTGTCCCTGGACTGACATCCTGCAATTGTGTCATGCTTGTACTCCGTAACCACTTACCACTACATATACCTGCTGCACCGACTATCTGCCATAATACCGCTTTAAGCACTACGAGGACTACAGAATCATTTGCTATAGATACTAATAGTAGTAGTTTCCATAACTTGACTTTTTTTGAGATACCTGCTGTACCGACCTCCTACCATAATACCGCATTAAGCATTAGTGGCTATAGACTCATTAACTGCTTGCTATAGATACCAGTAGTAGTAGATAGTTTCAGTAACTTCGCTTTATATGACATCACTGATTGCTTGTTTTGGTAAATGCTTGTAGTAAACATTTGAATATTGCCTGCCTATAGTAACACAGTAGTAGTAGTTCCCTTAACTTGGCTGTTCTTGCATTATCAAAATTTCTTGCTTGGTTCCTTGGTTACATACATGAAACATAGGTTACTATTTACGGTGTATAATAACTGAACTGTTTTGTATTTATTTCTTTCTTACTCTTCTGTGAAGCGGTCTTCAATAAAATACAGTAAGTGAAGTTGAAATTCTGCCTTTTATTTAAAGCAAAGATATAAGTAATAAATCTGGTCATAAACCGAGAATTATTTTGGGCAGGTAGAGTTGTCCATTTCTACGATGCTGACAACCATACACACAGACCCCTGGAAATACCTTATCTCCACTGAGTTATCCTAGCTTTTATCATACTGCTGATAGAATAAAGTGGTGTATCTACACTTTAAAAGAGGAACTGGCACTCGAGACCGTACCGTAATAAAAAGTTCAACTTACTGTTGCTATATTAGAGTGCCAAAGTGACATTTCCCCTCTTGTACAGGCAGGCAAGTGACAAGAGAAAGGAAGTGATGTCAAAATACAGGCCGCTAGAAGCCGGGAGTTTCATTCGAGTTATTATAAAATTACTGAATGCAACTATAGTTGCTTAATTTTTCATATCGAAATACGAGCATGGTTAAGTCAGAGTTATGCTCGCCCCTCAACATGATACATAGATAGTTTGATAAAAAATATTTATCCAATTTTGGTCAATATTATTTGTAGTAGTTTAGAAAACAAAAGGTAGAGTATACTTCTATTATTTAATATTCAGGACATGTTTCTAAATTTTATCCAAATTAATAAAAAATTTCTTGAATTTACCTCATCTTATACCTAAAATGAACGATAAAAAATAAGTTGAAAGAAATTAAAAAACACTAAACAAGCATAAAAAAAACAGAACGTGTATATACATATGTACAACTTGATCTTACCTCCTGTAACAGTCAGTGTGGCAAACTCGTATTCGGCTACATTAAATCCGGCATTATTGTGAGCTGTAACTCTCAAATGGTACCATTGGGCTGGATCCAAATCGAGAAGAACAAAGTTTTGGCCTGGTTTTACGTTATTTGAAACCTGAATCCATTCAGTACTTGTCCTAAAACATTGATTAGTATTAATTTTTTAATTACAATAATAACTACGGTATTATTTACTTCTTCTTTTGCTCAATTACAAAGTATAACATTGGGCAACCACCATCTGACCAGGCACCGAGATGAAGAATTATGCTGTTCGATGACACTTCTATGAATTTGTCCGCACTTGGAATAATTGGTTTTTCGCCTCGCGTCTTTGGATTGAGATTGTCAGATGGATCTCCAGTACCGATGCTATAAAAGATAATAATTATAAATAAGAATTATCTGAGTACAAACTTTTACAAAACTCATAACATTACAGTAAAAATATCATATCAGGTAACAAAATTGTTTACTCTAAATATTTACGGGTAAATATAACTTTATTACGTTGAATTAACTGAATTTTTAAATAAAAAAATATCGATTAATTTAACCTAACCAACACATATTGGTTACTCTCGACATTAAGATGGTGGTTAATGGCCAAAATTTTATGTTCAAATATTTCGGTATATTTCAAACCCAAAATTTTGAATAACATTAATTAGCAACTTTAAAAGGTTAACACTAATTATCATGGCATTGGTCTCCTAACTGTAACAGAATCTCTTACCTGTTATAAGCAGTAACATAAAGTTGATATCTTGTTCCACATAGCAACTTTTCAATAGCATATTTATCAACATTTGGAGCAACCTGAACAGTTTCCCAATCGCCAAATTCTGGCTTGTAGTGAATGGTATAACCATGAATAGGTTCTCCGTCAGTCTCATGGGGTTTCAGTTTAATTGTCAAAGAGTTCGTCGTAGTAGAAGTAAGTTGTACAATAGGAGCATAAGGGGGGAGCATTAACAATGAGTTGATGAGTTACAGAGTCTTGTCCATAGTCATTTTCAACCCGGCAAGAGTATTCACCAGCATCAGTGCGGGTTACATCACGGATAAAGAGAGAACCGTCAGGTTGTTGTCTGATTCTGTCATTTGAGTTGGGAGAGAATTTAACACCTTTGATGTTCCAGGTAATAACTGGAGGTGGTACTCCAACTGCAAGACATGGAAGGGTTACATCTTCCTTGTACGTGGTGGTGAAACTATCATCAAATGATGCAGTCTTGGCTGGAACTGTAACACAAATTATTATTTATTATGTCATTGGAACTTAATGAAACACAAAAGGTTCCACAAAGACTTACCGCTAGTACTGGGAGAAACTAAAACTTTCTTAGAGGTTTGACCCTCACCAATAGTAGTTGCAGCAGTTACCCAGAATTCATATTTAAGAGAACTATTTAGGTTCTTGGCTTGGTAGCTTAAATTTTGGTTTCTGAGATTAGGAACAATTTTCTGAGACTTTGGTTTTGCGTCACTGTTACCAGCTTCCTTGTAATAGACCATGTAATATTCAATGATACCATTTGGTTCGGTTGGTGGCTTCCAGCTCACCAAGATTGAATCAGCAGACATAACTAAAGCCTTTACCGCGGTTGGTGATTCGGGAACTAAAAAAATATACATATTATTATGAAAATTATAAATCTATAATTATATATAACTTACCATCTTGTTCAGTTTGACAGTGAATTGGAGTAGTACGGACTCCATCTCCACCAGAAGTGTAAGCCAAAACTTCCATGCTATAATTAGTGTATTTTTTAAGGCCATGCAAAATAGTTTCACTTGATGCAGTTATTTTGGTATCTTTGGTGTTTTCATCTAAAACAAATTAAAAAATTAGTTAACAAAATACAAGGATAAAATTCATTAGAATTATAAAGTATAAAAGCTATATTTCTCACCAAACCATGAATCTGAAGGGCCATATATAACTTTATAGCCCTTAATAACACCATTAGCAGAAGTGAGAGGAGGGGAAACCCAGGAAACCCTAATGGTTTGTGCAGTGAGTGTGGTGCAAGTGGCTCTTTCTGGAGGTTGTTCTGGCACGCCTTCAGCGGTGTTAGCCTTTACCTCTTCAGAAATGGGACCAGCACCAATTTTGTTAAATGCCTGGACAACTATTGAGTATTGTGTGTATGTTTTCAGGTTGGAAATCTGAAATGAAATTACACCGGAATATTTTCACGTGAAAAAATAAAAAAAAAATTATAAAAGACGAAAATGGCTATTCAAAAATTTTTACTTGAGGAACATTATATAAAATAATTTTTAGTGTTAAAAATTATATTATGCTTTTCATACAACTAGTGCTTCTACCTTCAAATGGTGTTCTTTTCCTTCTTCCTCTCTTTGAAATTCAACAGTTTCAAAAAGATATGGTTTGTCAGTGTTGGCGAATTTAATCCCGACATAATATCCTTGAATATCCCCGTTCCATTGATCCCTGTGGGGAGGTTTCCAGTAAACAATCAGGGAATGTTGGTCTTCAGCTTCTACCCTGATATTTGATGGTGGCCCACTTGGCACTTCTTCGGCAGTTATGATGGTAACTGTCTCAGATGGATCACTAGCACCAATTTCATTTTCAGCAATAATACGAATATGATAGGTTGTCGCAGGACGTAAAGTGAATATACCTGCCTCAGTTTGGTCACCAGGTATTAATACACGTTCTGAGTTTTTTTCCCAACTTCCTTTGCTCGGTTTGTATTCGATAACATAACTGCAAATAAAAGAAAATTTGTAGAGAATATGTTAAGATGTGGCAAAAATTACTTTTTTTCTTACTTCTTTATTGGTGAATTTCCATCATAAGGTGACACCCAAGACAACTGAACTGTTTTGCCAGATTTATCCAGAACTTTCAGTGCATAAGGAATTTCAGGAACTTCCTGTACAATCATATTGATATTGGTATCGTCGCTTCCAAAAGCATTAGTTGCAACACAAGTAAATATGGCTGAATCAGATCGTTCAGTACGCTTAATACTCAAGTCAGATAAAACACCATTTGGCAAGATTTCTTCCCTAATTGTATACCTATTATCACCTTTGGGTTCTAAACGTTTGTTGTTGATGTTCCACAAGATACCAATAGGTTTTTCTCCTTTAGCCTCGCACTGAAGTACAGCTGGATCACCTCTCCTTGAGGTTTGATTACGATATTTAACTTCAAATTGTGGAGGAGCTATAAAAAAGTGGAATAGTTTGTTGGAATGGTAAACTTTGAGACAAAATTGGTACATTTAAATTGTTACAGACACCAAAAACGATATGCAAATGTGTAAAAAATACCTTGTACACTGATAAGAATGACAGCTGACAGACCAGAACCAATTCCATTGACGGCCTCACACAAGTAGTAACCTTCGTTTGTTTTTTGGATATTATTAATAGTAAGAGTGCCATCCTCAACTTTAATGTCTGGGTTATTTGGTTTAAAATCTTTGTAATCGCCAGGTGATACCCCTATAAAAAAATAACGTCAGACTGCTTGGCCAATCATTTAAAATGTCTATAACTCACCAGTAGCTCTTTTCCAGGTAACAACGGGTTTGGGGAAACCATCGGCTTTACATTCAACGGCAGCATCAGAACCCTGAGCAAATGCTTTGTCAGTGGGTTCCAAAATCCACCTTGGTGGCACTAAAAATTTTTAAATTGGTTAGAACAGGTTTCTATTAGCCAAATAATTTTGTTGCATGCAATATTTTGATTCTAGCAATTTGGAAAAATGTTGAATAAGCGTTTAACATCTTTATTGACGAGTGATCAAAAACTAAATAAGAGAGCTTTGGAAAAAAAACACGAATATCCGAAACTGACGTGTATTTATAAATTTATTAGATATAATTTTTCAAAGCCATCTCAAATTATTTTAGTTTCTGACACCCCATTTTTCTGTAAATAAGATATATATAACTGGTCACAAAAAAAACCTCAAATATACATTTTAGCAACTTTGTACTGTCAGGTACATTTAAATTTTCAGTCTGGAGCCCGAGCACTCTGCAAATATTCTGTTCAATATGTGGTGCTGAAGTTTCTAATTTACTTTTCGTTAAAAAAAAACTGATTTTTAATGGTTAAAAACTAACATTAGTACAAGGTTTAGCAGTGTTTTTATAATAACCAGTTAATATTATATCATTATACTTGATAGACCTTTTATAATAGAATATACTGGCTCTAAGCTGAAATAATCAATAGTAAAGTGATAAAAATGTTAATAAACTTTATGAGCCATAAAATTGATATTATATTCATGTGATGTAACTCTTCACATTGAATTTAAAAAAAGGGACAGTCTTAAATGAAACTTTATAAGTGTAGTGAATAAATTTTAATTACTTTAAAGTTTACACGCTTATTCAACGATTACGTCTTTCAACATGCATTATTCGAAATTATTTAAATATTTTTTTAGTGCAATATTATGTGTTAAATAACTTTGTAAAACACTGTATAAACTTTGACTGATTTATAAAAAGAAACATATCGTTTTCATAGATATTGATATTGTTGTTTTGAAATAAAATAAAATAAACGCAACAATGTATACTCATATACAGGATGCACCCTTAAACTTCTGGGGGTTACAACTTTTTTTTTTTGGAAAGAGTATTGGTCAATTTAGGAATATCCCGTAAAGAAGTAACAACAAATTTAAATAAGTCATTGGTTCTGCATAGTTACACATTATGTTCTTTTTTAAGTTATCCTGAACCGATACTTCACTCAATATCATATATTAGTGATACAAATCATATAACACTTGTTTATCTAAAGTTATTTAACACTTTTCATACATTGTAGTATGTAACATAAGGATATTTATTGCGTGTTTAAAACATTATTAGTTTTTTTCTATTCTAATTAGTTATTAATTTGCAAATAAAAAATTTAAAAATTCTACTACCAATTTATTATGCATAAATATTTTACAGTTACATATTACAATTTGAAAGAATAAAAGAAAAGAAAATCAGTGACAACAAAAAAAGAATCATGCAACAGTTAAACAGAAAAGACAGATGAAAAAAATGAGTGCTAGGAATGTGGATAAGAGGATAACCCTAAATCCCAGCAATATGGAGAGGAAAATGGGATAGAAGGGTTTGTGCTGAGATTATTTCCCACCATTTATCAAGTTAGATACAGTGCAAAAAAGATAGTTCATGTGACATTAGATAAGACGAACACGAGCATTTCCGTCATAACAGATGAAAAAAATAAGGAATACCATAAACATTTAACGAAGCAGTATACAACACAGATCCAGCCCTATTCTTTGCGGTACAGGTGTAATTCCCTGCTTGACCCTCTGTAACGGAGTCTATAAGTAGTAAACTTGCTTTTTTCCCAACTTTTGTTGTACTAACCCCATTTTGCGAATCTACATAATTCCCCTCAAAACTCCAGGTTAATTCTAATGGAACGTCGCCTTCCGAAACCAAACACGTTACTTGGGTTGTTTGACCAGAATAAACAGCAGAATCACCAAAACTAAATGGGACTATATGAGGTAAGACTGGAAAAATGGAAATATGGGATGTAAGAATTGGTTGTGTTCCTTTCTCAACCTGGTATCTTTTAACAAATATATGATACTTCAAATAATAATAATAATAATAATAAGACAAAGTTTCCTTAAATATATTTGTGAATCATAACCAGTTTGGGCATTTCTTTCACAGATGAAAATATTTTTTTAAATTATTGCATAATGGTAAGTAATAAAAAAAGATGTGTCTAAATCATTAAAACTGCATTATGGAAAATTTACCAAAAACAAAATATTTCAATAAGAAAACTGTTAATTAATGATTTTTGACGTACATTTTTCTAACCAATTTTTCACTTTCCTGCATTTTGGCAGCTAAGTTAATTTTTATTTATATTTGTTGGGTTTTCCTTCAACTGAAATCAGTGATTTAGCTTTTGCAAAAATAGGAGTAAATCTTGTAAATTCCAATTGAATCGCTTATTGTTAAAACAACCTAGGTGACATTTTGGCAATTTTACAGAAAATGAAAAAGTTTTGTTTGTACAAAATAGGGTAAATGTAACTTAGAGTCGAGTATTAGGTAAATATTATAAGGGGCATATAGACAAACAGAAAAAATTATTAATTTGGTGAAATAAATGACATTTCGTAAACTAAAAAAAACTTTTATTTCTTAATTAGGATTACAAAAAAACATATTTTAATTGGGTTCTTGCCATTTTTTAGTTTTTCTCGGCTTTAGCCTTATGACATTTTAGATCATTGTGAGTATGCCTGATATTTAACAAGACACATTTTTTGGTTGTCACTTTGTGTTTATTGCAAAAAACAACCCAAGTGATGCACTTGGGTTGTTACTACGGTTCAATGCTTAAAAATTGTAGCAAATTACGGTACACAGGATATGCATACTCGAGTTCTTTTAGCACCAAACGACGAGTCGATAATGCAAGTTTACATAAAAAACTAAAAATGGTCAAAATATCAATTTGGCTATTTTAAGAATAAGAGGATTCAATCGCAATATAATAAAATAGAAAATAATTAGTAAAGGTATCATTTTATAACATTTTTTATATTAACTAATTCTTCAGTTAGTAACAGACACTACTAAATATTTATGGAAAATTCCTGGTATAGAGGATAGTTTTAAGGACAAAGGGTGAAAAATAAAATTTAAGAAACGTTTAACTTAAAAACCAGATCAAACCTAACCATTGACTAATAGTTCTGTGACAAAGATAGACTCTCCAGCTGAATTATTTGCGTGACAGCTATAATTCCCTACACTGAAATAGGAAACCGACTCGATGGTTAATATGGAGCTACGTTTTCCTTTTGAAATTGATATTTCTGGGTAATTATTCAGACTCTTTCCATTAAACATCCAGTTTATCGTTATTGGCAAATCTCCAACAGCAACCAAACAATTCACTTGGACATATTCTCCTGAATGCAGAGGGTTGTGATCATCCTCAAAATAAAAAGGAGTAATGCGTGGAGGAACTGGTGGACCAAAACAAAATAAAATTAATTAGCTATAAAAAGAAAAGTAACTCTGTACCCTTAACCACTAAACTAGTAGAAAAGCTGGAAAATCCCGCTCTATTTTCTGCAAAACAGGTATAATTCCCAGCGTGGAACTCATTTACAGAATCTATACTAACAACAGAAGTTTTCTTGCCAAAGGATGCAATATTGACCCCCTGTAGGGTGGCTAAAGGTCTCTCGTTTAAAGTCCAATTAAACTTAACAGGTATATCACCTACGGAGAGGCTGCAGTGTACTGTGTTGGACTCTCCCAAATAAGTCGGTTCATTACCAAAATCAAAGGGCAGAATTTTTGGTAAAACTAAGACAAACACAAAAATTAAAATTAACCAAAAACACAGAAATATTGAACTATAACTAAGACACCTGAAGGTACCATTAACGTGCAGGAAGACTGAATGTTTTGCCACTCCGGCTTTATTTTTTGCTGCACAAATATATTCCCCACGATGAAAGTCTTGGACAGAATCTATAGTAAGTTGTGTTATTCGTACACTTGAACGTACAATCAACACTCCTTGTAGATTATCGATCGTTTTACCATTAAAGGTCCACTTTATTCCTATTGGAACGTCTCCTTTGTTAACTGTACAAAGAACAGTAACCATATCTCCGGAGTTAATAGGATCTTCACCAAAATCAAAGGGCACAATTTGGGGAGGTACTGCAAGGCACAAAAGTTAATAAGATGGGAATGTGTGAGTAGTAAATGACAAAAACAAAAATAAATGAATAAGCTAAATAACCATTCACTTGTAGTTCGGATGAAAGTGATGCCATGCCAGCTTTATTTTTTGCTGTACAAGTATAATTTCCTGCATGAGAGTAAGATACTGAATCTATGGATAAAATTGAGCTTCTCTTTCCTAATGTTACTGTGGAAACTTCTGGGAAATCTTCTAAAGGCTTTTCATTTAATAACCATTCGAGTCTAACTGGTAAATCTCCCTCGGAAACAAAACACTGAACTTGCACAGACTGACCAGAATGCACCGGTTCATTACCAAAATCAAATGGTGTTATTTGTGGAGCAACTGAAAAGGATAAAGAACAACTAAAGCAAAAAAAAACTAGTAGAATTTTTTTATATAATAATGCTCTAATCTTAACCATTCACTTGGAGTTCTGATGAAAACATGGTCTCTCCCGCCTGATTCATAGCTTTACAAGTATAGATCCCTGCATGCGTATACGATACAGAGTCAATTGATAAAAATGAACTTCGTTTTCCAACAGCAGACACAGACATTTCTGGAAATCTTTCCAAGGCTTTATTATTTAACAACCAGTCAATTTTAATAGGCATGTCTCCTTCAAAAACGGTACACGTCACTTGCACAAATTGGCCAGAGTGTACAGGAACGTTGCCGAAATCAAAGGGGGCTATTTGAGGGGGAACTAGAAAACAAAAGCTGGACGTTAATAAGCAGAAACATGGGAACAAAATAAGTAATAAAATTAGTCGTTAACACGCGATTTAATTTTCCAGCACTTTTTTGGATGAGTGCAAAAAACGTAATTCTTTCAGCAGAAATAAACCTTATGTTTCTATTAGATATTTCTAGGATTTCCTATAATATTATATTATCAGTTAATAATGAAAAGACACCTTTAATATTAAACCGAAATAGAATGTAGAGGAGGAGTTCTTAAAGTCAAACGGGAAAATTTTCAGGATGTCATAAGAATAAATGATTCGGTAAAACAAGCAAAATTAATATAACACATTATTTTCATTAACCATTGACTTGCAGTTCTGTAGAGAAATGAATCTCTCCTGCTTTATTCTTTGCTATGCAGGTATAATTCCCTGCATGATTATAAGAAACCGATTCAACAGCTAAAATGGAAATTCGTTTCCCGACTGCTGTGGTGGAAACTTCTGGTAAATATCCCAGTGGCTGTCCATTAAGATGCCAGTCGATTTTTATAGGCAAATCCCCTTCAGAAACTGTGCACGAAACTTGAATGAACTGTCCCGCATGTATCGGACCATCTCCAAAACCAAAGGGAACAATTTGAGGAGGAACTGTAAGGTAATGGTAAAAGTGAGCAAGCACATTGAGTGAATCGCAAAAAAACAAAAAACTAAAATAAAAACATAAAAGTGATGAGTAATAATTAACCATTAACTTGTAGTTCAGACGAAAACATTGTTTGCCCCGCCATATTTTTGGCTTTGCATGTATAGTTGCCTGCATGAGTGTATGAAACTGTCTCTATTGATAAAAATGAGGTCCTTTTTCCAACAGATGATACTGACATTTCAGGAAAATCTTCCAATTCCTTTCCATTCAATTCCCATTGAAATTTAATAGGTAAATCCCCTTCCGAAACTGTACATGATACTTCAACAAACTGTCCAGATTGCACTGGGTTGTCCTCAAAATAGAATGGTGTAATTCTTGGCAAAACTATAGAAAAAGTATAGGAAATATACAAAACAGTGAGGAGAGAAGAGCTTTTAGAAGGTCAAATAAACAATCAATTCAATAGCATAGTTACTGCTAAACAAATATCTCTAAATAAAACTGAGTTTCTCAAAACTGATTCATTTCAAATTCATCAAATTCAGCTGTAGTAAATTACTTAAGTGGCCAATTATGTAAATATTTTATATAATTTCGAATTTTTAACTATAAACAAAAATGTAAAGGTGTGGATATTGGATCAAAGTAAAAGAAGAAATGGAAATAAGTGTTTATATTAAAGTACCCTTAACAACTAGCTCGGTAGTAGAGCTTGAGAGCCCTGCTTTATTTGCGGCTAAGCAAGTATAATTCCCTGCATGCACTTCGGCAAGGGAATCAATACTTAAAACCGAGGTTTTCTTTACAAACAATGACGCATTAATCCCATCACTAACTTCAACAGGCTTTCCATTAAGCATCCAAGAGAATTTTACTGGTAAGTCACCGGCAGCTAAATTACATTGAACCGTTGCTGAATCGCCAATAAACGATGGTTCATCACCAAAAAAAGAAAGGTTGGATTCTGGGTGGCACTGATGGAGGTAAGCAAGTAAGGAGCAAGAAAAAATAATAAAATTTATCTTAAAAAACGCAATAATATGTCAAATATCTAAATGATAAAACCAACAGTATACACACTGAATTGTGACTAATATAACCGACATTGCTTTAAACATGTACAATCATACTGCAGGGCATAACATATGTTTATTGTTCTTTAAACACACACAAATAGTTTAAAATATCAAAAATATGAAAAACATGGAACCTCAATGGTTCCGACTGGATCAATTTGTATAAAAATGCTGATGGGTGAATCCATGACAAAATCACATAGTTTGTTGACCAAATGTTAATAATATTGATTATATCGGAGCAAAATCATAATTTCTTTCCGTAAACGGTTATTAAAATGATATGACTATATGGAAAAGGGAATGATCATCAATGGCAGCACTAATTTTGGAGAAAAACCAAGAAAAATGCAGAAATATAACTTATTCAGTACCCTTAACGGTTAAAGCAGTTGTAAAGGTTGAGAGTCCTGCTTTGTTTGCAGCCAAGCATGTATAATTTCCAGAATGAATTTCAAAAATTGAATCTATTCCTAATACTGAAGTTTTCTTCCCAAATGTGTACACATTATACCCATCACTTTTTTTTATGGGTTCTCCATTAAGCATCCATGAAAATTTCACAGGCATGTCACCAGATTGTAAGTTACACTGAACAGTAACAGAATCACCAATAAAAGAGGGTTCATCTCCAAAAGTAAAAGGTTGAAGTCTGGGTATTACTAAAATGACAAAAACTATTTTATTAAACAACAAGTACCTTTAATACAGTTATCGTCTACTTTTTTAATAACATAATATCGAACACACAAAGGCGATAATGGATAATACCGACAAATAAATTATCGAAAAACATTTTCCATTCCTAATGCCAGTATATGCTAGTATTGCAACAGAACAGCAAGAACTAACATTTTAACAACAGAGCTTTGTTATAAAAAACCAGTATTTTTTTTCAAATTTGCTAGATATTGAGCTAGAAAAACCGCCCTTAGCCTGTGGTTCAAAAGTCTACCGCTATATTCACACCTCTTGGTACCGCTTTAATTTACCTAAAGTCCAGATTTACTTTCATTTGCTATCGAACATATACAAACATTCAGATCTAGTTTATAGTTCAATACAATTTAGTATATTCTCACAAAAAAAGGATCGAAATAAAAGGAATACAGGTTAAAATCAGAGTAAAAAAAATCATAGGATTTGTATTTAGTACCCTTAACAACCAATTCTGTTGAATAACTGGACAACCCAGCCTTATTTGCTGCCAGACATGTATAATTTCCTGCATGTATTTCGGAGACTGATTCAATACTTAAAACTGAGGTTTTTTTCCCAACGCCTACCACACTGTATCCATCAATTTCCTTAACAGGTTTTCCATTGAGCATCCATGAAAATGCTACTGGTAGATCACCAGAATTTATGCTACATTGCACTGTTGTAGACTCCCCCAAAAATAATGGTTCATCTCCAAAGGATAAAGGTTGGACTCTGGGTAAAACTGAAGGAAAAAGAAAGGAATATAAAAATGCACAATCAGTAAAATGAACTCGGAAGTAATTCATAAGCCCATCTTTATTTTTTACTTTGCAACATGTACATGTTGAGCCATACTTAAAATAGACATTTTCTTTTTTATAGGCAGGACAAAATTTATGATCCAACGCAGTGTCGCATATACTCATAAAAGTGAAGGTTTTTCACAAAAGGAAAAGAAGTGGGTAACGGTAAAACTAATGAAAATAAAAAAAAGGAAAAACATTAAATTTGATACCCTTCACAACTAGTTCTGTTGAATAACTGGACATTCCCGCTTTATTTGCTGCCAGACAAGTATAAGTGCCAGCATGGATATCAGAGACTGATTCTATACTTAAAACAGAGGTTTTTTTTCCAAAAGCTGCCACACTATATCCATCAATTTCCTGGACAGATTTTCCTTTGATCATCCAAGAAAATTTTACGGGGAGATCACCAGCATTTAAACTACACTGCACTGTCGTAGATTCTCCCAAAAATAATGGCTCATCTCCAAAGGAAAAAGGTTGGACTCTAGGTATAACTGAAGGAAAATGAAGGGAACATTAAATTTAACATATAACAAGTACCCTTAACAACTAATTCAGTTGAATAACTCGAGAGCCCTGCTTTATTTGCAGCTAAACATGTATAATTTCCAGCATGCACATCATACACTGAATCTATGCTTAAAACAGATGTTTTCTTTCCAAATGACCCTACATTAATTCCAGCAATTTCTTTAACGGGTTTCCCATTTAGCATCCAGGAAAATTTTACAGGCATATCACCAGAAATCAAACTGCATTGCACAGTAGCTGAATCTCCCATAAAAGATGGTTCATCACCAAAGATGAAGGGCTGAAGGCGAGGTAACACTAACGGCAAAAAATATATACTTCTGTAAAGATTAATTTGGCTGTAAAAATGATAATTCGCACATTTGTTAAAGCATTACATCATCAATTGCTAGTTTCTTTTCTCATACTGCACCTTGAAAATGTTGCCTTATCAGATAAACATGTAAGTTTACCATAATATAGTAAATTATTGTATCCTTAATAAACTGATATTAACTTTTCTTTTATTTGATGTAATTTACAGGCTTATACCTCTGACTGCTCCTAAATCTGAATCATCCCCAAAGGAAAAAAAAGGATTTAAGAAAAAACAAGTGGAAAATGACTATGTAAGTATAAGTTAGTAATACCCTTAACTGTCAGTTGAGTCGAATATGTAGTTAAACCAGCTTTATTTGTTGCTATACATGTGTAATTCCCAGCATGTTTTTCCGATATATTGTCAATATTTAGGACAGATACTTTCTTGCCAACTGGGGTAATATTTACATCTTTAGTTATTGGCCGGCCATTCTGCATCCAAGAAAATGTAATCGGTAAGTCTCCCGAGGCAATAGTGCATTGTACAGATACTGTTTCACCAACAAATGAGGGGTCATCTCCAAAAGTAAAGGGATGGATTTTTGGCAAAGCTGTAGGAAGAAATAATAGCTCTAGTTATACCGAAAACATGCATAATTTTTTATTTATGTGCTCAATACCCTTTACTATTAACTCTGAAGAAGAACTTGATATTCCGGCCGAATTAGTGGCTAAACATGTGTAGTTTCCAGCGTGTTCATCAGATACATTATCTATATTTAAAACAGTCGTTTTTTTCCCAAAAGATCCTACGGTAACCCTAAGATATTTATTTAAAGGTTTGCCATTGAGCATCCACGAAAACTTAACTGGCATATCTCCCATAGATATAGTACACTGTACTGTGGTTGTTTCGCCAAGAAAAACTGGTTCTTCACCAAAAGAAAATGGCTGAATCTTAGGTAAAACTGAGACAAAAAAATTAGTGAAAAATTTTAGAAGTGAAATAAAAAACGTAGTTGCATTTTTTGCTATTAACTCTCCAGAGAGACAAAGCTTCTACATTTTATGAGGCATTATTTTCAAATATTTTTATATAGTATTAATTAGTTCCTTTTTGTTTAACAGTCAAGAGATTTTCCATATTTACCGGCCAACTTTGCACATCATCTATAACGTACATATGCTTTAAACTCAAAATCAAATGGAGTTATATATAGCACCTACTATGCATGTTAAAGATATGTAAAGAAAAAGACAACACACCTAAAACATTTTCCACTGTTGAACGTTACAAGGTATAGGTAAAGGATGTGAAGGAATAAAATAAAATTAAAATTAGAACAAATAATACCATTAACATGTAAAAAGGCAGAATGCATTGCAATCCCTGCCGAATTTTTTGCATGACAAATATATTCTCCAGAATGAAAATCTTGTACTGAGTCGATGCTGAGTTGACTGATTCTTTTGTTTGTGCGCAAGACACTAGCACCATCAATTTTGTTCATGGTTATATTGTTTAGAGTCCAATATATATCTATAGGAAAGTCTCCCTTACTAACAGTACATGTCACTGATACCATATCATCTGAATTTACAGTTTCCTCCCCAAAATCAAATGGAATAATTTGTGGTGGGACTGTAAACACATGTAGTGGTTTTATAAGTTGACACAGACAGTGCCCAAATAAAAAAAAACAATAAAGAATTATACCAACAATAAAAGATAATAAGATAATACGTTATTAATTTTTTATTTTTTTTGAAATAATAACTGGTAAATTTGAATTAGAGTCAAGTAGAGTTTGCTGTATTTCATATTGATAAAAATATTTAACGAAGTTCTGTGAGGGGGGGGGGGGTATTGTTAGAAGCTGAATTTTATATAAAATGAATGCTTATATGTACTGATTTCTCAAAATCCTGAGTGAGCCAAAAATCGTCATGTGCAAAAAGGCACCAAAGTTAAAAAAAAGAGAAGCATATAGTTACAAAGAATACACAAATAGCGAATTTTTGATATATTTTTCACAAAATGATTTATTTATACAGCAAATATTTCTCATAATTTTCAAATATTGTATTATACGTTGGAGATTACGAGAGAACAAGATTAAAATAATATCTTGGTTTGAAATGCTTCAAAGTCTAATTCAATTTAGACAATTTTTGTGTTTCCTTCGTATTAGGTATCTTCGAAAACGAAAACTCAAATCAAAATTTTGTACTTACGAAAAGTTTACTTTATCCTCTGTGAACATACTGGCGATTTATAATTTTATGACATGACTAATATTAAAGATCGCAAGTAAATCGTACATTCCAGGTCCGTCCTGTAACAGTCCGTTTTAGGAAATAATTAATTTGGATCACATTCGTTGTAAATTAAATAAAATGGTTCGAGTTATACCTTAAATTCCAGACTCGATTAAAATATTTTCGTTAAACATTGTCTAATGCCCTTATGGCGCTACTGAATAACTGGTGTGTTTAAAAATGCTCCGATGAGTACGTGCGCAGATCGTACGATGCTTTTGGATAGTGTTTTGAGCGCGAAACACAGACAATGCCGAGACACGAGGTAGAAAGGTGATGTGAGTTTTTGTATGTTGCCGTGCCCTGTTGGAGATACGTTACTTTGTATTTTTCTGCGTTTGAGATGATCTGTTGCCTGAAAGTTTTTGAAGGTGTGTGAGAAAAAAAAAAACCTCAAAAGATATATGAACTGTGTCCCACCCATTGGTAAGGTCACCTTAATTAAATTATAAACTGGGTACCTAGCAACGATAGTGTCCACCAGTGTCAGCTAAGGTGTAACAAATAGTTTGACTTTCAGGAATTGCAAACCCGTCCGCGTTTCCGGACTTTAAGTATAACATATATATGACTTTTATGAAACTAATGATCAACATCATGAGAGAGGATTGTAACTAGTTACACGTTTTTGCCCTTTTTTAACGGTAACAGTGAATTTAGATTAGTCTGAACCTTGTTAACATGTCATTTAAAAAGAGGGTGGCGCCTAACAAAATTCCCTAAGTATATGGGACGATAATTAATGGTTAATATTGGCGATGGCCCACTGTTTACGAATTTGTTTAGTTTTAAGCATTATTTAAACCTTGTTCTAGTTAATCACTAGCTTCCCTGCCTGGAGATAAAGTATCCGAATTTGTATTGATTTAATATATGTATTTGTTTATAGATTTTATTTTATTTCATTAAATGAGCTTTGACGTATTAACTTAAATAACAGGGCAGTAAAACACTACGTTATAGTACATATCGTATCTTACATAGGTAAACAACATGGTGAAAAATAAACGTTTTATAGAAGCACAATTTTAACCCTTTCACTACAGCGGACTAAAAACATTTAAGAAAAAACAATCTCCGATTAATTCTTTTGGCGTAGAGGTTTAACCATTTTTTTAAATAATTTATAGGACAAGAAAGTGCGAGGAAATAACACCACCGTTTAGATTTTAGTAGTACTGAATGAAACAGAAATATTGTGAGTGTTTTTGTGTTCAGTATATGTTGATCTTAGTTTTTCTTTTATTGTGAAAGAAATTTAAAACAATACCTAGGTACTAAGAAATTCCGATTTTTGAGTATATCATTCCTTTTTTTATGCTTGATAAAGTAAATTTAAGTAGAGGATTGTAGAAACTTTAGTTGGTATTGGGACGAAAAAGGAATGTTTTACCTATTTTCACAACACTGCCTTCATTTCCAAAAAAAAAAAAAAACTAATATTTTGAGCTTCTTGTTGGTGAAAAAAAAGATAAAATATTTTTCAATAGTAATTTATTCAACTAACCCACATGCGAGAGAAATGGGTTGGGTTTATTTTATTGCTATGTGTTGATTAATAAATACATGATATATTTAATTGTTTTCCACATGATTAAAACCGTGGTAACATTAGGAAACAAGTAGTAATTAGTTCACCTAAATGTACTATAACTTGGTATAAATATATTACTTATATATTTTTATACTGCTCCTCACACCTTGTATGGTATTTAGTGCCGTATAATATTGAAGCGCAATGGAGCTACGAGAAAAAGTGAAATGTAAGATGTGTTGTTGGAGTGGGGATACCTAGTACGCAACTACAAATGAATCACAGGAAATTTGCATCACAGTACATTTTGTTGTATAACTTATTTATTGTCATAAAATTATAAATTTTATGCCAGTATGTTCAGAAAGTAAACTGTTATGAGTGCAAAATTTTAATTTGGACATTTGTTTCGGAGATAATACGAGAGAAATGCAAAAACTGTATAAAGCTGATTAGATTTTGAATAATTTCAAATTGAAATATTGCAGTTTTAAGTTTCGTTCTCTCAGAAATTCCAATGAACATTTGAAAATTATAAAAAAATATTTGCTGTACAAAAGCTTTTCTGAAAAATATACAAAAAAATTGCAATTTGCCTCTTTGCCATTACACTTAACTCGTTTTTTTAACTTTAGTGCCCTTTTGCACATGACGATTTTTGACTGCCTCAAGATTTTAAAACATCAGTACATAAGCATTTATTTTACATAAAATGTAGCTTGTACAACGAAACTCTTACAGAAGTCACAAAAGGCATATTAAATGCATTCTACTATTTGTAGTACTATTACAAAAAGTGATGGTCTCATTTACTTTTTAATTTGGGTACTAGGTACTTAAAACTTAATGACAAAAGTTGGGGTAAATTATAGAAAGCAACATGCCATATTCAAAAGTTGTCAAAGAAAAGTTAGGTTAAGAATTAGAAAAGATAATGCATGTCATATTTTCAAACTTAAGTACCATTTACATATAAGTAAGTTGCAGATTCAGCTTGGCCTGCTGAATTTCTGGCAATACATTTATATTCTCCAGCATTAACTGCTTCCACAAAATCAATACTTAGGGTACTCAAACGTTTATTTACCATACTAATGACAACGCCGTATATGTTATCTAGGGTTCTACCATTAAACTCCCAACATATTTTAAGGGGTAAGTCTCCTTTATTAACCGAACATGTTAGAGATACGACATCACCCGAATTAATTGAATCTTCACCAAAATCGAAAGGGATAATTTGAGGAGGAACTAAAATATAAAAACTAGTACAACTACAATTTAATTTCTCCTGGATGAACATTATTAACAATATCAGTAATGTAAATACTTATGTACCCAATGTTAAAAAAGTAAACAATATTTTTGAATAGTTTGTTATACACATAAATACTAAACTTTTGTATAATTTAGGTCGCGAGGCGAACGGTTAGGTCACCACAGCCACACATATTTAATGCATATAGTGGGAGTATGTCAGTATTTGAGAATGTACATTACAAATACCAGAAAATATCAGCACAAACAAACAAACAACAACAACAAACAAACAAGAAGAAGTCAATAATAATAATAATAGCTCTTTAGAACTATTAAAAAAAAACACTTAACACTGACAAATACAATCCAGAATTGTTTGTCAAAGGTCACAGGAAACATATAACATCACAATGTAACCAACTGTAACAAAAAAAAATACCGTGGACATATAAATCTGTAGAATATCTTGTAGATCCAGCTAAATTTTTAGCAATACAAGTATATTCTCCAACATAATATGGCAGAACGGAATCAAAACTCAGCGTGCTAATTTTACTATTTGTTCTTAAAATAACAATGTTTCCATCAGTTTCTAACGTTTTATTATCGTGTAACCATGAAAATTGTATAGGCAAGTCTCCTTTAGTGACTGTACAGGTGAGAATGTCGAGTCACCTGTATTAATTGTGTCTTCTCCAAAATTAAAGGGTAGGATTTGAGGAATCACTGCAAATATAATTAATGTAAAAAAGAAGTATCTTATAACTAATACGTTCAGCAAAACAAACATTTAAATCAATACCATTCACATGTAATTCGGTTGAATATGAGGATTTTCCTGCTTTATTTTCTGCCACACAAGTGTAAATCCCACTATGGTCTTCTTGTACAGAATCTATACTTAGAGTGCTTATTTTCTTGCCAGCTTTTGTTATCATGATTCCCTCCTTGTATCCTATGTTATTATTATTGTGATACCATGATATATTGATTGGTAAATCACCTTTATGGATAGTACACATTAAAGATGCAATATCTCCAGAATTAATCGGTTCGTCTCCAAAATCAAAATGGAGGATTTGGGGTGAAACTATAATGATTAAAGTAAAATAACAAGTGCTTTGATCCCAAAAGAAAACAAAAAAGGAAAATTTAATCCTGGAATTACGTGCTCAAAAAGGAGGTAACCTGGAAAGTTTCCCGGGAGTTTTGATGTTTGGTATTTTTATAGATCATTTATTTTTTATTTGTCTAATAAGTCAAATTTATTTACTCCCATAAATTACATTTATAAAATATATGTATTAAAAAAAATATTATTAAGAGGTAAATATGAGGTAAATTTTTTCGAAAGTGAGCTTAAAAAGCAATCTAAAACATTTAAAATCTATACCATTTACATGCAGTCCTGCAGTATATGAAAGTTTTCCAGCCTTATTTTGAACTGTGCAAGTAGTGTAAGTGCCACTGTGTTCTTCCGACACTGAATCTATGCTAAGAGTGCTAATTTTGCAATCTATACTTTTATTATTATGGGTTCATGATATATTCGAAGGCAAATCTCCTTTATGTACCAAACATATATCAACAAAATCAATTACAAAGAGATAAATAAAATAGATGTCACTATACAATTTACCCTAGAGATTTTGAAACTAATAAACATAATTTTATTAGAAGCCCATGTTTGTCCAATATAGAAAATCTTTAGAGAGAAACATGACACATTTGAGTTGAAAACTAAACATGAAAATAAAATGATCAGTCAACTTAAAACAGATATACAATTTACGTGGTCAGCTGAATAAAAAAAAACATAACAAATGTCCTTTTGTTCTTGATGCATCCAACATGTCAAATAATACGACTCGCCAAAATGCACATATTTTTCTTATAAATCAAAATGCAGAATATGGAGCGGAACTATGAAAAAAATTGAAACTAAGTAAAACAGAGAATTCACTGTTTTCCCCATAAACCATAACACAAACTAAATATAAATCAAGGGGATTTTTTTGTCCTTGTAGTAAGAGGGAAGGGTTATGAAGAGAGCAATAATGGGAACATTTTATTTATAACTACAATATGAAAAGCCAAATGATAACATAGTTTGTCGTTCATTAAAAGTATTAAAATCGAACCGTTTACATGTAGCTCAGCAGAATATGAGGATTTTCCCGCCCTATTCTCCACTTGGCAAGTGTAAGTGCCACTGTGTTCCTCTGACACTGAATCTATGCTAAGTGTGCTTATTTTGTTCCCAACTTTAGATATTAGTATTCCCCCAATATAACCTACACTTTTATTATTATGAGTCCATGATATATTCATGGGCAAATCTCCTTTATGTACAGAACATATCAAAGATGTAAGATCTCCAGAATTTACGGATTCTTCTCCAAAATCAAAATGCAGAATCTGGGGTGGAACTACAAAGATTTAAAAATAAATAACTGCAGAGCGAGATAAATAAAACAAATGCCACCATACAATCATACAATTTGGATACTAACTAAACATAATTTAAGAGGCCCATGTTTGTACAATATAAAGAAAATAAGTAAAACAGAATAGATGTTAAAAATTGCTTTTTCTATAAACATTGAACATAATTTAAGTGGGTCTTGGTTCGTCCCTGTAGTGAGAGAGAAGGATTATGAAGAGATGAATAACAGGAAATTTATATTTATATTTTATATTTAAGTTTTAAAATCAATACCATTTACATGCAGCTCAGCTGAATATGAAGATTTTCCTGCTCTAATATCCGCCTGGCAAGCCTATATGTTCTGCTTGTACCGAATCTATGCTAAGAGTACTAATTTTCTTGCCAACATTATATTAAAATACCTTCGTTGTAACCCATACTCTTATTATTATGAATTCATGTTATATTGATAGGTAAATTTCCTTTATGAACAATACACATTAAAGATGCAACATCTCCTGCATTAACCGATTCTTCACCAAAATCAAAATGCAGAATCTGGGGTGAAACTGTAATATTTAATATAAGAATAACATTATTTACCCATATTAATTAGAAAAACACATCAAATAACTTTTGAGTAATAACTGCAACAACTATCTTTTTTAATCAATTTCAGAGATGAGTTTTACATACCTAGTTAGTATGGGCAAAAAATTCATATTTATACGAGATATCTACAAGCTAACTTGATGTATTTTTGAGGCCCGCCCATGTATGCCCACTTTGGAGAGAGGATTTTTACGAAAAATAACAGGGAATATTTGGGTTATAATATGAAAAACTGAAGTGTACAGATCAATACCATTTACGTGCAATTCGGATGAATATGAAGATTTTCCCGCTCGATTTTCCACTACGCAAGTGTAGGTGCCTACATGTTCTTCTTGTACAGAATCTATGCTAAGGGTGCTTATTTTCTTGCCAGCTTTACTTATCAAAATGCCCTCATTGTAACCTATATTTTTACTATCATGAAACCATGTTATATTCATAGGTAAATCTCCTTTATGTACCGAACATGTTAACGAAGCTAAATCACCAGAATTCACAGATTCTTCTCCAAAATCAAAGTGCAGAATTTGGGGTGGAACTGAAATGGTTAATATAATTGCTATACAGTCTGTCTACTAAAAACTAATATAAAAAACATTAGAGGCCCATGTCAACCATTTTTAAAAATGAAAACTGCCAAGGATTTCAGGAATGAAAGTGGTTTGAAGAAATGTGATAAAGATTAAGAATCCGTTGTGTACCATTCACATGTAATTCAGTTGAATAACTACTTAAACCAGCTACATTTTGTGCAACACACGTAAAATTTCCAGAGTGAAATTCCTGAACATCATCGATTGTTAATGTACTGACTTTTTTACTTGCTTGCGACATGATAATTCCATTACTGTAACCCACAGGCTTATTATTTTGAAGCCATGTAATATTTATTGGTAAATCTCCTTTGTGAACTGTACACTGCAATGAAGCTACATCTCCTGAATTAACGGAATCTTCTCCAAAACTGAATGGTAAAATTTGGGGAGGCACTAAAATGAGGAAATATGTTTTAACATGCTTCACTACCTTTTTAAACAAAGCTTAAAATACATGCATCCAAGTACCATTGATGTGCAGGTGTGCTGAATATTCTGCTTTTCCTGCTTTGTTTTGAGCTACACAAGTATAGTTTCCAGAATGAAACTCTTGAGCCGAGTCTATAGTAAGGGAGCTAGCTTTTTTTCCCACTTTAGTAATCAGAATGCCATCTATATAACCTATGCTTTGACTTTTATAAATCCAAGAAATGTTTAGGGGTAAATCACCTTTATGAACTGAACACTGAATTGAGGCATAATCCCCAGAATTTATAGACGCTTCCCCAAAATTAAAAGGAGAAATTACCGGAGGAACTGTAAAAGAGGTTTTACAATTTTTTTACAAGGTTAGGTAAAAGGTAATAGGAGTAAAGAGTAAAAAAAATCTACACAATTTGTACCATTCACGTTTAACTCAGCTGAATAACTGAATGATCCAGCTCTATTTCGGGCTAAACATGTATACAATCCGCTATGATCTGCCCCTACAGATTCTATAGTAAGTGAACTGACTTTTTTTCCAATTTTAGAAACTAAAATTCCAATGTCATTGCCAATAGTTCTGTTGTTGTGCAACCAAGTAATGTTTAGTGGAAAATCTCCTTTAAAAATTGTGCACTGTACTGATGCTACATCTCCAGAATTTACAGACTCTTCCCCAAAATCAAAGGGTACAATTTGTGGGGATACTGTAAGAATTATAAATTACATGCTACAACTGAAATGAAGTAAAAAAAACAATTTTTGTGCAATAAATACCATTAATGTGTAAATTGACTGAATATTTAGCGAGTCCCGCCTTGTTTTCGGCGACGCAGGTATACTCGCCGGAGTGGTTTTCTTGCACTGAATCTATAGTTACTGTGCTAACTTTTTTGCCAGCCTTGGTCACCATAACACCATCAATATAACCAATACTAATATTATTGTGTAGCCAGGATATATTTATGGGCAAATCCCCTTTATGCACTGAGCATTGTAATGAAGCAAAGTCGCCGGAATTTATTTGATCCTCACCAAAATCAAAAGGTATAATCTGAGGTGGGACTGGAAACAAGGATATCTTTGAGAATACAAAGGCCCAGTGTCATTGTTTTATGGATCAAGGTTGAGGGAACAAAATAATATTAAACATTACAAATCAGTTAAATGATGATAATAATACCATTCACGTGTAAGTCCACTGAATAACTAGCGTGGCCAGCTTTATTTTGAACAAAACAAGTATATGATCCGCTGTGTTCTTCCGAGACAGTTTCGATGGTGAGGGAACTGATTTTATTTCCATTTCTAAAAATGGATATACCACTACTGAAGTCAACAGCCTTATTATTGTGCAACCATGTAATCTTTAATGGGAAATCGCCTTTGAAAACTGTGCATTGCACAGAAGCTACGTCACCCGAGTTTACAGATTCCTCTCCAAAGTCAAAAGGTAAGATATGTGGGGGTACTGTAAAAACACATATTTTGTAAAGGCAGGTGAAATAATCAAAAAAAAAATTAGTGACATGTAAATTAATACCATTAACATATAAATGTGCAGAGTATCTTGTAATCCCTGCCTTATTTTCTGCAATGCAGGTATATTCCCCAGAGTGATGTTCTTGTACCGAATCTATGGTAACCGTACTGACTTTTTTACCAGCTCTAGTCACCAAAACCCCTTCTATATAACCTATACTAATATTATTATGCAACCAAGATATATTAATAGGCAAATCCCCTTTATAGACAGAACAGGTGAAAGATGCTAAATCTCCAGAATTAATTTGTTCTTCGGCAAAGTCAAAGGGCAATATCTGAGGGGGAACTGTAATAAAAAAAAAAACATTGTTCTAATAAAATTGAGGCCCAGTGTTGTTTAGTAAGGATAAGGTAAAAATAGGTGGAAAGGGAAAAAAATTAAGAGTAAACCTTAAAACAAAAAGTTACCATTCACATGTAACTCTGCTGAATAACTAGCAAACCCAGCTTGATTTTTCACGAGGCAAGTGTATGTTCCAGAATGCTCCTCTCCTACATTTTCTACGCTAAGAGAACTCATCTTTTTGCCATTTTTAAAAACTGATATTCCACTATCATAACCAATTGTTTTATTATTGTGAAGCCAATTTATTTTTACCGGCAAGTCACCTTTAAAGACTGAACAGGTTAACGAAGCCATATCACCAGAATTGACCGAATCTTCTCCAAAATCGAAAGGTAAAATCTGGGGTGGCACTATGGAAAAAGATTACATGCAAACAAAAATAATCCATGAAGTACCATTTACAAATAAAGTTGCAGAATATTCCGTTTTCCCTGCCTTGTTTTCAGCTACACATGTGTACAGACCGGCATGGTTTTCTTGGACAGAATCAATTGTAAGTGTGCTAACTTTTTTTCCTATTTTCGAAACTGTAACACCTTCAATAAACCCTATTGTTACATTGTTATGTAACCAGGAAATATTAATCGGCAAATCTCCTTTATGTACTGAACATTGTAGGGACAAAAAGTCTCCAGAATTAATAGGATCTTCCCCAAAATCAAATAGGGCAATTTGAGGAGAGACTGTAAAAAAAAATTACTAAAACACAGGTCAATATTAGGGCAGAGGTGCAGACTGCTAAATTTAAATAAAATAAATAAAAAGTATGTTTTGAAAAAAAAAATGTAAATATTGTAAATACTCCTCTCTGCTTGTTTTTAATTGAAATAACTGTCAGTATAATATTATCATTTGTTAAAATCAATCAATAAATAATAGCTCTTTGAATGTGAGTTCCCCATTATTAAAGGACAGTATCTGAAGCACAACAGCATGGGATAAAACAAAAAATCTAATACATAAAAGTATAAAAACATTTAGTTTGATGCAATTATAATACCATTAACATGTAAAGTGGCGGAATATCGGATAACTCCAGCTTTATTTTCAGCGATGCAAGTATAACTTCCTGCGTGATCCTCCTGTACCGAGTCTATAGTAATTGTACCAACTTTTTTACCAACTTTTGAAACCAAAATACCATCTATATATCCTATGCTAATGTTATTATGCAACCAAGATATATTTATTGGAAGATCTCCTTTATGTACAGAGCAAGTTAGAGAAGTCGAATCTCCAGAATTAATTGATTCTTCACCAAAATCAAATGGAGTAATTTGTGGTGACACTAAAATATTCAATGTTTAAAATCAAAGGAAACTAAAAAAAGGAATGTATGGGCATGGTGAATACTTGGGTTTATATCAAGACAGAAAGCAGTAACAGTGACATGGTGTTTAAATACCATTAACGTTTAAATACGCAGAATGTTTGGCAAATCCGGCTGAATTTTTCGCTATACATGTATATTCTCCAGTATGGTGTGCTTGTGCTGATTCAATTGTTAATTGACTGACTCTCTTATTTGTGTTAGCAGTTATGACACCATCAAAAGCATTGATGGTTCTCCCCATTTAACGTCCAGGATATTTTCATTGGGAAATCTCCCTTTGAAACGGCACATGTTCCTATTACTAGTTCACCTGAATTAATTGCTTCATCACCAAAATCGAAAGGGTGAATTTGGGGAGGTACTAGAAAAATAGGGGAAAACTTAGAGAAAAAGTAAGACCTGAAATAAATATATAAATAAAAAATACCCTTGATATTCAAAATAGCAGAATAACTCGCTTCTCCTGCAGAATTCCTAGCAATGCAAGTAAACTCTCCAGAATGTTCAGCTTCTACAGCATCAATACTTAAAGTGCTAATCCTTTTATTCATTTGACCTACAGTGACACCATATACCAAAGAAATCGGTTTGTCATTAAAAACCCAGGAAATATTTAAAGGAAAATCTCCTTTACTAACTGTACATTGAGTAGTGGCTATGTCTCCAGAATTAATAGCTTCACCTCCAAAATCAAAATGGGATATTTGGGGAGGAACTGGAAATAGAAGCGGAAACTAAACTACAAGTTTTGCAAGAATCAAAGTGATCTTAAAAAGTACCATTAACATGTAAATACGCCGAAAAAGTGACATCTCCAGCTCTATTCCTAGCAATGCATTTATACTCTCCAGTATGGTGAGCTTGGACATCATCTATGCTTAACTGGCTTACCCGTTGCTTCGTTTTCATCATGTTTATTCCATCTACGGTTTCTACAGGACGACCATTCAATGTCCACAGAATTTTAATTGGTAAATCACCTTTAACTACAGCGCAATTTATGATCGCCATATCTCCTGAATTTATAGATTCTTCACCAAAATCGAAAGGATGAATTTGTGGAGGAACTTCAGAAAAAAAATTAAATTTACTTTCCCCTCACAACAGAAGTAAGCTTGGCTATCATTAAGAATAATAGTAAAATAACCCAATAACTTGATTCTACTATCTCGTGAAATTATGATTTTATCATACAATGAGTTAAAGGACAGTAAATAAATTTTTTATTCTTTTAAGATGGATAAAAAAAAGAAATACTCTAATCAGGTCTAGTAATGAGTAAATACAGGTAAAGGATGAAGATAAAAGGTATTATCGCTAATAAAGAACAATGTCAATAATCAAATCTGCTACCATTAACATTTAAATCAGCAGAGTAGCCAGTGGCTCCAGCAAAACTTGAGGCGACAGCATGATCAGCTTGTGCCGACTCTATTGTTAAATGACTGACTCTTTTCATATGGTTTATTACAATTCCATAATATGGTGATATTAAGAGGATTGCCGCCTTACGATGTCGTACACTGTATTGAAACTATATAACCCTCATCGACAGATTCCTCACCAAAATCAAAGTGTAAAATTTGAGGAGCGACCAAAATTCAGATTTATCGAACTAGATTTGCAAGTGCGTCAATATGTTAAGAATGATACAAGATGCTAAAGGTGAAAATGGGCGGGATTTGTGCAAAAAATGCTATACAAAAATACCTATGTGTGCGTAAAATTTCCTTCATCAATAGAAGTTTATATAACCTCACTTTCCTGAAAAACAAAAATATCAGGTGTGGGGTAAGGTCAGAATAGGTAAAATAATAAAACATGAAACAAGATCAGATCACAAAGATCTACCATTGACATTAAGAGTAGCAGTGAATTTCGATTTCCCAGCTGCATTCGTAACCACACACGTATACTCTCCCCTGTGATGGGGCTCGATAAAATTTATGTAAAGAATGCTCGTTGTATGTCCAAATGCAGAAGTCGAAATTCCTTTCGAGTGGTGCGTGATATGATGGCCATTGTGATACCATTTTATTTTAAGTGGCTGATCGCCTTGTGCAACATTACAAGTTAAGATCGCATTTTTGCCAGCATTTAAAGGACCATCAAACTGAAAAGGGCTTACGACAGGTGCCACTGTAAACAACAAATATAGGAATAAAAGTAACAATAACACATGGGCCTCTTCTGAAGCTACATTGGACTAGTAAAAACAAACAAAAACACATTACATGAATTTGTTAAATGGTGATTTCTGGCTGTAAAGAAAGCATGACTGTACAACGCACAAAAAACGAATCTTACCTTTAAAATGTTTCAAAAAATGCTGAAAGAAATAGATATATTTAAAACAAATAAAAGTTTACGGCACATACATTTTTTAACCCTTTAAAATAAATATTTTTATGAAATGCTGCCACAGAATATTAGTATAAAACAAAAATAAGTAAAATTATCGAATGTTGCCAGTTTAAAGACTATGTAAATTAAGACTATATTAAAAAATCAATTTAAACGTTTTGTGTCTATTTCTATCTAAACTGAATATTTTCATGAACTACAAGCTGAATTAAAAAATATTTAGAGAAAACAGACAAGCACTCAACACTTCCATGCTGGTTTGATATGTGTCTTTTAACTACCCACCCACTGTCCAGTCGGAGAAAGAAGGCCTGCGAGGAAAGGGAGAGTATGACCAATAGGTCGCCAACTTTCTACAAAACCATATACAAGGAATATAATATCTCTCCCAATGAGTAGGTGCTGATGCAAGAGATCACAAAAATTTGCCATATACCAATTCATTTATTTCATTTACGTTTAATTGTGAATGGAATGCAGAAATCACATTCTTTCCGCAGGTCTTCTTTCCCCGACCAGACAGTAGTCACCTGAGTAACTCTCAAAAGTCTAGTAAACCTAGATTTGTTAAATTTTCTATAGCCTGTATCAGATTAGAATACAGTGTTGGTAAAAATAAGGAACGTTTGTCCTTGCCCCTGATTAGTAAATTAGCAAGCCAAGTTTACACAGGGTAAAATTAATATATCAGACAGACTTTTTACCAGCTCCTGCTCTACTCAGTAAATATGTACAGCAATTCTTGAAAATGTAAATGAATAGAGAATTAAACTTTTATACTCTGTTTAGTAGAGAAACGTAATCAAGTCTAATAAATACATTAAGTATTAGGAATGCAACAAATCCTAGACAGCTGGATGCATTTGAAAGCTTGAAAATCACAAAGTGTAAAAATAGTATGAATAGTGACAGAGTGCCTCCAAATAGCCCGCTTTATTGGTTAGTGGGTCACGGTTCATCGAACCGTGACAGTAGTTTAGGTACAATTGGGTAGATTGTTAGCATAAGTTTAGTTTTAATCTCTTCCAGATGATGCCAACTTGGTTGGCGAAACGCGGGTCGAATGCAGTGTATAGTGTTTTGGTGTTTCGTGGAAAACTACATCAGTGTTATTAATTATGGTAATTGTAGTACTGTTAACAGGTACATACAAAATAATAAAGGAACTGACTTTGTAACGTGGTAATGCTTAGTTTCCAGTCTCTCGACTCTAACGTCCTGCTACATTCAGTCGCGCCGGCGATGATCTGACCTTTCAAACACATGCCAACATTGACGAAAGTTTTTTATAATTGCAAATACACAAATTACAGTAAAATTCTGTATACAAGTAACAATCAATTAGTACCTTTGATTTCTTATGTGAGAGCGCCGTCAGGCCAGGTATAAAAAATTACGCACCGATAAAAGGAGGGTCAATATAGATTTACTGCCAAATTGCTGACAAATTATCGTGTAAACGCTACCAATGAGAAGCATTGCATTCACAAGTGCAATAATTATCTTGTTAATATAGGGTCGGCATGCCTTTTTATTTAAATAAATAAACCTGATGTATCACAGACACTGAATAGTGATTACTGTCATTGAATCCATAACGATAAAAATATTCGTGATTCTTAAAAAGTTGAAATATTAATCGTCGAACCATGTGTAATGTAAGTAAATGTATAACCAATGACTTCAGAAATAGAAGATTTGTGTATAACAATATGAGGGTTCGTTTTTATTTTTACTGTGATACATAAAAAACATCTATGCTGCAATTTGAATTAAAATATTTCAATTTAAGTCATAAAAAAAAACTTTTCTAAATTTTCCGTTACTTCTTATTTTGTGTACCAATAGGCTTGAAACGGCCCGCACGGGATTCCGCTTATTCAGGATTTCCCGTGTGCCTGTGTAAACTCTGCCGCGCTTAATACGTAAACAACTGCATTCTTATCTGGGATAAAGTATAGTGTACTAGAATACTTATACATTTTTCCAAAAAAATCCGTCCATGACCAGGAATTGAAACCTGAAATCTAAAAGTCAAGTGTACTTGCAATTGTGAAAATTGCGTTCTTGAGAACTTCGTTTTCTTCTAACAAATTGTCGGCAACAGGACTATAGGTCAAATCAAAATGCTACTTTGCCTACGTTTCGTTTATTGTGCATAAACTTCCTCAGAGTTCAATAGCCAAAATGATATAAATATGACTATTTTTCATAACAGAATAAATTGAATACAACTACTGTGTAGGTATAACAATGAAAATCTAATCGCTTTAAATTTTGTATGGACTTTATACAACACTTTAAAATATCAAGTACTTAACAAAAAGTCAATTCATGGCCATATACAGAATTCACGTGAGTCATTTATGATATATAACTTGCGCTTATATAAGCCATATTTTAGCGAGCTTACCACAACTTACTGTAAGTAACTATGTTTAAGTTAGGTCATTTTAGCGAGTAACTTTGATACCATAGCTTACTATAATTATAATTAACTATCTTCAAGAGTTAGTTAGTTACCTTTTCTAGTATATATCCATCTCCTTTACACTTAAATGCAATTGGTGATTAGTTGTTTTGTCATGCAGACTACAAGAGCACATAAGTTAATTAAGTAATTTCATTTGTAAATAAATTATAAAATAATTAAAATGTTTATTGTTAATTACAACGTAACTGTGAATTGAGAATAATCAGCCGGTAAGGATTAATGGTACAGAAGGAAAAATAAATTTATTAAAAACAGGTTTAGAAATATTACTAGGTTTAATTTTCAGTTAATTTTCACTTTTCTTTACTGAAACAGTAAACTGTGTCATATGTTAATTTGTTATGTTTATTTTTATTATTCGGAAATATCTAAAAAAATATCAGTCTCTAAGTATCCAATATTCCTCAAAAAACTGTTGTCTCACATATTGATCATTTCAGTAACGATGGTATATTCTCAATTTTGTTTATATAATTCACAATCACAGAACTGGATGTCAATAGCAAATTGCTATTACAACCAGAGGATGACAAGTCTTCTTCCAATATAGCAAATCCTGCTGACAACTTTTGCCTTTTTTTTAAAGAATTCGTTTTAATTTACATCACGATATCTATTTACACTTTTTCCTGCATAAACTGATTATAGGTTAGAACAGATTAACATTTGTCACCAGAGACAACCACTGTCTCTGGTGTCACTTCTTAACAAGAAGATTAAACTAACAAGGAGTGTTTAATCTCCATTTAGCAATGTAAGCAAATTAAAAAGAGACAGATAATGTCAAACTGACGTCACCAGTAGACAGTGTAGTGTAGATACAATGGCCGTTTATTTTCGTGGTATTCATAGTGGCAGGTTGTATGATTTTTAATTACGATTTTACTGATTTTATGTTAATTATTTTTATTACTTTATTATTACATTTAATGAAAATACCTAGAAGTTTTAAGTGACAACTATATTTACTATATCAACATTATAATAAGGGTAATTTTTTGGAAACTAGGTAAGTAGGCCTTAATAGTTTTTCATAAATAAAAATAGGTTTAAATATTTTCTGTTTCCGCTAATAGAAACATTAAGTAATGGTTTTTAATAATATGTAATCGTAACCAAAAACAGAAAGCTGAAAATTACGATGAATCAATTTGATATTTTCGTTTCAATTTAAAAATAATCTACATAATCAAAAAGTTAGGAATATTAAATTAAACCTTTTCTACTCTATTTTCGGGTACAATGCCTACCAGATGCTGTGTAAAGTATTCGAGACAAGTGACAGATTTCCAAAGAATAAGGAGCTGAAAAAGAAATGGCTTTTATTTTGTGAAGATAATGTTGTCTCTACTTTAAGCCAGATCTGTTCGGTACATTTTAAGAAGTGCAATTTTTAAAGAAACTATCACGTAATTAGATTTTGTCCAACTTTTCCTAATCATTAAAGGTTTGCACCATTTATTTAGTTTTATCTATTTTTTATAACATTATTTAAATGCAATTATTGAGGTTATCTGAAAACTAAACAAAAAAATTATGTATTCTTTTGTATCAATTGATATTTAAATTGATAATGTCATTAAATGTTTCGTGACACTTTAATTTATTTATAGCTGGAGCATTATAATATATACTGAAAGAAATGCTGTTCCCAGTATTTTATTTGAAAATGTTAAAGCGAGTGTCAAAAGAGAAGAATATTATTGGCAATATCTTGGAAAAGGTAGAAAAAGAAAAAGCAGGAGCATTGAAGTAAATAAAATTTTACAAGAACAAAATGAAAATGAACAAAATATTATTGTTGATATTAATGCAGGAAATATAATAACAGATAATTATAAAAAAAATGTACCTGCATCTTTTAGTAATACTGTATTATTTGTAATATTTGCAAACTTGTTTTGTATGTGTAAATATTAAAATGTTTGAGTATTTTGTAAAATATATTTTTTTTCAAATTATTATATCGTGGGAACATATAGAGGTTTGTCGTATAACTACACATACCTTGAGAATCACAAAAGTATATATAAATTATCTTGTGTCATATTGTTTTATAATTTAAATAATTGTATCTATTTTGTAGCTCCAACAAATGCCAAGTTATTTGTGGGCTAATTCTATTTTACTTGTCACATCTTTCTCGACTTTATCTTACTCTTCATAATTTCTTTTGTAATAGTTTTCTTATTTTTCATGACCCATGTGAGAAAATTTTTATTTGTATGCTTTGTTATTATTTGTAAATAATTAAAGATAATGACTACTTCCAAATCTACATTGTGCATCAGGTAAGTCTAACCCTATTTTATTTTTATGTGGATTAATTATGTCAAGCGAGTTTAGAAAAAGTATATTCTACACTACACTATGCGGATACACTGATCTAAGACTTTAGATATAAAACTGGATGTTTTGAAAATGTTTGTATACGTATAGTAACCAATAAATATAAAACCAGAACTTTACCAGCCTAAAATATATTTTATTACGAAACACACTTGTCTATCTATATTCCACAATTTTGCTGATTTGGTTTATTTCATGAGAAAGTTTATATTTTCATTCTTTATATTCTTACATCACTGATTTTAATAGTTTTTGACATTCACAGTCAACAATTAGTTAAAGACTTTTATATTATGGAATCTTACACTATAATCATTGTATTGATTTGATTGCTTTAGTGTAATAATTTGGGACACGCTATATTATGTTTTTTGGGCCTCTATTAGGCTACCAATGACGTCACCGTGACGCTTTAAGTTTTGATTGGCTAAAGCCTGATTAAGCACTCCTTGTTAGTTTATTCTTCTTGATTTCGTAACAGTCTAACTATGACATCACAGTTTTAACTATAACACCTTCCTACATTAGTTGTGGAAAGCTATCAAAAATATGGTCATTTATTTCCAATGTTTCCAAGGTCACTGAAAATGAACCTGAAAAGTCATGATGACATCCCACAAACACAAACCATATGCTTCAGTGAGCGACGTTTAAGTATATTCGACACATATGCTCTAAATTTATGATCAATTTGTATATAAATTTTAATTATAAATTTATCAGAAGTAAAAAAAACAAAATTTGACAAAACCAAATAATTTTTAATGCAGAATAAAATTAACTTACTGAACGAGTATATATCTCGTGTAGAGCTGATAAATGACCGGTAATTTAAAAATTGGTTAAGTAAATTTAGTAATGTCACCAATCGGTTTTGGTCATTTGTCATTTGTGGTAATTTTTAACATTAAAAGTAATGCTTTCATTGAATTAAATTTTTTATAACCTTTATAATAAGACCAAATTTAAAGAAAATATTTGATAGATTTTGTTCTTTGAGAGAAAAACCAACATTCTTTTTTTTTTCTAACTTCTTATTTTATCTAAGAACTTTTTAAATGTAAGTGCCTCTTGATTATTGGGGTGTGGCCCAAATAATTTGTTTGAGAACATAGGCATTCCGCTTGTTATTAATTTTTTTCTCTGGTCAGAAAATAATGAAATTGGTCATTTTAACATTTTCTAATATCTTAAACTAAGTCATCTAAGAGTGGCAAACTTTCAATAACAATTTAACAGTCATCAGGTTCCAGAAAAATATTATTCGGTTGGGAAATCTGAAAAATGGGTCAAAAACTGGTCTCTTCGAAAATGATTAGTATCTTTGTCACTTTTAGATATGACCAGTCACTTTTGCTCACATATTTTGACCACTTTGATCACTTCTGGTCACTGACGGCCAACACTAATCTTATATAAATTAAAATTCACTTTACGTTTGAGGTACTGTAATAGAAATGGACGTAACTCTCTAACATAAAGCACATATTTCGTACAACACCTTGTACAGGCACGCGCTTATTTTCGCCTGTTTGAATGTACCCGCATGGCGCATATTAATTCTAATGAATGACATAACTTCATACCGTCAATATCAGTGCTATATGGTCTTATAATCATAAAATTCTGTGGCAGCAATGAAGAAAAAAATTGTTATAACTTACCCATAACTTGTACTTCTAATGATCCTCTGGCACTGTATCCCTGAGAGTTTTTCGCCACACAAACGTATGTTGCTTGATCAGATGCCCTTTCCACATTTTCGATGATAAGAGTACCATTGGGGAATACTTTCTGCTTCCTGTTAATTGGCAACAATCTTCCATCTGGAAATAAAGTAGACTGTAATTAGAAATTTTGAAACATGACAACACTATAAATAAATATCACACTAAATTATGGGTATTTTTATTATTCCAAGATTTCTCAATATCACTACTAAATTATCTTTACCTCTTTCCCAGACAACGGCCTCGACAGGGTGACCAGCAAATGGGCAATGGACAATAAGAGTACCTCCAGCAACGATAGCCTGTTTTTCCATAGACCTCACAAATGGCAAACCATAGACATTAATTCTGGCAGAATGATCAGCGGAACCAACTTTGCTGCTGGCGACACATCTGTATAAACCACCATCGTTTGTGTGAATTGAGGTAATATTTAAATGTGATATGACATCACCGTTCACTGTCACATATTGACCGATTTGGTAGACATCGTTATTAGTTAATCTTCTTCCATATAATTCCCACGTAATTTCAGGTGTTGGATTGCCAGATGCTATGCATTTCATGAAAACAGAATTGCCAGGTTGAACTGTTTCTTCATTGAAAGCATGTCGAATTTGTGGTGGTTCAAACCGTCCTCCCAATTTCAATTCTGCTGTGCCTTCGGCGCTCTCTTGGTCATTTCTAATAAAACACTGGTACATTCCTTTGTCTTCCTTTCTTACAGCTTCGATCGTAGGACAGCGTCAGTGTGGTCGATTGGGTTTCCATCTTTCAACCAGCTAATTGTCTTTATTGGATTTCCTGCAACAATTATGCAACTGATAGCGAAAAGGTTTATAGTGTTAATGAGACAAATGACAAGAAAAAAACAAGTTTATTTCTTTTTTTTTCCAAATGGGTTTAACTTTGGAAAATATTAATGACAATATTCTGCGTTTCTGCAGTCACATATACACTAAAACAGAAATAAAATTCAAATATTTTATTGTTGATTACCTTCAAATTTGCATGTAAACACCGCTGGTCTTCCGAAATCAATAGTCTGAACGGGGGGGATCAATTTTTGCCTTCAATGGAGCGGTTACAGTGAGAACAGTCTCGACACTTTCTCCCCCTACTGAATTATTTACAACACATAGGAATTTTCCAGAGTCTTCTACACGAGCTTCACGAATTATGAGGGTTCCTGCTACTTGTTTAACTCTCTCGTTTAGAGCGACAGCTTGTTTTCGATTAGTCCCTTCGATGAATTTGTACCATCTGTAACAATACATAATCGAATTCAAAATCCACTGGAATAAACAAATGTTTATTATAAAACAGTCGTAAAAAACTTTAAAAATATAACAATTCTCAGAAAAATACTATTACTATAATAATTACTGTTGTTATATTCCTTAATGATTTTTCTTAAACAAGGTAGGATTTAGGACAGTAGGTTCAAATTTTACCTAAAAACTGGTACAGGAAAGGACTGGGCAGGGCAAAGAGCCACTGCTGATTCGCCTAATTTAATGATTTTAATATCGATAGTCCTTGTACTTAGTCGAGGTCCAACAGATCCAGTGGGTTCTATAAATTAAAAATACGTCAAATACCATACCTTAAATAGAGACCCTTGCTTTCTGTGGACGAAATGACTAAAGAAAGAATTATGTAGATACCTTTTTCTTGGTGTGGGAAATGCTTGCACATCACATAAAAGGGCTATATTTAAGCCATTAACTTCATTCTGTTTTGTTAAACCATCCCCTGATATTTTTGGACCAGTTTGTCCTGTGGGTTCTATGTAATATAAACAAAAATAATAAATACAAAATTTTACCTATATTTTGGAACCGGGTACCCAGATACGTCACAAGTAATGATGGTATCTTTTTGAGATGCAACTTCTTGAACTATGCTGCCATCAATTTTTCTACCAGAACTTTTTGGAGAAACATTGTTTGTGGGTTCTACATAGAAAAACAACATCTAAGAAAACCTAACATGTACCTGAACTTTGGAGGTGGGTAACCGGATACTTCACAAGTCATTATAACATCTTTTTCTACACTACTTTGGAGAAAAAATGTTTCCATATTTTTCTGAAGATGACTTTGGTGCAACATTATTTGTAGGTTCTAGGAGAAATTTTGGAATTATTTGTTACTTGATTTCTATGTTCATATTCTAAGTAGGAAAACTAGTCAAGCAATAATATTTATACCTGAACTTAGGAACTGGGTATCCAGATACTTCACAAGTCATTAAAATATCTTGGTGTAAAGCACTTTGGAGAAAAAATTATTCCAAATTTTTCAGCCGAGGACTTTGGTGCAACATTATTTGTTGGTTCTAAGGAAAAACATTGTCATATCAAAACAATTTGTACCTGAACTTTGGGACAGGGTAACCAGAAACTTCACAAGGCATGATGATGTCACTTTGAAAACTAACTTCTTGAATAATACTTCCTCCATATTTTCTAGCAGAAGACTTTGGAGGGACATTATTGGTTGGTTCTATGTTATAAATACATATACAAATAAATAGCTAGTTCTACCACAAGACAAACATAAAAACTTACTTGAAATTGGGATAAGGAAAACCAACAACGGGGCATAAAAGAACAGCATCAGTTTGTTGCAAAAATGAAAGAATCTTGCCCAAGGTTTTCTCACCAACAAGTTTAGGAGGCAAATTGTTTGTTGGTTCTGAAAAGAACCAACCATTAGGATTCTGTTAATATAAATTAATGAACAGAAGATCAAAAATGGAACAAGCAAAAAAAAAATAAAACAGAATCCTCTACTGACTCATGCAAAAAACCTCACCTTTTTCAAAGAACAGAAAGTCCAAAAATTTACTCTGCTATTAAGGTAATACTCAAAAATGATCTAGCGCTATGTTCTGAGGAATATTTTCAAACATTAAAAGGAAAAATCTAACTTTTTTAGAGTAGGGTAAAAATTGTTTATAACAAAAGCCAACTTGATATAATTTTGAAAAAGTAACCAATTTACAGTTTTACAAGAGGTGAAACAAAACTAATAGAATATTTTTGTGAAGTTCATTAACATTAATTTTATTAACAGATCTTGATAAAAAAAATGCTGAATATAAAATGTTTTCTTGTATTTTACGTGAGTATTTCTCTAATGTAGAGGATGGCACATGTGGCAATGATATGGGAAGGTTGAAAATTTTTAATGTTTGTTTTTCAATAAACAACCACAGATATAACAAGGCAATAGGATGCCAGTCATAATAAACAATTTTTACCATATTGATATACATTCTAAAACACTTACCTTTTATAAGAGAAGATCATATTTTTTGGACATTTTCAAAATTGTACGACCAAAATTAAAAAAGTACTTACCTACTGTACATTTTTAACGAGTAACTTACATATAAATGGGAACAGGATAGCCAGTAACTTGACAAGTCAACCAAGCAGTTTTACTTTGGGGAATTATAAGATCTTTCCAACCAGTAAATTTTTCGCCGTCTTTTTTTGGAGGGACATTATTTGTAGGCTCTATAATAAAGATAACATTTTGAACAATTTTTACAAAATGTTGGGATATATTTTGGGACAAATGTTCACCTGGAGATGGTACCTGGCAGATAGGTGAATAAAGACAAAAACACTTACAAGTAACGTGGTACTGGATAACCAGTCACCAGGCATGTTAACCATACTGTCTTATTTTGAGGAACGAGAAGAATCTCCCAACCTTCAAACTTTTTACCATCTTTTTTAGGTGGAACATTGCTAGTGGGCTCTAAAACAATTGAAAACTAATACTAAAACGATGCAAGAATACCTTGGTAGAATGACAACATAGTAACTGAATGAGATAACTACGCACATACATACATATACTTTGAGAAATAAGTAGTACCTTGCAAACCTCGAACTTGTACGACATTATCAGCTTCAGATGGTAAAAAATTAGCGAAACAAAAAAATTAGTTCAACTTACAAGTAACGTGGAACTGGGAAAGCAGTAACTTGACAAGTTAACCAAGCTGTTCGATTCCGATAAACAAACATTTCTTCCCAACCAACAAAGTTTTTCCCATCTTTTTTGGGTGGAACGTTATTTGTGGGTTCTAGAAACAAAATTGGGGTTTGTAGCAGATTGTCATCAACTCTTCATATAATGTAGTGATAATAGTATCTCCAAATAGGGTAAGGTTTAATGTAAATAAAGGAAACTGGAAACTTACAAATAAAGAGGTACTGGAAAACCAGTTACTTGGCAAGTCAACCAGGCAGTATCAGTAAAGGGAACTTGAAGCACCTGCCAACCTTCAAATTTTACTAAATCTTTCTTAGGGCTAACATTACTAGTTGGTTCTGAAAAAGAAAATTTCCTGTTGGATTTGCAATAATTTCTTTTAGTGACATTTTCAACAAGTAGTATGCCTAAACTTACATGAATATTGGAACTGGAAACCCGGTAACTTGACAAGTTAACCATGCCACGCTACCTTGATTTATATTAACGACTCTCCAACCACCGAATTCAGCCCCAATTTTTTTTGGAGGCACATTATTTGTGGGTTCTGTAAATTGTAGGATTTTTAAAGAAATTAATAAACATTCTGAGAACCTACCTAAACAGTGGGACAGGGTAGGCTACGATAGGACACATCACATAAACATCCTCATAATTCTTAGCAATGATCAATGTGAAACGAACTTTATTATCGATAACCTTTGGAGCAATATTATTGGTTGGTTCTGAAATGTATTTAATAGAGACAATTTAGGCAATCGAGAATTACCTGAATATAGGGACTGGGTAACCGACTACTTCACAAGTCAGAAAGGCAGTTTTGGTTTGAGAATAGATGTAAATTTTTCCACCATCATATTTTTGACCAGGGACTTTTGGAGCGATTTTTCCAGTAGGTTCTATGAAAATAACTATTAGTACCAATAACTAAGAGAGGAAAAACCCTTGCAATCTTTTTAGCGACATCGCTTATGTAAGAATAAAACGTAAGTACCTAAAAATTGGTGTGGGAAATCCTTGAACAGTACATATAAGGGGAACCATGGAATTGATAGGAACTTCTTTCTTTAAACTACCAACATCTATATCTTTAACCTTTGGAGCTACGCCAGTTATGGGTTCTACAACAAATTTTGTACTTAAAACCAAAATTTTTACTCTGGTGTTGAGACTGAGATAAGATAACAGAAAACACTACCTGTATATGGGAGCAGGGAAACCTTGCGCAGCACACAAAAGTGAAACAACACTATCAAATTTGGAAAACATCTTCAGTCCAGAAATGGATTTATCTTTGGCTGTGGGTGCAACACTTGTTTGGGGTTCTAGATAAATGTTTTTACATTATTATTATTACTTATTAATACTTTTATGATGTGACTGTTGGGATAGCGGATTAACCTACCTAAAGAGGGGCGCAGGTAGGGCCTGCGCTGGGCAAAGTAAAGCAAGACTTTTCCCGTTTTCCTTTTCAAAAATAAAACCTTTTGAATCAGACGAGAATGTAGGTGCTTTGGACCCCACTGGTTCTAAATGAAAAAAATTAAACAACTGACCAATCAGTGACTGAAAATGGTACCTGAATTTGGGATAATCAAACAACATATTCCAAGATTGATCATTTGAATAAAGAGATTATCATTAACTTATTTTATTACCTCTTTTTTAATTTGTTCTGTTAAGTGCAGGGTATCTCAAAATCAATCATCACCACTGGGATCTTGAAGGTCAACAAAATTTGGAAAAGTTGGGTATTTGGGTGGGACATAATATATGATTTATTCATTGCAAAAGCAAAAAGGAAAGCTCAAATTTTATACAAGGTATTCAAAAACTTTTTCTACGAAACTGATTATAAATATTAAAAAGGAATGCACAATATATAAAAGAAGCTGTAATTTGACCCACTACAAAAACTTCTTCAAATTTTAATAATAAAGTTATATATGTATGTTCAAGTAATCTTTGGAAACATGATTTAAATGTTTTAATAATTCCCTACCTAAACACAGGCGTAGGCAAGCCTTGAGCTTGACACAAAAGCCCGAAACTTTTTGCCCATCTCTCTTACAAATGTAGAACTTTTAGAATCCGACGAAAAAGTTGGAGCTCTAGATCCAATGGGTTCTAAATAAAAAAACCCAAAGTTAAAGTGCAGATTAACCTGAATATGAATGAGTTTTTTAGGTGTTATTTAAAGTAAAAACAAATATGTATATCTTACTTGAAAATTGGTACCGGGAAAGCCTGAGCTGGACATAACAAGGCCATATTTTTTTCCGACTGTTCTTTCTAACGAAAAAATTTTGGATTCTGATGAAAACGCGGGTGCTTTAGTTCCAATTGGTTCTAAGTAACAAAAACTAAATTAATGTGTGAACCAACCTGAATTTGGGCAAAGGGCTACCTTGGGCATCGCAAGGCAATACTAAGTCCTGATTAGCTTTTCCGGTTACGGCATCTAACTTAGATTTTGGTGGAAGCCTAGGTGGAGTATATCCAACTGGCTCTAATACAAAAATAAACGAATCTAACTACAAAACTATTTAAAAATGTGTTTATTAGGGAGTACACCTACCTAAAATATGGTGATGGGTACGCTTGAGCTAAACACAACAGGCCAAAACCTTGCCCCACACTACGAGTGTAAGAGATACTTGTAGCATCGTTAGAGAATGAAGGCGCCTTATAACCAATAGGCTCTAAATAAAGTAAAATGTTTAAAAATTACCTAAATTTTGGGACAGGTAAAGCTTGAGCTGGACACAGAAGTACAAAACCTTGCCTTTCACGTGTGTCATAAGAGAAACTTTTTGGAAGCAGATGAAAAAGTGGGTGCTTTGAATCCAATAGGTTCTAATAAAAATAAATATTACAAATGAAACTATTGATTACCTGAATATAGGAAATGGGTAGCCTTGCGCAGGACATAACATATTCAGAGTATGCCCTTGTTCCCTTTGATAACCCAACAGCTTTATATCATTTGAAAATGCAGGGGCCTTAGAGCCTATTGGTTCTATAATGAATTAAACAATTTTAGTAAAAACCTACCTAAATCTGGGAACTGGCAACCCTTGAGCTTGGCATAACAATGCAAAACTTTGTCCAGTGACTCGATTAAAGGCACTAATCAAATTATCGTTTGAAAACACCGGACCTTTTACTCCAACAGGTTCTAATAACAATAAAAAAAAATCACCTGAATGAGGGAACTGGGAAACCCTGTGCCTGACAAAAAACTGGTATTTCTGTGGTAGCCTCCCTTTCCACATATTTTAATTTCGAATCAGCCAACAATTTAGGTGCACGAGTACCAACAGGTTCTAGTAATAAAAAAAAATCACCTGAATGAAGGGACTGGGTAAGCTTGGGCTTGACAAAAAATTGGTATCTCTGTGTTCGTTTCTCTTTCTACATGTTTATATTTCGAATCAGCCATTAGCTTAGGAGCTCGGGTACCAACAGGTTCTAGAAAGAAGCAATAATAAAATTTCCAAATTTTACCTGAAGGAAGGTGTGGGGAAACCCTGAGCTTGACACAACAAAGAAACACCATGGCCTGAATGTTTTTCTATGGTGATCCCCTTAACATCAGACACCAAACTAGGTCTTCGGGTACCAACAGGCTCTTATGAAGAAAGAAACAGTTATAATTAACCCAAACATCTACCTGAATATAGGTGGAGGGAATCCCTGGCCTTGGCAAAGTAAAGCTATATCTTCATCTGTTTTTGTTTCAAACCAAACCATCTTGGCATTTGACAGCAATTTTGGAGTTCTAGTACCAATCGGTTCTATAATTATTTAGAAAACACATTACTAACCTAAAATTTGGGACCGGAAAGCCTTGAGCTGGACAAAGCAAAGCTAATTGGGAGTGCAACTCATAATCTATAACGTCGTATTTAGATTTGGAGGAAACTTTTGGTAAAGTACTACTTATTGGCTCTATTAGGACAAAATATCAAAAAATTAGAATTAGTACCTTACTGAAGGAACAGGGTAAGCTTGAGCAGGACACAAAACCGTCACACTAAGTGCTAATTGTGTTTCAAAAGTATGACTTTTATCTGCTGTCGGAAATTTTGGTTTCACGAAACCCACCGGCTCTAGAAGAAAATGATATCAACAAACAAAAGCTTACTTGGCTAAGCTCAAAAAGTACCTGTAATTTGGAACAGGGAAAGATTGTGCTGGACACAATAGTGTTAAGCTCGCGATCTGTTGGCCTTCTAATGTTTGAATTTTGGAGGTACCCGCAGATAATCTAGGTGCTACACTTCCGACAGGTTCTAACAATAAAAAAATTAAAATAAATACCTCCTGAATCCTAGGACTTTGTTCAAAGAGCACATACAAGTTAACATGTGTCTTACCTGAATTTTGGAATAGGAAAGGCTTGCATGGGGCACTGCATAGTTAATGTAGCAGTTTGTTTAGCTTGTAATACTCTGCTTTCATCCCCAGAAGTTAACTTAGGACTGACAGTACCAATTGGTTCTGGACAAGAAACATATTTTGTTAGAGGTAGGGAAAAAGCAGGGTACCCACATTTGCAAAGTAAAATTTACCTATAAAGTGGAGCTGGAAAAGCTTGAGCAGGACAGAGAAGGGCAATGTTTTCTCCAAATTTGTAAGAATCAACGGTGGGAAATTTTGGTATATTTGGTCTAACGCTACCAATTGGTTCTAAAAGAAAAAAAATTACCTGTGAGTTGGAACAGGATATGCCTGAGCCGGGCAAATTAGAGTAACGATAGAGTCACCCTTTGATGTAAAACCTCTCAAATTATCTGTAGCGGGAAATTTTGGTAAAACACTTCCTATGGGTTCTAAGGAAAACATAACGGACGACTTAAGGAAATAACATGGCCTGGTACTAGGGAACCCTCACTTTGTTATGCAAATAAAAATTGATTTACCTGAATATAGGGACAGGAAATGCTTGAGCAGGACACAGAAGAGTTATACTTTTCTCTATCATGCCTTTAAATGATCTTGAATTATCAATCGTGGGGAATTTTGGAAGAACGCTTGCAATTGGTTCTGTTTAGTAAAACACAAATTAGGCACTATACCCCGAAACATGTTGGCATAGGGACCAAATAATAATAAGTAAATACCTGGTAAAAGGCACTGGAAAACCTTGGGCCGGACATAGCAAATTTAGTGTGATATTTTGATAATACAAGTATTCCTTTCGAGTTTCCAGCGGAAATCTAGGTAGTACCGTTCCCACTGGCTCTAAAATAAACCGAAACCAAAAACTCCTTATCAGTTACTCAACATAAATAGTACATCTTTACCCATTTTTTTGTCAAAACTTACCTTGAAAATACATTCTTCTCACAAGCCCATAACATAAGTAATGGGCCAGGGTACCCAAAGTACAAGTAAATACAATAACAATACAGGATTCTAATACCAACCTGCCAGAAGATGCCTAGATAAGATGGTAGGTTTGAAATTGGGATTTGGTTATTGGAAAAAAAGGACAGGTACTATTATCATTTGAAATATGTCTTTCACATATAGAAAAATTTTGAAAGTGCCCGTTTGAGAAGCAAGGGTACCCTATCCCAACATTCAGGTAAATTTTGGCATAAACAGCCGAAACTATGATGAAAGATAACAAGTATTTTTCATCAAAGCTAAATCATTAACGTTTCCTAAATTTATAAAAGGCGTCAACTGGACTTTTAATTTAATTTTAAGAAACGTATAATATACTAAATTCTCGAGAACATATGAAATTTAGTTCAAAATATATGCACATTTACATTATTTTTGATTTCGGAATATTTAACAGACGGCAGGTAAGTAAAAAAACAATTTTCTCGAGCATTCATGATTAAAACAACAAAGAGATGAGTATTCATGACCTGCTGCCGTGAGTATTTGGAAGCAAAATTCGATAATAAATGCATGTGGAAATAATAATAATACTGCACGAGACACTAGAATAACACATGCTGAACTAAATGTCAGACTAAATTATAGGGAAAAACTGCAACCTGTTAATTCTGATACTGATGTTTTATCTGGCGGGGCAATTTTGCAAGGCAGCAGAAAATGAGATTACTACCTGTAGCTACTTGAATTATTTCATTATTGTACTAAAATTTTATGGTGGTCGTGAATCACATTCACAAAGCCTTAACTTATCTTTAATGTAGAAACTTCCCATTGTTGTAAACACAGAAGAGATAAAGAAAAGACTAAACAACAAAATGTTTAAAAAAAACTACTTCAAATGTTTTTTTAGAAAAATCATGCATTTTTCTAAACAGAAAGTTTTAGCGATATACATAGTTGTACAAAGTAATGGAAGTTGGAACATATTACTGCAAATACAATTTTATTGCAGCGGCGAATTGCAACGATTTGGTGTTAATATTTTGCAATTCTTATAGTTTTTGCTATTGTATGGGACGACTTGATTTTATTTATTTTAGAAGCTTATAATTAATCATATCTTCTTTGTAAAAATAATTTTAACAATAGTAGGCACCGCCCATACATTTTCGGAAACTGCTAACCTTTTTTATCCCAAAAATCTCGGAGTAAAATTTCCAAAAACACGGTTTTTAATTTTAATTTTTCTTTATCCATTATTCCTATAACAAAATTTTTGAAGCTGAATATAATAAAATATAAAATATTATTATGAATTAAATATAACACGTCTGTCAGAAAAATAAGTTCATTTTATTTAAAAAGACATGATGCCATTTTGGACATAAAATTGTTTATTTAATTTTTTTACTAGTACAAATGTTTCTTTTATTTAATTCTTAGAACCTCAGACACATTGCTTGTCTTCTTACTTTCAACAGCTTTTTAATGCAAAAACACAAGATCGCATTAGATAGTCATGAACTTTAAAACAATAAAAATAGTAATTGTGTGACCAATCGCGTGACGGTCAGTAATATATCACACTAACCACGCTAAATTAACAATTTCAGGGGTGATAAATGGATGATGTAATAAAACAAGGGGAGAAAGAAGCGCGTTTATAAAAACACAATTTTACTCCGGAAAATTATCTATAATGTGAAGTAAATTCAATTTCACCTCTATTTATCCGTTAATAACTTTTTAATGTTTTAATTTCAAATCGCTGTTTCAAGTTATAATGAACATTACACAAAATACCATCAATTCCTTTTTTTCTGGGAAGAATAATTAAAAAAATTGTAACAAATACCAACATACAAATTAAGGCCGCTAATACCTGAATTCTATTTTGCAAATTAATCGAAACCCGGATCTTCCGGATAAACAGTTTTAAGTCAGGTACTCAGCTTTATCCAGTATTAACGGAATTTTAATACAGGTACCCGATCTGTTCTAACAGCCCCGTCAGATTGGAAGGGTGTGGCAATAATTATTATTTATAATCGCACCTCTTTAATATTTCTGCAGCTGGAATGAAAATAGTGAATTTAAGCGTTACCTGAAAATAAAATCGACCTGGTCAAGCGTTTCGTCTAATGTAGAGTCAAAATGTGGTTAGCTGTTTTTGGTAGGCCACTCTGTATATTCTACAGGGTAAGTCACATAAATGGTAATCCCTATCATTTTTTGGTATATTTAACCAAAATAGTTCGTCCACAAACTGAGCTTGAATGATTTTTAATGTTGATTGACATGTAAAATATACAGGGTGGACCAAAAAATAAGATTTTCTTTTAATGGAACAGCCTGTATGTTCACTGTTCTTCACTATAAACATTATTTTTGATAAACGTATAGGGGATTTAAATCGGGACTCTTTGCGGGCCAGTGGATTGGACCATTTTTTCCAATCCAGATAGGATATTGATTTAAATAATCCATGACGGGTCGGACATTATGCAGAGGAGCTCCATCTTGCTGCCAGATTGTTCTTAAGTGTAATAAAATTGTCATATCATCCAAGCATTCATCAACTTGGTGTTGCAGAAGATTGAGATAAAGTTCACCCGTGAGCTTTGTATTTATAAAAGGACCAATTACTTTATTTCTATGTATCCCACACCACACATTAACAGTTTTGCGCCCTCGATTTTCAACTTTTTCTACGTATGAAGATTTTCTGTACCTAATGGTGACTATTATACCTGTTAAACAAACCAGCTGTAGATAAGGAAGACTCATCAGTCCAAAAAATATGCAATAAATCATTATTTTCATTATATCTATCTCTCAATTATTTGTTGACAAAACAATATTCAATGTCGACGGCCGTTGTATATTTTACACTTTTAGAAAAACGTTGATAGTACAAAATCTACATTAAAAATCGTTCAAGTTTATTTTTTGGACAAACAATTTGGATTAAAAGTAACAAAAATAACAGGGGGTTTAACATTTATGTGACAACCCTGTACAGATAGATCACGGTTTAAATTATGTAAACAATTCGACAGATAGACTACTGGGCATATTACATATTACCGTTCGGCTATATACTATTCAATACATTTTTTATCGACCGTGCAATATATGAGCGATTTCGAGGATTAATCACTGTTTAGTACTAATACAATTTTAATATAAAGTATTATTTAACAGAAAGAGTAAACTTTAATTGGTCTGTTCTAATACAGCCGTTTCTGTATCAACACTCATTTTATTTTATGGCATTCCTCATCTCTTTATCGTGGCTTTGGTAAACACCATATTGTTTCGTATACAATGCTTTTAAAATAGTTGAAAAGCGCCCGTTATAACGTTTGCTTACAAACAGTCACTTTTGTATACTATACACTAATTAAAAAATTGTGTCGGGTTGGTTTTAATTACTTTAATTGTAGTACCTATCTTGACATATGATTACTCACACAGGCAGGAAGTGACAGAATTGTTGGGAGTACTTATTTCAATTCACTTTCATGAAAATGTGTGAATCCTAATTTTTACATTATTATTATTATTATCATCATCTATTTTTTAACCGAAATGACTCATCTACCTGTAACTGGCAATGGAATAAGTTTACAATTTGAAAGAAAAATGGTAGATATAACAGTAAAATGAGTTTTTATATTATACAATTTGTGATTTTAATTTTATGGTGCAAACATTTACGGGTAGGTAAAACTTGAGAAATTGGGGTTTCCCATACAAACATTACCCTGAAAATGTCTAAGAAATTTATCAAATTTTGGTTCGCATGATAGTAACAGACATGAGAAAATATCTATCTATCAATATGTGCGTCGGACAGTTATGTTGTTTATTAAACGAAAAGCCTTAGACCCACATCAAACATAACATCAGGAATTGTAATATTTAATTAACTGTCGTTGTAAAATGTCTGAACAGTTTGAGAAACATGAACTGAACGCATTAACATAATAATTATTTATTTACAAACGCCTCTACTTTCGCCGTTATTGATATGAATACTAATAATAAGCAATAGGTACGTAATAACAATTTATTTGTATCCATTGCAAAATGTTATTGCATTCAATAATCAGGAATTATGGACTAGTTGTCATAACTGTAATCGGGCCCTCGGGCGGATCGCCTATTTCGATTGAATATTCATTAGTAACTCTTGACTACACCACGTCATTGTAATTGTAAAAGTTTTGCGATCCTAGGAATCTCGATTATGAATGGGGTCCCAAATTCGAGAGGTTTAATATACGGCAATGAGAAACAAAAGCACGAATACTAGGACTGAACTAATAATATTCTTTACCTTGGAACAACGTTTTAAGAAATCATAATAGATACAACAAACTCATCCTACATTCTGTTAGTATTACATTCGACAACAACTGTACATCCGTGTTCTATATAAGGAACCATATTTGCATAACGCCAGAATTATTCACAATAACACCGCTACTAATCTCACTAACTATGACACTTCAATCACTGCACGTTCAGAACAGCGCGCAGCGGTCAACATCGCACTAAGTACTACCTCACACTACTGACTTTCTCGATGTATGCGTATCATTCATTACTGATCATCCGATAGTTACGACATAAACTTCTTTTACAGTTGCTATGGCAACTGTTTTTTGAGTAGCATTAGTGAATAAGAACGAAAAATTTAATCATATTAGGTTATTTATTCTTTATCAATAATAAATTCCACAAACACTATTTCGTATTTCGAATATTAGCTGGGCAGGACCAAACAAAATCATTTTCGAAAATCATAAGTGTAAAGAATTAATAATTTATGAGTTGAGTTATTAAAAATAGTCAAATTTAGTCGCGAAGAAAAATAAGATATGGTTAAGTGTTTCATTGAATTAGGGGAATTCAAATTTAGATTCCGCTCTATTTTAATAGGTAACTTGTACACAGTGAAATTTAGTCAAAAATGCAGATCATTAATATATTATGAATCAAGGGACTAAAGTTAATTTTTTAATGCCGAGGGTAAAGCGACAAATTTAGTCTCATGGTATACAGGGTGTTTCAGATTTAAAGTGACATAGTGTTATGGGAGGTTGAGCACACTTGGCCAAGTTCAAAACGCCCCCAAAGTTACCCTTGAATATGAACGGTTTTTGAGATATAGATAGGGCGTTTTATAGTTTTTGACTAAAATTGTAGTCGGCCATATCTCTGGAACGGCTTTAAATTTAGTCTTATCAAAAGCATAATTTACATTGGAAAAAGACTCAAAACAAGACTTATTAGTGTTATTTCGTGAAAATTCTCGAACATTCCATTGGACAATTAGTGGAGATAAGTGATTTTGTCAACATAAAAGAAGTATAGACTCTAAATAAGACTTTCTAGTGCTGTTTCGAGATATTTCTGAAACATTCCATTATTAAAATAGACGTGATATCAACATTTACGGACTTTATAGTGTAATAAACTTTATTCTCAAATTGATTTACGTGTCATGAGTTAATGCCAACAACAAGAAGTATGGCGGAGAAGCAAACACAGGACATGCTTGCAGCATTGTTATAACGGATGGACGAACAGAGAAAAATTATGGAAGATCAAGAAATAAGACGACAGGAAGACAAAGAAGAACAAGATAGAAGACGACAGGAAGAAAACGAAGAACAAGAAAGAAAGCGACAGGAAGAAAAAGAAGAACAAGAAAGAATACGACAAGAAGAGAAAGACGAACAGAGAAAAATTATGGAAGCTCAAGAGAGAAAACGCCAGGAAGAAAAAGAAGACTTAAGAAAAATGATGGAGGGCTTGGAAATAAGACGATTGGAGGAAAACGAAGATATAAAAAGAAGCCTAGAGGCAGCCATTTTTTTCTCTCACTGAATAATTTAAAGTCGATGTTATAGGAAAAGTCGGTGAAGTGGAAGAACAGGTCAGTGAAGTTAAAGAAAAAGTCAGCCAAGTTGAAGGGGAAATAACCGAAGTCAGAGGAGAAGTGGCCCGACTCAAACAACAATTAAGAGAGAAGGGTGGCCAATTAGTACTGTCGTCTGGTGCTAGGTTACAACCACCTTCATTCGACGGTCAAAGTTCATGGTCAACTTATAAGAGACAATTTGAGGCAGCTGCGTGTTCAAATAACTGGAATGATGAGGAAAAGGCAACAGCATTGGTATTAGCACTAAGGGGCCAAGCATTAGACCTGCTCCGAACAATTCCTACCGCACAGCAAAAAAACTTTAACATTTTGGAGGCAGCGTTAGAACTAAGATATGGAGACCAACATCTCGCCCAAGAATATCAGGCTCAGCTCAAATCACGCAGACAACGAGGTGGAGAAAGCCTTCAGGAGTTTGAGGCTGCGGTAGAAAGATTAGCCCATCTAGCCTATCCTGATGCACCAATGGAATTTCAACAACAGTTAACAGTTGGTACATTTATTGATGGAGTAAGGGACTAGGAAGTTAGACGAATTCTTAAGTTGGCCAGGCATAAGCTTAGTAGTGAGGCTTTAGTACATGCACTGGAGATTGAGGCTGCCTATAAGGAAGGATACCACACAATCAAATCAGAGAGTACGAACTGTGAGTGTGGAGGAAGACAAGCCAGACAACACAACACAAAACCTGATATCTGATCTACACAAGATGATGACCCAACTACTGACAAAATCGAACATTCAAGATCCGAGACAAAACCAACAACAAAGTAGTGGGAGGCCGAATGGAGACATCCGTTGTTATAAGTGTGACAAATTAGGCCATATTAAGAGGAACTGTCATGAGCACAATATTCAAGATCTGAGACAAAACCTACAGCAAAGTAGTGGGAGACAAAGTGGAGGAGGCATGCGCTGTTATAAGTGTGGCAGAGTGGGCCATATTAAGAGTAACTGTCGTCAGCGCAGCTCTGAGAGAGTCGCAGTAATGGAGAAGCCGCAGGAAAACTGGCGAGCTGGTACTTCGCAGAATATAGCAGATGGCTTTTCCAAAAGACCGTGTCTGAAAGACTGCAAGCCGTAAGGAAGAACAACAAAATGTACAAATAATGAAGACCGTAAAGATTGATGTTCCGGATTATTAGACAAAAGAGTCGTTAAGGGAAGCGCAGTTAAACGATAAGGAAACTGGCCCTATTCTGAAATGGAAACGAAGAGGAACCCGGCCCGATTGGAAGGACATTTCAAATAAATCAGTGGGACTGAAGGCTTTATGGGCACAATGGGACTTCCTTATAGTAGAGGATGGACTGCTGAAGAGAGCGTGGGAAAGTCCAGATGGGAGGAAAGTTACTTTGAAATTTTTAATCCCCAGGTGTTACGTGGCAAATGTACTTCAGCAAGTGCATAATGGAACGTCTGGCGGACATATTAGCATCAACAAAACCCTGACTAAAGTAAGAGAACGTTTCGACTGGGTAAACAGTCGTCAGGATGTGGAGGTTTGGTGCCGCCAATGTGAAGTTTGCGCGGCAAGAATGGAACCACAAATAAGAAATAAGCAATATAACGCCAGGGCTTCTTTTGAGCGAATTACAATAACAAGTGGCCGTATGAAGGCTCGTTATGATCTTAAGGCTAATTCAGGAGGGTACCAGGTGGGAGAGTTGGTTTGGCTATATAACCCACAACGAAAGAAAGGCAGGTCCCCGAAGCTTCACCACCCTTTGGGAAGGACCTTACACTATCGTCACCAGACTAAACGACGTTGTATAAAGAATTCAGCAAACTCCAAAATCCAAGATGAAGGTGGTGCATATAGAGAGACTAGCCAAGTATACAGGGAATAATGAATTGCCTGATCGGGACGTTCAGGCTTAAGGAGGGGGCAGTGTTACGCCACTGGACTGTGTAGACTGGTTAGATGAGACTGGAATTGTACGATAACGGCCGGGAATATTCTGGAATGCTCTAGACCGTGTGAATGGATGTATAAATAAGACACACGGTGGGCCGAGTCTCAATCTTAAATTGAACGTGAATGAGTAAAGAAGAAATAAGAAAGAGACTTATAAGTGTTCAAGTGTGATTATAGTTAAGACAGTAATTAATCTGTTGTTGTTAATTGTTAATTAGTAAATAAAGTAGTGAATAAGTGTTACCTGGACTTTCAATCAACGTATCTACGAGTATAGGTGTTTGTGGGGATAGCAAACACGTAACAATATACATTCGCCGTAACATATACATGTATCTTAAATTGTAGTGACTACTTTTTGTTTAGAATTCTAACGAGTGTCCTACATTTACTTTTCAAAAAAAGTGATCAGAGATGGTGCACATGGGACAGGTTGCATTTATTAATAAATATTGTTGAATTCGGTAGCTCAATGGAAAATTTGACTTTAAAATATGTTTGTTTTCGATTTTTTTCGAGCTCATCTACTTATTTATGAGTCTGGCTACATAATTTTAAAATACCCTATATGTATGAATACAATTCGTATAAAAATACTTTCCCAGAAAAGAGGAAAAATCGAAATTTAATTATTTGTTCTAGACTCGTCATTGTAATAGAAAGGGAAAAAATCCTATATTGTGACATTTTCCTCGACACGGGCGGAACAGGAATTTTGGATGGGATCGACCGAAGTTAATGCTACTGCCGGAATTCCGTTACATTTTTAATCTAAGGAAACGATAGTTCAGACCCATTTTAAAATAGACAGAAATATGAATTAATGTCCAGTTTTCTTTAAACAGAAACTGGGTCTTTCGTAAAGTGATTGCTTTTTACTTTAATAAAATTTTGCAATATTTTGCATCAATTGCTTTATGATACTTCCAGCTTAAGTCTAAGATAATTTAAATTAGATCCCGATTTAAAATAAACAAATAGCTATTTTTTAAGTAAAAAAGGCATTTACAATATCTCTAATTAATAAATGATTGTTAATTACTAATTTAGTCGAATACAAAAAACAAAAAGTTACAGACGAAATGATATAGTACAAAACCGCAGACAAATAATTCATATCTCCGTGGCCCTGAAAAATGATATTCACCTTTAAAATTTAGTAAAGGAAGTTATGTTCGAGGCAAAATAAAGAAATTTAATACGTTTCTTGCGGAAACAAGATATTTATAAGTATAGTTTATTATTAAATATATTCTGTTAAAAAATAATACTACAAATAATATAAAATTCACCTGTTCTATTGTTTTTGAAGGTTGCTATGTATGCTCTTCTACGAAGTAAAAAAAATAATCAAATTATTTAATTAGTTAAATTTTCGACATCCAGATTTCAACGGAATTAGGCATTTTTAGGATTTCCGATACAAAAAAAAATAGTATTCAAAATAATAAAACTAGTCTATAACCGGAAATTATTTTCGAATATACAGGACGAGCTAAGATGAAATTACAGGATCGAGCGCCTTTTTTTAAATGGAATGCTATGTATATCAGCACATTTTTTTGAAGCCTCTTTCTAGACTCTATTCATTCCTATATTATTATTGATTATCTCCCAACCACTTGGATGTAATGAATTTTTTTGCTGAAATAATACCACCTGTAGATGCATATTGAAAAAATCACAAAAATCACAATTATGGAGACATCTAATTAATGTTTTTGAATCATTTTTACTTCCTAAAAATGTACAGGAGGGCCAAAAATTATTTTTCAATTAAGAACTTATTAAATTAAATTTTCTCAATTTTTTTCAAATGGAACACACTATATTTTTCAACGATGTGATGTATAAATGAAAAACGAACATTTTTTGTAAGTACTTCCCTATAGCTAATTGCAACCATTTTCGTTTTATTGAGCAATAAGTACAAAATTCAAGAATAAACTTAAAAAAAACCGCTGCCAATTATATGGGGATAAGAACTTCCTCACCGTAGTAAAACTCGATGTGTGGTAGAGTTTGTAATAAAAGTAATTTTTGATGTTTCAAAAAAGTCACATTGGTGGAATGTCATTAATATTTTAAAATTTGAAATGACAAAAAAAATTTTGACATTTCAAATTGACGTTTCAAAAAATGTCACTAATATTTTTTTTGACATTTCAAATTTTAAGAACCGATTTTGACCTCTAGAATGTGTGTACCAAATTTGAAAGCTTTATCTCAAAAACTGTAGCTGCTATCGCAAACCAGACAGACAGACACACAGACAGAATTTTTTTTCTGAAATTTTGTGTATCGTCATAGTTCGTCGGATTCGTCCAGAAAATCAATAAAAATTTCAAAATTTTTTTCACGAATACATACCTTCCTCACTTTGAGGGGTGAGGAAGTAATGAAGTTTCTTCAAATAATTCATTAGAAAAAATTATAATAAGTGCTCCACATTTTGATTGACACACGTCTCTATGCAGTCTTAAAATGAGGCCATTTAGTGGGAACATTTCTTCCAATCCATTGAAGTGGGTAAAGTATTTAACTGGTCCTTACTGTAATAGTTTTTTTTCTAAATTTGGTTGCTGTTTTCGTTATTCGACAAGCAATAAAACCTTAGTTTAGTATAAATTATCTTGTACAAACGAACATTTATCGCATTTAGCGGAACTTGTAGACATGACTTTTGTTTTGGGCGAGTCAGACAGAAATTGTTTGCTTGCCAATGGAATTTATAAGCAAAGGTATCCTGAAAAAAGGATTCCTGATGTTAGCATGTCGAATATAAAAAAAGTGAAAGAATAAAACGTGTTGTGAACGAAGAAAATTAGTTTTTTGTGGTGCTGGCAACGGTTGAGAATCCCCATATTAATCAGAGAGAAGTGAGCTCATTAGTAGGAATAAGCAGACGATCTGTTGGTCGAATCTTAAAAACAAATAAGTTTCATGCATATCATATTCAAATGCACCAGGAACTATCTGATGACGATTTTCAAAGGCGTATACAGTTTTACAATTGGGCCAGAGATAAAATGCAAGATGTCACCTTCTTCAGTAATGGTTTATTCGTTGATGAGGCAACTTTTGATAAAAATGGATTTGTTAATAGACATAATTTCCATTATTATGCTTCGGAAAATCCTCACTTTTTTATGCAAGTTGATAACCAGCACAGATGGTCTCTATAAACGTTTTGGGGAGGAATTATTGGAGAACATGCAATAGGGCCAAATTTCTTAGATGGTACACTGACTGGAGCTATTTATCTTCATTTTCTGCCACAATTATTGGTGAATTTTCCTGAAAGGATTCGAAATAGGATGTGGTTTCGGCAAGGTGGTGCTCCACCACATTATTTAAATGCAGTTAGATACCACTTAAATAATACCTACCCACTTTAATGGATTGGAAGAAATGGACCCACTAAATGGCCTGCTAGATCCCCAGATCTTACAAAAATGGATTTTTTTTATGGAAGTAACGTGAAGGAAATTGTTTATAAAGACACACCAACAACAGTACAAAATATGAAGGAAACGATAATAACTGCTTTTTGATCACACTAGCAATTTTAGGAATAGTGGAAAACTCATTTCAAAAGCGCATAGAGACATGTGTCAATCAAAATGGGCAACATGTGGAGCACTTATTATAATTATTTCTAATGGATTATTTGAAGAAACCTCTATTTTTTAAGTTTATTCTTGATTCTTGTACTTATTGCTCAATAAAATAAAAATGGTTGCAATTAGCCATAGAGAAGTACTTACAAAAAAGTTTCGTTTTTCATTTCTACATCACATCGCTGAAAAATATACAGGGAGTTCCATTTGAAAAAAATTAAGAAAATTCAATTTAAAAAGTTCTTAATTGAAAAATAATGTTTGGCCACCCTGTACATTTTTAGGAAGTAAAAATGATTCAAAAACATTAATTACATGTCTCATAACAAGCATTCACATAAGTTTTTCTTAAAACCCATAATTCTGACTTTGGTGATTTTTTCAATATGCATCTGCAGGTGGCATTATTTCCGGTTATAGGCTTTTTTATCTAGTTTACTTGTAATTTTTTTTTTAATTTCTAGCTACCGTAGAACTCGAGATATCGAAGTCCGACGCACTATTGCCCCACCCTGTATATTTATAATATTTAATATTTACAAGGATCTAACTGCAAAAACAGTCGAGCGTATTAAAAAATGTGTATACAAATATCATGATTTATAATTTTATAAATACATTTTTTGCTATACGTTGATTACGAAGTAAATGTTTGACTATTACGTATATTGTTCTAAGTGTCTAAATATTGTTCCACATATGTCTTCACTCCATGGGTAAATTTAAAAAACCCAGATGTTGTATGTCCAAATTTAAGCCCTTGCTCTGCTATTAATAAGATTTTAATCAGTTTTTTTTGACCACCATAAACATAAACGAGTAGCAATGTGGGAAATAATTCCAGTAGCTGACAAACCTCTCTGTGAATAATAATATAAAGAATCAAAGAGCCAACGTAAACATCAAACCAACCATGTGAATGATCTCAAATAATAAATAATGAATCGGCGAGCAGAATAATAAATAATACCTTTTGAAAACGTGAGTAGTTACGTTCGGTTCGATACGTTACGTTGACTTCCTGATCTTTTTGTTTAAATATGCTACAAAATTCATATGTTCCAATATTTGTACAAGAAAAATACACATACGGTACTGTTTTAACGTGTACGCTGAAAAATGGAACTACCCAAGCATAAATATCTGTAAAATATTATTATAAGAGAAAATAATACTCTTTAGTCACGGCTTGGTTAATTTTTTTATGCTTTATAGGATAATATTTCATGTTAAGTATTCCAAATGAAAATTAAAACTCCCGAACAAGTTATATATAATATTATATTATAATGAATAAAATTAAATGAATAAAACTACTCTATTACTGAGGCAATAAAATGATTTATTTAAATAGATATTAAAATTAAGTAGGTAATGTACACTTCAATTCAAAGCAATTGTACTTTAGAGAATAAATATATAAATTACGTTCCTTTTTAATTATTCACCTCAAAATTGTTTACTTCTTGAAGTTGGAGACAGAGGACACAAATTGGTTTAAATAATTAATGTCTAACGGGCTTAATATTTTATTACCATTTTTTCATGTTTGTAATCTTTTACATTTTTTTTAATGAAAATACCAGAAAAGATTAAGACGATTCAGAGGACAATTTGCACGAAAAAATAAGAAAGAAATGTATACATCTATAGTTTTTTTTTTTTTTATTAATATACAGAGCGCACTAATTTCCAGGCCTATATTTTTATTATTTCAAAACATACTGAAACGGGGTTTTCAGAACTTTAGAGCACTATTGGCATTTCCATTGATGTAGTCACTATTCTTGTCTTTTGTCTTTTAAATTGACACCTTTTGCCTGTTTTAAGTGTATTTTATTTTATGACAATTTAAAGCTAAATATAACATTTTGACAAACATATTTTTCGAACATCCTGTAGTCTTGTACAACAGAAGTGATAAAATTCGTCAGTTTTTTCACGTAAGAAGGCATTGATAAGAACCAACAATTCCGAATGTTTCAATTTTTAATGAATTCAGTTTTCCATTTCAGTCTAATGGAATCTCGTGACATATCCCGTATTGCAAGATTTTTTGAAAATTTAACATCCACAAAATGGAGACGGTAGCCACGTTTTCAGTTCTTTGAAGACATCTTGTTAGTGGAAAGAAAATTATTTCCATCAAAATTAATATCTATATCTGTAGTAAAATTGTGCCTTAAGCTATACAGGGCATAAATGAAATACATATTTCTAATCATGAAACTTTTTGGAGTCACTGGAGTAGAGCATATAAACAGAACAAATTAAATTTAAACTTGAAGAACATGCCCTCTAGATATTCTACGTCAGAAGCACCCAACCAAAAGTTAAGATTAGGTCCTTTGTTTTCATTGCATACAAAGCATTTATTACATTATCTTATTAACATACATATCAGGATTTTAGGGGGATACTATCGACAGCATTCTAGACACAACCCATTAGTCTCTGTTTTCATATAAGATTAAAACAGTTGTTACCTAATTTGAATGATAACTAACATTCAACTGACCAGGAGTAATAGAAAATACATATTTTATAATGTTCAATTTTGAGTGTTAGACGCGGTTCAATCGCAATTTTTTTTTTTTATTTCATAAATTTCAAGTGTTAAATAATGCTTTTATCGTTACATTTTTCATCGCTAATAAAAAATCAATAAACGCATAAAATTATGTGATATCTAGATCTCCAAAATGTGTATAATTTCTTGTACATACAAATATTGTGAGGGATATTCTTGAAAAATAATATTAATGGTTACATTTCATTAAATTAGCCATATTATGCTGTTTGGTTCAGAATTTTGCTTATAAAATTTCTCAACGATATAATAATCTTTTAAAATCATATTAATTATATCACATATACATTCGGTGAATCTGGCAACAGCGCAGTTACTTGTCTAGACGTGAAAGCTCGCGAGATATAAATGTAAATTATATTCGATAAAAAAAGCTTAAAATCAGTTCATAATCTACTTAATATAACAAGTTATTTGTATTTGCTTTTTCAAATTCAGCCTTAATTATGAAGTCTCAGACACCACTAAATTTGTCTAATACCAAACTGAAAATGTGACAGTCTTAATTCTTTCTTTTTCCACATTTGTATACCATTTCATTGTGATCGTGCACGTAATGACACCGTGGTGTAGCAGTGATATTAAATTACCTTAGCTTAGCTATTCACCGAGGTGAGGCGCCACGTATTATCTAATGTAGTAAATGTCACAAACGAATTTTTGCTGACATACCGACTGTGCCAACATTATTATGGCTAAGAACGGAACGTAAAAAACCATTTAAATTAAATATTTTGGATTAAGTGAAATCATAGCAAATCCCAGATAAATAGAACGAATCTTATCATTAAACATCGGAGAATTTGGTATTAAATCATACTATTTTTCCAGAGAAATTAAGTAAACAAAATGATATTAATTACAATATGAATTGAATATAAGCATCTCATTGCGTTGTTACCTGCGCGGCAAGTGGCGACCCCTTTTTTCTTTTGCAGGAGGTTAGATACGTGAGGAGACCCAATTTTAGGTATCTTTTTATTTATTGCCCTATTGCGAAAGCGTGACATATTCAGTTGTAATTAGAATTAGCTTGTCGATATTCACAATTTTACAAAATATAAATCCCTAAGCCGACCTGTCTTTTCGTAAGGAAAATCAAATTCTCCAATGTTTACTTACCATCATCCGCGGTGTCGATGGTGGTGCATCACATTGGTGAGTCGATGAACCAAATTGGACGCCCAAACTTTAAAATATTTTTTTTTGTTTCAGTAGTTCTAAAACTGCCTCGGTGTCACTATGATCGCGATTATACAATATAAGGAAATGTCCTACATCAATCTTTCGAATTACATTTCAATATCACTATATCTATTTCAGGTGGTTTAATTAGAAAATGATTCACGCTGTTGTCACTCACAAAATGTATATACTTAATTTAAATCTATGTATTTGTAATTTTATAATCGGGAAAAAGGTATTGACATACACTTTTAAACAACTTCATTTTTTAAATCTAATGGGTATATCAATTTACATATTTGTCTTAAGAATTAAAATGTTAATTTACTGATTTCACTAAGCTTTTCCATACTGAATCCTTGTAGCATATTTAAACACTTTTGTAAAAAGTTGACTCAAAAAATCACTCACCAGTGATGACCAGTCGTCCTTTGGTTGCACTGAGTCTTGTTTCGCCAGTGAGTCTGTGTTTCGTACGGCATTGGTACGATTTATATCCATCTTCAGGCCCAACATCTTTAATATGCAATTCTCCAGAGGGAAGGACCAAATATTTACTATCTGTTGGATCATAAAAAACAATGAAATATTTGGTACACGTAAATTCAGCATTATGTCATTCTGTGATTTTTTATTAATAAATTTTGCATCTATATCGTTATGGAAATATTTTACTACAGGAAAAATTTTATTGGTCGAAATATGCAAGTCCATCAAAAAAATTAAAAATGTTGTATATTTTGCGAAAGTTTAAATGTTTATTGGTTGTCGCTTGCTTTAATTTAGAGCACCAAAAACATTCTTTAAAAAAAAAGATAATTAATTTCTAGATACTAATGCCAAAATTTAAAGTAAAGTTCAATTTAATGATTCTAATACTTATAACTGATGCTTTGAAATCTATTATGGTGATGAATGACATAGTGCTACTGTATCTTTATTTAATCAATTATACTTCTGGAAATTTTCACGTTTCATCCAAATCTAATGGATTAATTTCAATTAAAGTTATATAATTTACATTCAAATAATAAAACCGTAGGGGGTGTGAAATACTATATATCAATCTTCATACTACGAAAATAACCAATCTATAAATATATCAAATACTTTTTAAGGAAGGAAATTTATTGGCTGACACCTAAACAAAAACAAACATACAAATGTATTTTTAAATTTATAGTCACATGAAAATTTCCAGGTTTACTTTACGCAAGAATAACCATATACGAATGCAGATATAAGAAATAGACAGCTAAAACATCTAAAACATGTTTCACTTTTCCTATATAATCGGTTTCTTTATCTGTAGTTATTAATAGCCGGAAACAGATCTCTTCAATTCGTATTCCAAGTTTATGGTAAATCTACAATTTTACGATTTTTAACGCTTTAGAAATTAATATCAACGTTAAATTATTGGTGTAATCATAGTCCTAGACAAAATGAGCGACAAAATAAAATAAATTCAAAACATATATATATTATAAATGTTTATTTATTCTTATCGATTTGTAATCCCATATTATGTATTCATTTAATTTAATTGTTTTTCTGTTGCTATATTCAGATTAAACAGGTAAAAACTATAACCATGTTCCTTGATTTTCAAGACTGAAAGAATACCAGGAGATCGAATTGGAAAATTAATAATCACCTAGTAAATTTTAAGGTAAAACGAGAGTTTGGAGAACAAATTATTTCATCAAAAAATTCTCCATTTGTTTTTTTGTTTCAGAGAATAAATATTAAACGCGGTGAATATCAAAATCTAATTTTAAAATGGGTGTTACTTGATCCATTCAAGTGATGTGGAAAAATGAGAGAGCTGTATACGCATGCTACTTATATCGATTCTGACGAAGTTCCAAAATGAAACAAAGTAGGTAGATATTTTAACATCTATAAAAAATATCGTACTTCATACTCTTTGATTTAGTGCTTCAGTGTTAGCATTTTTATTGCCAGATGCTCTCTAAAACTGTATTTGTGGCAAATGAACATACACATCTGATTGGAAGATAAAAATATGGTTATTCGAGCTTATTCTATACATACATACTTAATTCTAAGGCAGGGGTAGTATCAGGACAGGTAAAAAAGGGATGGCAAAAGGACGTACAGGAGTTCCAGATGTCCAAAAGCTTTATACGAAACCTCTATTTGGGTACATTATTTAAAAGAAAATCTATCTAAAATCCTTTCCTAGACGATTGCACCTACTTTACAAACCAAACACTTGGAGAAATCGACGTTACATATTTAAAACCAAACAACATAATACGAGCCAGAAAAAGAAGTCCTTTCAATGATTCCCAACACAACAAAACCTATTTCAAATTTATTATTATAAAATTCAAGAACATAATTATGTAGCGCCAACATTTTATTTTGTATTATTTATTAATTAAAAAAAATACATTATTACAATACAGAGTGTTTCGAAAAGATTGGGACACCGCTTAGCTGTAGGTTTTTGACGTTAAACTAATTCTATTAAAAAAAAGTAGGTTTTTCTTGTCTCTATTTCAGCGACTATGACACGTAACGATTTAAAAATTGGTAATCGTAAGTTTTTGAGGTCCTTGATTACAATGGTGATATTGCCCACATCACAATTTATAGAGGGCGCTAGTTACAGTACTTTTCTATGACACTTAAAACCATGGCTTTTTGATATTAGGTTTTGGACTGTATTTCATTACATTTGAAAGGAAGTTTAATTTTTCACAAAAAAAGGTAATACAATTTTCAAATTTTAACCGTTGATTAATTGTTTCAACGGAGCTTTATTATTTGTATAGTGGCTGTATTTTTCTGTATTTGCACAGAAGTAATTTTCGTGAATTCTTATACTATAACTATTTTTTAAGGGTTCTGTTATGTAAAATTATAATATAGTTTAAAAAAACTAAAAAACACGCTTTTAAAGCACATCAAACTAAAAAAGTGAAAAATAATTATTAATATAAACTGAAAACAATAATGAACGAAAAATACTAGTATTATTGTGAAAAAAGCGTGGGTTGCTCGATATACGAAAAATATGGCACAAAGCGCCCCACGCTTTTCTTCACAATAATACTAGTATTTTTCGTTCATTATTGTTTTCAGTTTATATTAATAATTATTTTCCACTTTTTTAGTTTGAAGTGCTTTAAAAGCGTGTTTTTTAGTTTTTTTTAAACTATATTTATTTTTCACTTTTTAGTTTGATGTGCTATGAAAGCGTGTTTTTTAGTTTTTTTAAACTATACTTATATTGCTTATTGATGCTGATATTATAATAATATTACGATCCAACAGATACTTCTGAAAAAAAAATATTTTTTTTTCAGCCATAGACGGGATTTGAACTCACGCCCAAGGAGTCCGTCGTTTCGCGTCGACTAAGACTTGCGCCTTAGCCCGCTCGGCCAACGAACGAACTGAGAATCACGAAATGTACTAACAGTAATAAGCCATTTGCTCTCACGCAGAGGATACGTGAGGAAATTATTTAATTCTGGCGATCCTGATCAGGATAATGATATAAACTTATCAAACTATTGTATTGTTACCGGTTCTTCGTAAGTGTACAAAGTTTCAATTAAATCTGTCCGTTTAAAGTGGGTCAAAATCGAGTGTTAATAAATAATACAGCTTTCTTCATGTATTAAATTAGATCAAATTTTACATATTAATTATTTAAATTTTTCTTTATAAATATATGAAAATAGTAAGAATAGCATCAAACTAACTTTTTTTCAGGATTTACATAAAATGTCATTACTAACATAATTTAAGATAGGTACTCTATTATTAAGTATTGAGTAAATACTTCTTCATTCTTGTCGATTTTTGCTTAATACCTAACAGAAACCAGATTTTTTAAAGATAAATATACCGGCAATTAGAATCAAATCGATGGCCATTAAATTAATCAGATTTAAATACAACATTTTTTTTAATATCAAACGCCTTACGGGAGAAATTTCTTTTTAAAGAACCATCTGCGAGTTTAAACCAACTAAGATAAATATTCGCCGTCCTCGTAAGAGTCAATTTAATATTGAAATACACTTCATGCTCACGTTTACAGAATAAAGCTAGCTCTCACATTCATCACTGTTTTAAGTACTTTATTTTGTTTTTTATATTGCAACCTAGTAAAAATGCATTAATTCAATGTTGAAAATTTCCTTCATATATTTGTCTTTTTATCTGTGAGCAACCAACCAAACTGCAATCGTTTTTTGGTCCTCCCAGTAAATACGGTCGATAGGTTAATTTATCTTAAAGGACGTTCAGCTTCAACCAGAATTTCATGAACGAGTAAAGCAAGAAATTTTAAGTATGTTGCAAACAATGAACTCAAGATCTATTCCGATGCCAAGAATTTTCAACAACATGCACGAATCTATTCAGTTTATTTAAACACTAACATAAGTTGTCTAAATAGACCAAAAATGATTGCATAGATGTGCCGTGGAATACATTTTGAACTTTCTATTTCATTTATTCTGTTTAATAATGCAATCTACTTGTCTGCAAACTGTGATTCAGATACAAGAATATCTGATTTTCACGAGTCATGTATCCTTATCACGTATTCATTTGGTGTGCTGGTAAGTTAGTTATCTTTTGAAAAATGTAACAGCACTTTTACTTTTTCAGAACGCTTGTATCAAAGAACTATTTTTATACTCTTTTACACAAAAACTGGTTATTTGTCCATTTTATATTTAGAAACAATTACATTTGCGTGAACTCAACAAATTAAACTTCCACAAACAAGGGGCGTGGTTTGAGCAGTGAACGAGTTTTGTCGCTATCAATTTATTGTAAATATTTTACTAGGAAATGGTCAACCCCACAGTATCTTAGTTTGACTTTCTTTGCACGTTTAGCCAATGACGGCTTTTTCTCAGATTGCCGTAGATAAACGTAACATTTTTGCTTAATATAATCTAAATTTAGAGTTATTTTTGTGTTCTATTGAAAAACATTTTTTATGTAAATTATCCAGAGAATGAATTGTGCAAATATTTTTAAAATTGCTTCCATTACGACTAAAAAAGTATTATAAATTTATTGATTTAAACTAATAATAAATATTGGCCAAGCTTTGACAAAGTCAAATGTTTTGTACAATACGACTTATTAATTTTATAAAAATATTAGGTAGTTCTTCCAGTACAAACGGAGGATCACTGTGCGTGTAATAAAATTAAACATTAATTTAGATTCTATGTTAATGCGACAAAATATATTCGAATTTGTCATTTCATTGACATAATTTCGACAATAATGCCTCCATTTGACATTTATAATCAGCGGTAAAATTTTATCCGAATAATTTAAGGTGAAGAAAAAAACATATATAAAAGACGTTGACTTTATTATCTACAATTATTCATTTCTTTATACAAAAAAAAACATAATAATAATATAAAAAGTGTACGAATTCCTAAAGAGATTATGTCATCAAACCTTGGTAAACAAGTTACGAACCAAAGAATTTAATTTGCATTAGTTAATATGGGTAAGAATTTAACTATTATAAACCTGAGGAACACTAAATTATATTTATTGTTATCCGAAAAAAGATATGCTCATGCGTACATATGAATTAAATATTGATAGTCCTTAAGATTGCGGTTTAGCAGTGTAAAAGCATTTATTATTTGTTTATTATATGTGAAAAATATTTACAGCTGGTCAAATCGTGCTTGTAAAATGGATACAATACGCATCATATAATGGTTTTATGATTGTCAAATTCCCTGGAGTTCCCCGAAGGTCCATATTTGGACCCTTACTATTAATAGCTTTATTAATTACATCACTGATAATCTAAATATGCTTTGATAAGATAATGATAATATGAAACTTTCCATACTTCATTGAATAAATAAATATCTTATCTTCCTTCTATATGCATTAATGGAATGTACACCATTCTGTCTTTGCGCTCAAGAAAAAATTCGAGAAACAAATCGTCTTCTAAAAGACGAGCAAATCGATGTGACAGAGGCATTTTTAAAACTAAAAAAAATGTTAATTGCTTTGCGGTGAACAGAATGTCGCTTGCCTCTTTACTACATTGTTGTCCACGATTTTCTGTTCGCGACAAATCGGTCGCCAACCTGACTAAACCCATCGACTGTTCCCTGCGACTCCGCCTGAATTTGACATACAAGATTATTCATTCGTGCAAAAAAACGTTAATGTCGAGCCACACCAGTACTCATAAAATAAATAGTATTTAGCCATCTATCGGTTTTACTCAACGAATTCAATTTATATATAACCTTGAAGTCGCGGAAATACTCTTTTCAAGTTTTCTTGTATAAAATTACCCACGAGAAACGTAAGCACGATAAAATGCAATCGAATGAGTAACACTGTAGAATTAAAATCAGATTAAACAAATGGATTTAAAAAAATATGCAAGTATTTAATATTAAGTATATCGATTGTTCCCTGCGACTCCGCCTGATTTTGATATACACGATTACTTGGTTAAAAAAAAATGTTACTGCCGAGCCATACCAGTACTTACAAAATGAATAGTATTTACCCATCTATCGGTTTTACTCATCGAATCTTATCTACGTATATTTAACCTTGAAGACGCGGAAATGCTTCGCTTATTTTTTTCTTGTATAAAATTACTAATACACTCTCTAGAAATAAGCATGTTAAAATGCAATCGGATCTGTAACTCTACCCTGTGGAATATTAAAATCAGATTAAATAAATAAATACATACATCTTTAAGCATATCGATTCTTCCCTGCGACTCCGCCTGAATTTCTCATATACAGGATTACTCTTTAAAAAAATTATTATCGGCGAATCATAGTATTTATAAAATATTTACAACTCTTAAAGCTGATTCTTTCACATAATTTGTCACATCCGTTTATCATATTAGAGTGAGCTGTAGCTGTACATAAATCGTTCATTTTAGCATATGTTTCAAGATGTAACCTTCACGTGCTATTTCTTTGGATATTTGACTCAAAGATTTATTTTTATTTAAATGACAGAACTATTACTTTGTTCTCAGCACGGACTGCATCATTAACTGCATTTTCTTCTTTTATATATGCTTCTTTCAGACAAGACGTGTTACCAATTTAAACGCCATAATTACTTATTGCGAGCAACAACAACAAAAATGGATATAAAAATTCTGTACACAGAATCTGAATAAAAAAGAGTGTACCTACCTCGAGGGCAATTAAGAACAAACGCTTTACGCTGTGGCTTTGTACAACATAATTTATAATGTTTGTGTGTCTACGGAAGCAAATCAAGTAAGAAAGTAAGTAAAGTCATCATTATCATAAAATATTCAAGACAATAGCGACAGCCTACAACATAGTTTGTTAAATTAATTGGATACATAATTTTGAAGATAAAAATATATTAAAATTTGTCAATATGCACGTTTTGAGGAGAAACTTTGAAGATGAAACAAGACATGACCAACTCTTGGTCTTTTAGAACCAACAAATAATCGTGTGAATTAATAAATAATTTCGAAACAAGGTAGACATACAACAGCCCTGTGAACAGACGAACAGTTCCAAAATAAGCAAGCCGACAAATATCCTCAAAAAAAGGCAACCAATAAACAACCATGTGAATCAACAATAAACAAATTATTTATTAAACACTAAACAGCCAATTAATGCTATTTCTCAAGCGCGTATAAAAGAAATATGTGGGTACTTACTAATATAATAACAATATAAAAATCACTCTAATTGGTAATAACATAATGTTGGATAAAAACGCTAATTTTAAATTATTTTGTCATAAAATAATAACTTAAAATAATTATATTTGGTACATATTCTTTCTCGTTTCCACAAATCTAGTATAAAAATCCGTATATTTTGCAACATACACAAATTATTGTTTCAAACAATCGAGATCTACAAATATGCAACATGAATGCATCCTCATAGTTTTAAATATTTTCCTCGCGACGCATTCTTTGACTGGCATACTTCGAAAGGATAATGTTAACTTGGATAGGTAAGGACAACAGATCTTGACGCACCATACGAGCCATCCTGTGTTATAATTTCGTGGCCGTCGTCCTGTAGCCAGGATGTAACGTAGACATAGTCACTGACAAAACTTGGAATATGACACTTGAAGATCGCGGTGTTTCCCTTTAGAACGCTCTCATCCATCACGTTAGCACTGTATGACTGAGACACCACTGAAAAGACGAGAAATACGAGATACAGTCTGTTTTCACATATGTAGAGAATGTGTAAGTATGTAATTTTATGAGACATTTGTCCAAAGAGAAAATTGTAGCGCTTTGAACCGTAACCGAAATCAATAAATTATTTTTAATGCACATTTTCCAATCGTTAATTTCATTTTTCGAATACAAAACAAATTCATCATTTTTCAATACACAATAAATATATTTACTTTCTTTCAGAAGATGTCAAAAATAAAAGTTACATAATGAAGTCGGCCATATGACCTTTGATTTATATAATTAAGTGGGTTTTTCAATTATTTATAATTAACAAATTTGTGCATTTTACTGAACAGGGTGTCACAAATTGCTTGTGTCTGGCTCTTTCTCCCACTTCTAGACTGAATAAGAAAAATCGATAAAGGCGTCTAGAGCACGATTTTCACTCAATGACCCACCATTTTTATTTATTTTGTTAACTCTTTTACCTCCTGTGCTGTTTTCTTTTTGGTTACTTTACAGTCACTAGTACCCTAAATTATATATGAAAATTGTATGCAACCATAAATTTTTATTCATTAAATAACTGCAAATAAACAAATAGTGTGTGTTTGACACTATGAAAAATAAATTATTAAATTATGTGAATCCGATAATTTATCGAATATGAAATCAGAAATTATCGGTAAAAACACGAGATTGGTTTATTATTTTAATTTAAAAATTGTAATTTCTTTAGTCTGTGGACGATATGTCACAAAACGCTTTAAATGTGACGTCACTCTTGTAGTAAGCAAAACCTACGGTTATCTTATCGTGACTGCTTTGTGAATATTTGGACTGATTTCGTGTTGTCTTTTCAAGTTTATAATAATTAATCATGGAGGGCGGTTTTTAAAAGTGGCCCGTACGAATTTGCCAAGAATTGACACAATAATGGTGGCTAAATTCTTTGCGACTAATCCCAATTTCTGTTCTGCCGAATCTAGGAAACATTAAAACATATGTGTATCTATATTACATTTGTTTACTTCTAATTTTAAAGCTAACTATGTACTTATATTTATAAAAGTGTGTATAATGTAGGTAATTAGAACATTATTTATTAGACAATCTTCAACATAACCTCAAAATTACAAACATGACAGATCTGTGAGACTTCATTTGTTTACATTAGTTTAAAGTTCAAAGCTATCGAAAGTATGAGATAAAATAGTACTTACATCAAAGTCATTCTCAGTATACTTTTACTCGATAATAATTTGTGTCTCTCCTGGGATGTTGTAAAGTCTTTCTCATTTTAATATCATCTGGCAGTTTAATAAACAACTTTTGTCCTCTTGCAGTTCGGCACCAAACACCATATATAACGATGGGAACTCATTATTTTATATGATAAATAAAGAAACCGATACCGAGCGTTACTTGGGTCTTCTGTTTACTACAAGAATGACGTTAGAGTAGATAATGACATGGCGGCTACTGTTTCCGCGCCAATTTATATATTTGAAATTTTGAATGCTATTTTATCCTGTAAAGCGATATCATTTAAGCGAAATAAAAATTCCTGTGGACTAATACTATGACTTGAACATTTAAGACAAATAAGAGTCAAATGGCCTATTGTCAAAGTTTGTTGTCTTTTTACAAAAATCATTTCTTCAGAGTTTTCCATGAATTTATATGAAAACTGGTTATCAGACTCTCAAAAACACTTAAGTACTGAGATTCACAACAATTGGTTAAATTTCGGATTTTGAGTCCGCCACATTAGATCCGTCATTTTGAATTTTGAATTCTGATGTCATATTCGGATTCAGCGACCCAAAAAATTCTTAGGTACCAAGTTTCACAAAAATTTGCACAAAAGCAAAATTCGCGGCTCAAAGAGTTAATGTTTGTTATTTAATAAATGAATGAATAATATTTTAATAGATTTTCATTGCTCACATTGAAACAACCCTGTCCTGTCCATATACCAAATTTTATAAAAATTGGTCTAAAAAATTAGAGATGCAACGGATATCCGGTTACTATCCGGTATCCGGTCTATCCGGCCACTTTTTACTATCCGGCCTGGGTGCCGGATAGTAACTTGATATTCGGCCAAAACCGAATAGTTAAAAAATAGAAAAGGTATATATAAAATAAAAGTTTTATTCTTTTTTCAGCTACTTATCAGTCAGTTATTTTATTAACTTAATATTTAAAGTTTACTAATGGCAAATTATGATGAATAAATACTAGTTTTTCAGCGATCAGAGGTAGTAGACGATTGCGTTTGTTTTCGTATACGTTGCCAGCTTCTGAAAAAAGCCTCTCCTATATACACTGCTACAAGGGGCTGAAAGGTATATTTTTGCAAACTTTGACAAACGTGAATACTAATGGGAGTTAGTAAACCACCATGCGTAAGGGTCGCTATTTCTTTCAATTCGTGCTTTTTTTCAAATAAAGTTCAAGCTCTCTAGCGATTGAACTTTTCTCCGCAACATTTTTGTTAATGTTACTATTTTCTTTTGCCACTTCATCTAAACAATCCTAAAAAATTTGTGAATATCGCCACTATTCACAGTATTTATGTCAGTAACATTATCATCTGTGTTTCTCTTACGTTGTTTGCTAGAGGACGGAGAGTAACTTTCACTATCACTGCTTGAATGTGAATCAGCACAACTATTTTTTAAAGCTTCTAGCAGAATAAATTGACGGGATTTTTCAGCCTGATATTTTTCCATGAAACTAATTTGACCTTTAACACACTCTATTTCAAGCCGAATAGTTGGCCGGTTATCCGGTATCCGGTACAAAAATTAATCCGAATATCTGGTATCCGATATCCGGCTAGGTTATTATCCGTTGCATCTCTACTAAAAATGACAAAGTTACAGATTTTTGCCATAGTAATGTCCATTTGGCACAACTGTGCGACGCTCAGAATATCTTTCAAAATACAAATCTCTTGAGGCTTCAGAATTTCGAGCACTTCAATGTAACATACATGTAAACATGTGACATTTTCCATAGTTTTCAAACATGAGGAAAGCAACGCCTTTTAACTGATTATGAAAGACAATATAACTTTTGGTTTTTTAACTGTTTTAACCTTTAACTTGATTTTATTAATAAGTTATATTTTAACCGTTTCTTACAATATGGTTGAATAGTTTGATTTTAATTTAATATCTGACGAATATGACTGGAAAAAGAATATAAATTTTTCACTAATGTCAAAGGCTTTTATTTCCCATGCAAATGTCACTAAATATTTATTTTAAATAAAAATATTTTTATATTTTTTCCTGATGATAATATAATATACCCCAAAATATATATTTTTGGAAAGCTTGAATTTTTTCCGATCTTTTGAAATCAATGCTAACTAGGAATCCCATTTGAAATACGAAAGTTGAACTCGACATCTTAAAATTTATTAGCGAAAATTTGTTTTCCAAACATGTACCTTATTCTGTCGACAAGTACCTGTAGAATGTTTTACTGCTTGAAAAGATATTCACAACTTTTTTTGAAATCTACCAAACGTCAATTTTCGCTATTATCTCGAAAGCGGTTAAAGATATTGAAATGCGGTTTTCACCTATCGACGTTTAACAAAAATCGAGCTCTAGAAACCTTGGTCGGTTTTTCTCTATATGGTTTAGAAGTAGGAGAAATAGCCAAAATCAAGCAATTTGGGACATCCTGTACAATAAGTTTTAAAAATAAAAAATGTGTCCCTTTCCGATATATTTTGTGAACAGGCTAAAACTAAATTTAAGGCCAAACAGTTGTTTGAATATATTCTTAACACAGCTTCGACTTCTTCACTATACACATAAAAAACTGGAGAAGTTAATCTAGAACATAAACTAGTGCCAAGTGTGTCTATCAAGGCCCCCCAGTCAAAATGTCTTCACAGTAAGAAAATGTCGAGTAATTTTAGATTTCATGATTTGCACCTTGTCAGATCCCATGTTCAAACAAATATCGTGCGTTATCAGAGGATACTGACTGACACGTGAATATAGACCGACCCTAAAAAGCAGGGAATTTTCTCTCATTGAAGCGGTGCGGCGCGGCGCCTCTATTGAAGGAAGGAAGTCGATACCCTTCGATCAGTATATATTACCGTCGACTCTTATGAAGCGCGCAAAATTATTAAAATACTTCGAGCGAACCTACATAACTTCTGGTTTAAAATACATGTATTTGAATATTTATCATTTTATAATTTCAAAGACATCCAACTGCTACGGTCTTATGTTGAGAATTTTTTAAATCTCACAGGCGCATATCTGCTTACAAAATTTGAATTCATTCGGTACATTAACAAAAGCAAAAGTAAATTATCGAGCCGCCACTTGTAGCTTTTCTTGGAAATTTTATTACTACGAAATTTTGTAATACGGGAAAATGCACGATGAATACCAATCAACAATATTCATGTACAGCTTTGTCGCTTATAAATGACCGAAGGGCGTTGATATCCATTATGTTTTCGATGGTGGAGCAAGCTTATTATTAACATAGGTTAGCTCAAAGAGTATTAAAGTGATATATCATTTTAATACCATTGAGTTTTAATAAGCTTAGTCCCACATCGCCAAAGTAACACATGGATATCAGCGCCCACAAGAGACTCTAAACCAGCCGCGAAGTAATGAGAAATGGTAACAGTGTCAAGGTCCTACGTTATTTCAATAATTTCCCGGGCGATTTTATGTAACTTTTCATTGTCTTTTATATGTTACAATAGATTTGAAATGCTGTTTTTGTGACCCACCGCGCTCCGAGCTCGGTAGCGTCGAAGGCTTTGGTTGTGTGTGTGTGTCCGCGTTTTTTTCAACTGTGTAACCTTTGTTCGTGCAGCTTCGGCTTTGGTTTGGGGGTTGTATGTGGTGTGTTTTTTTTATGTGAATTAATATCAAGTATTCATTCTTTTATTATTGGAGCGTGTGCAGGGTCTAAGGGTTTGTTTTCTGTGTTATTTTTAACTCCGCTTTTGAGGTTATATTAAGTCTGCAACATGCCTAAAAGGTGCTGTGTCCCAGGTTGTATCGAATGACTTTTTTTGTACACAATATTTAACCAAATATGATGTAGACGACCCGGTTAAAATTTATATTTCTGGGTATACATCCCGTATGAAAATATTTACTTGTGATATTTGTAAAGAGAATCTTCTTGGTAATCAATATCTCACAACAATCCCCACAAATAAAGTGACAATTTTTTTTATGCATGCCATATTGGAATATATTATTAACGACGAGTTGGAAAAAGAGTTCCTTAAAATTGAAAATCAAAAAGATTTCCTGTTTTTTTGTTATTATTTTTGCTAATTTATTTTTATTTGGATTATTTCAGCATCGTAGATTGCTATTTTGTTTTGTGTTGAGAATTTATTTTAATTCTATTTATTATTCGTAAGATTTTAAAATTTTCAATCCATTAATAATCCAATCCTCATCCCTCATATCCTGGGAAAAATATCTACCCTAATTAATTTTCTAGAGTTTGTCATAATTCCCTACAAATTAATTTTTGTTTGCTATAAAAATCTAGGTACATTTTTGTTTCCATATTAGGTAAATCTAAAAATATGGAAAGTTATTTGCTTGGTAACTTATTATTAGCAAAGCGCGCACACATACATATGGATGGATTAGTGTTGTGATATGAATTTTATTAATATTAAATTTGGGCAAAGTTAACTCTGCACCCTTTTGGTTTTGCTGAACAATGAAACATATTTTCGGTGTAGTGAGATATCAATCTAGTCTACTTAAAAAAATTTTATATTTCATCGACTAAGTACAGAATCCTTGTTACTGTTAAAAATTCGTTCTCTAGCGTTATACTTTGGACGCCTCCTACACCTAAACTATTGAAAAAAATATATACCCTATTAGACTTCATTTTAGGAAATTTGATATCCTGCAAATTTGTTTACAAAGAATTTTTTTATATCTGCCACTATTTTCACAGCGTTTTGAAAGGTTAGTGCGCACCTTTCTTTATTGTTGCTCTTATAGCAAAATTTCATCGGACCCCGGGCGGATCACTTTGCGGTGTGCCATTTGTTACTTCGCGGCTTGTTTAAAGTCGACTATGCAGCGCCCTCCGCTCATTTAAAAGCGACGAAACTGTACGTACACTACCGTTTAATAAAAACATTTCCTGGACTGTCCAGCGTATAATTTATGGATTATATTATAAATAGAACGAATAAGCGATTATCTCTCTACTTGAAGGGTGCCAAGAGCACAAATAAAGTGTAATAATGAAATTGGTGCTGGGATTTATCAAAGACAATTACGTCAATGTTAAAGTTTTGAACGCGATATGAATAATAAATGACCGGCATTGTACGGTGTCTTTACAATCAACTACTGTTTGTAAAATTTATTGAAACAAACTATTTGAATTGGAGTCAGTTTCACTGGTGACAAGAAATCCATAACGCTTTATTCGACGTTTTTACAAGATTTATTTTAAATTAGAAACCAAAATTTGCGATCGATAACTAGTCATAAATGATGAAAACATAAACAAGATGAGAAAAATATAAAGTTATAGATGGACGCATTTATAAATATGTTTTATACCAGGTGACAACGAATTCGTTTTACAAGGCACCATTGATTTATCTTTTAAATTAGAAATTTTACATTTGGGTTGAAGATGTAGCTCGTTGAGGCTCATATTTTTCATGAAACTACAATTAAATATCATTTCCGGTTTTTCCAGAAATAGGCCTAAGTCAAGAATTTCAATATGTCCCCAATCTGACGTTACCGATGAAACTGATGTCAAACAACTTGTTAAAATAACAAACAAAATGGCTTTTCTTACTGGTTTTTTAATCAAATTTGCACAACTTTTAATTTGTCACAAAATGGGATACGTTTTAGTTTTTGTTTAAAATAGCAACATTTTTCTTAAATTTTCTCGAAAATTTGGAATAAGAAGTGGTGCTTATTAAATACTAGCATTAAAGTGCGTCTTATTACCTACAAAAAATGCCTAACACAATACACTTTCGTTTTCCGTTTTAATTTTGAATAATATTATCTTTATTCCAAACAATAATATTAATGAACTAAAGTAACTAGGCAGATTAAATAAATAAATAAAAAATTCAATTAAATGTTCTGTGTACTGGCCGCCTTGTTCTTGACTAAATCAGATTCTCCTATTATTTTCTGTGAGCAGGTTTCATAAATGCTCTTCCGAGATGCTTTCAATAGTCCTTCTAATCCTGTTTTATAAGATTTCTAGTGTTGGTGGAGGAGTTGCATACACTTTTTCTTTCAGATAACCCTATATTGAAAAATCCAGCGGGGTCAAGTCAGGTGATATTGCTAGCCACCGGCTTGGTCCATTGGTTCCTGACCAGATCTCACCGAATCGCCCATTCAAATAACTTACCACAACCCTTGAATTATGGGCAGAGGCGCCATCTTGTTGGTAAATTAGATTTTCATTTTCCTGCAAGTTATTTATAAAATATTCTACTTGGTTTTGGAGAACTCCCAAATATATTTTAATTTTGGGCATGTTATGCCCAATCAAATGTTCACTCCAAAACGGTCCTGAAAAGCACCTTATCTTAATAATCGCTGATTTTCTCTAGCCCGCCCAATAACGAGTATTATTCCTGTTAAATATTCCGAGATTGGTGAACCTGGATTCATCCGTAAAAATAATCACACTGGATTTATGTTAAAATTATTTAAAAACCAGTTGCAGTAATTAAGTCGTCGTTAGAGGTCATTTTCATATAGGTGATGGTGAATTTGGTACTTAAATGATTTAAATCCGTGTTTATTTAAAATTTTTTCTGGTACTCTTAAGGGATGTATATATCTAATTTGCGAACGGAAGCAATACGGTCATATTCTATGTAGCTAGAACGTTTATTTCAACTTCTTCGCTTCCTATGACTTTCATTATTATTAGCATTAACAGCACAATTATTTTCATTTTTCAAATGTTGTAACAGACAAGGATAATATGCATGTGAGGGAGCGTCACGATCTGGAAAGCGTTCCTGGTACAGTCTTTCCGCATTTCTGGCGCATGCGCATGTTTTCGATATTCCCCATAAATAAATAGCAAATCAATTTGATGCTCCCTTGAATAAACCATAATAATTCTTACAGTTAACTACTACTATTTAATGTTAAAAGTTAGTTATCAAGAATGAAAATACAAGAAACTATTTTGAAGTTTCTGATAATGTCTTCCCTATGCATTTGTTTCCAAAGCCTTCTTATCTTAGGTATCTTACTACCCGGTGTCAACCAGTGAAATAAATAATAGTTAGCTTTTTAATTTTGGCCTTTTAAAGTAAAGAAAATGAAACAGAAAATGTAGAAATAATGAAATGTCTAACATCGAACATTATTAGCTAATTTACTGCAAAATAATATCTCGTGCATACCGTGTTTTCAGTTATAATGAAAAATGTATCTCTCAATATGTTTTCTCAATTTTTTTCTAAAACAAAAAAAGAAAGTGTATTGTATTAGGCATTTTTCTCTAGTTAATAAGACACACTTTAATGCTAGTATTTAATAAGTACCACTAAAATGTACTTATCCCATTTTGTGACAAATTAAAAGTTTTGCACATTTGCTTAAAAACCAATAAGAAAAGTCATTTTGCTTGTTATTTTAACAAGTTGTTTAACATTAGTTGCATCGGTAACGTCAGATTGCCGACACATTAAATTCAAAAATAACGCCTTCTATGCCGCCATTTTGAAAAAAGTTCTCAACTTGTGATATGTCATTAAGAAGGGAATTTTAAGCTCTAATCAACAGTGCAAAAAAATACAGGGTTCCATTTAAAATTCTTGACTTAAGCCTACTTCTGGAAAAACCGAAGTGATATCAATTGTTTTTTCATGAAATGTATGAGCCTCAATGAGCTACATTTTCAACCCAAATTTCAAATTTCTAAGTTAAAAAGATAATTCACTGGCACCTTGTAACACGAATTCGTTGTCACCCGGTATATTCCCAACATCCATCAATTCAACAGAATATATTTTGAAAAGAACACGATTTTATATAAAAGTGGCTGAACGATAAAAAATACTTTTTAACGTAGGTATTTAAGAGATCAAAAACCACAACAAATTAAATTATTCAGTAAATTCGCAGTAACAGCCAGAAATATGTATTATACAATAGTACAAGAAAATGAGTAATTCTTTATTAGTCACAGGCTGAGACAGACAATGTACAAATTGTGAATAGTTCTTTTTATGTGTAAAAACTGATATAAACATTTAAAATATATTTAAAATCATAGATGTACTGTTATACACGGTGGATCGGGCAAATAGTACTTAGTAGAAATGATGGTATGTTTTTTGAAACACGCTCTATATTTAATGAACATAATTATTTTAATTAAATATCAAATAATTTTTTTTTTGGGACCCAAAATTTTTCTTTTTTCTGGCGCTACAAAAATGTACCATCGTGAGTAAAATTAATGTCAATAATAGCAACACTATTTTGGATTTTCTATTAAATCAGATTTAATGAAAGTAAACTACATGAAATCAATGAATGTTCTGAAATTTTTGTCATAAATTTTGCACCAATCTGGTGTGAATGAAGATGATTAAATAATCGCTACCTGTGGAAAAGGTCAAACTGAACATTGAACAATTCTGCATAAACGTTTTTTTCCTGAAGTGGGTTGGAAGCTTTGATGTGAAGCTAATACTAACTTGGTTTTCCATAAAACACCAAAACACCATACTGCACTCGACGCGCGTTTCGTCAAGCAAGTTTGCAGATGATTAAAAAAGTTCTCCAGATGATGCCAACTTGGTTGGCGAAATGCGCGTCGAGTGCCGTGTATGGTTCTGAAGTACTTAAATTCTGCAACAATCTTAGTAAACCAACTTTAAATAGGAGGTTACATGTATCTAACCCAACTGTGCCTGGATTGTTGTGATTGTACTGCTTGCCTAAGATACATTAACCAGTCGGTGGGTCCTTTTGTTTCAGCAGTTGGATCGCCGACTTACCACCTATAAATATAGTTAACTGAAGAGTTCGAAAGTTTATCCCATTGCACCACCTAGTTTTTCTGTGATTATTTCTCTCATCATAAATCTAACCAATAAGAAACATGAAATTTGTACCACGTGACTTGTTTAAATAAGTGATTATTTTGCAAAAATAATCGACCCAGCTGGTCATTTATTTTTGACGTGTAAAGTAAGCCTGTCGTTGCTATGCGATACTCACCGACTTAACAATTCTGATAGTTTGAATTATTGTCAGTGTCATTTATACTTACCTACACCGTCAAATGGAAGTAAATAAAGAAAGTACTCGTTTCGTAAATGTTTCATATTCCGAAATTGAAAAAGAAATCCTAAGAAGCGTTCCTATTAACACAACAAAAACGCACAAATCGGTATGGGCCCGATTTACTGATTTTTGTAATGAAACAGGATACCAATTTGAAGCCACTACAACCATAGATTATATTACGTTAGTACTTAAAGACTGAGTTTCCAATATGAGACGGAGAGATGGTAAAGATTATAAGGAAAATGTGATTAAAACCATGTGGAACATAACTGCAAAAATACTTCAGGAAATGTATTTTCTAAAATACAATGTCATTTTCGATCTATTTAAGGATATTCAATTTAAGTGCGCTAGGGATGCTCGTAATGCTAAAAGAAGATATTTACAGAAAAATATCACGAAGAGAAAAGCCTTTTTCAGTTGCGTTAGATTCAGAAGATCATAAAAAAATGATAATACTTTGGAATGAAAACACTCCTGAAGGACTGCAAAAAAACTTTTCCATATTATCACAGTTGAGCTCGCTTGGAGGGGAGAAGCCGCAAATTGCATAACAAATCATTTTAAAGAAGAAATTGATAACAGGACAGACAACAGGTAAAAAACGGCTAACTTTTTATTTGCGACTTTCTAACTAAGTCTTTTTTGCCATTTTAGGGCAATTAGAATATATCCCTGTGATCAGTAAGACCACACAAGGAGGCGAAAATAAATGCGCCGACATTAAATGGTTATAATGCCTAATGAAATTAATGCCGATCTATGTCCTGTAAGGCTATATAAACAACTGTTATTCAAAAGGGGTTCCAATAATATTACAACAAATCGTTTATTTCTGATATGCAAAAGGTACTGGAATAAATACGAAAATTCCTATTGGTGCAAAAATTCACCGATTGGAAGAAATGAACTGTCCAAATGGACAAAGGAATCAGCCGCAAAAATTGGTTTAGATACAACAACTGTAAAAATAACTAATCATTTCAATCGAGCCACAGCTGTCAGTAACTTCATAAAGAATGGAACACAAGAATAAGAGCTTATCAAAATAACCGGCCATGGAAGTGCAAATTCCATAAAACCGTATTTGCAAATAGATGCCCTACATCATTTAAACGTGATAAATAAATTAAGATGTAATCCAAGTGAAACATAAAATGAACCAAAAAACACTTCTAAGGCAACACCAGAACATAATACTATTCAAAACATTAATGAAGAAAAACAAGCTCAAATTGTATAGCAAAAATGAATTTTTTTTATCAATTGTATTAACACAACGAAAAATAATGAATTTGAATTCTCTTTATTAAAAAAAAACAAATTGTCAATGTAATTTGTAATTTATAATTGTTATGAAATAAATAAAAATAAAATAAAAAATGTGCATTTTATTGTCTATAACAATTTCTATTCTGGAAATAATCTTTACATATATCCCTCGTGCATCAATTTTAATCACAAACTGTGTACGTCATAATTTTTAAAATTTTGTTTTTGAGCAAATGCTTTCGTGTATAAGTTTAGATAAAATCCCTCGACCTACGATCTCGGAATATTATCAAGTCATTTGCTAAGCAAATTTTTTAAAATTATGTGACGTACACAGTTTAACCGATTAAATTTGATGCACTCGGGATATAACTCATGATTAGTTCCAATAATTTCATTAATAAGGAGAAAAATATCCAATTGTAAGAAGGTGAAATTTTAGCATCCTTTGACGTTTTTTCATTGTTTTCAAGTGTTCCGACACCACAGAACTTGAACTATCTTAAATCTACTGGAATCAAATAGGATGTAATAAAAGACCCACTAAACTTTGTATGAAACAAAATTGGTTTCGATTCAATGATAATTTCTTCGAACTCTTGGTCACCATTCACTGCCAGAAGCAAAAGATGAATTCGAGTATTTCTTCAGGGTTTGGCTTAGGTATGCGCATGATATTTTTGCAGTGTTTGATACAAAAGTCGCTGATATTGACAACTTTGCATCTAAATTAAACAGTCGTTTCGCGTCAGTTAAATTCACATATGAAATTGAAAACTCTGGACAACTACCATTTTTAGATGTATTAATAATTAGAAATAGTGAAAATAAGTTAGAATTTGACATAACAGAAAAGATATCAGTACTTTACGATATATCCCTAAGGACTCTCACCATTGTGCTCAACATAACTTTTAATTTTCCAGTTCATCGCCATTAAGTTTCCCCCTCAATAAAGAGAGGTTTGAAAAAGAAAGGGCGTTTATTAAAGATATAGCTGTGAGTAATGGATATTCTGTAAGTTTAATTGATAAAACAATTAGGAAAGTTAAATTTAAAGAAATACTTTGAAAAGACAAAATTGAAACAAGCGAAAAGTCGGGGATTTACGAAATTGGCTGTACGGGCTGTAATCAAAATTATGTTGGACATACTAGACGATCAGTCCAAACTAGATTCAAGGAACATATCGCTCATCTCAAATATGGTAGAACAGATAAGTATAGTGTTGCTCAGCATGAGTTTGAGAACAACAATGAAATAGTAACAATTTTGATTAATTTGGAATATAACAAATACTAGACTTGGTTAGTAATAGTTTAGATATAAATAGGATACATTGTTAGCATACGGTTAGTTTTAATCATATCCAGATGATGACAACTTGGTTCGTGAAACGCGCGTCGAGTGCAGTATATGGTGTGTTGTGGAAAACCACGTCAGTAGTAGCTTTTTTGACAATAATGAATAATGAAGTGAGTTGAAACCTCTCATACTCGGTGCGTGTTTCGCCAATCAAGTTGACATCAACGGCACGGCAGCTCATCTACTGATGACGCTAACTTGATTGGCGAAACACTGAAGTGTTTCAATATTTGTGGAAACTTAGTGCTAGAATAATAAATAGGACTGCACGCAATAGTGCCTATCAGAATGAATAAATAGTTGCTAAAAATGAAAACCGAGTTTAAATTTTTAAATTATTATGGAAACCTAGATTCATAAATGAAAGAAATGTTGATGATTCCCTTATGGGAAACAATAAAAATTCCAAGCTAAAAAACGCATTAAATAATTGATATTCCTAAAGCGAAAACTTCTTTAAATCGAAAACAAACATCGAGAAGAGAGTGCTTTACGATATTATGGTATAACAACAGCCAAACGCAATATGCCATGGCAATTCGCTTCCCAATATGGCGCACAATTTAATGAACTTTGTATTGTTAATCGAATCAATCAGACTCCTCGCACTTTGACGCAGACACGTCAACGAACCGGAAGTCCAACTAGGAAAGGGCTTGGTCGCTCTCGTTAGGGAGCATCAAGGGAGTTATGTGTGTGCTATTTCGGGATGGAAATTAGGATTCAACAGGTCGGAAGGCCGCTTTGGTTAATAGTCTGGTTACTTAGTTTTTCATTCCATGTTTGGCAATACCACATATGACATTATTGCTATTTCCTTAGGCTAGAAACTTTTATAAATATAAAATTTACCTAATGAACAATAAAACTACCGCCGAATTTATACGTGGAAGAAAAATACAACGCTAACTTCAAACGGTTTGACAGAAATCGTGTGCCACCATTTACTGATAATCTGATTCAGTTGTAATCATTGAGTTTTGGACCAGCCAACTGAGTAAATTTAAAAAAAAATTTAGTCGCAGCATTTGTAATACAAGCCACCAATTCTATAATTGTCGCTGTCGATATGCCAAGCAAATTATTAAGTTTCAGTCCAACTTTAATGAGCAGAGGCTTTAAAAAATTAATAAATAAATAAAGAAAAATAATGAACATGATAAATTATTGTTAAAAATAAGGATAAAAAATGTGACGGAGAGCTAGTTTGTATGCAAAAACAGTAATTGCCTAAACTGCATTATTATTGTGATAAGATAATGTTAAAACGATGCATAATATTCAAATATGAAATGACTACTATTGTGTAACCAGATTATTTTGGCGAAATATTCAGTGTATTCAAGATAAGAACGAATAGCATGGGGATCTAGCAAAATTTAAAAATATGTAAACAGGACTGTACCAAGGATATGTTTCATAAGTAAAACTCTCGGTAAAACTTTTAAAAACCTTGTGTTATACATAATTGTAGTCACAGTAATGATGTTAACACACAATAAACACCAATTATTTACATATTTAATAACTGATGTTTGTGAAAACTGGAAACGTCGTCGTACCGTAATTTCGTTACAGCCATTTTGTGGACCATAAAATATAGCAATGGGAATATTCTTTCATTTAAAATAAATAAAAATAAAATCTTATAGAGGAGTAAAATCGGCTCGACATTATGCCGTTTTTTAAAATGAAGGTATAACTAAACCATCTTGTAGAGCACATTTTGTCCATCCGAAATAGAATTTTACAATTTTTTTTAATAGCGACGAATTCTGCAGTCATATTTTTCAAAAATGAGGTTATTCTAAAAATGTGCTTTTCAAAACATCGCGTTCTTAAATCAAGGGTTTGAGCTACGATTATGAATGTTTAGAAACTTACTCAAAAACTAGCGAGCGCGATTCTAATGGTACCAAATTTTCAAACGTAAAGTCTTTTCGAGAAAATAAATCCCAAAGTAGCCCCTAGCAAATTCGTGCATCGAAAACTACACCATGCGAGGAATTGCATTAATTACTGAAAACTTATATAGATGGTTTCAAATGTAGACAAAATTATAAAAAAGTTTTTAAACAAAGATTCAGCTCACTAGGTCCCATAATTTATTGAGCAAATAGAAGCTTGTACAGTAGCCTCATTCGTGTATTATTATTATATACTAATCTTGGAATTTGTAAATAAAGTGTAAAGTTAGGTGAGCATAAAAGTTATATTTAGAAAGGGTGAAATTGAAAATTCATGCGAACATGTTTGGGAAAATGGACATAGAATAAACTGGAATTCGGCAAAAATTTTAATGGAAGGAGTAAGCAGCAAAAGAAAAATTTAGGAATCGGCAATAATATTGAATGAAGAAAAATGTTTATACCATTGCTCTGTAGATTTTGGTACAACATGGTTAGGGAATTATATTATTCTTGTGTCTCATATTAGTTGTCAAAAACACCCTCCGACTAATACTCCAGGGAAATAAGGTAAAAATAAAGGCCATCTGCGGAATGAGGCCGAACAAGCTGAATTTTTGCAGAGACCTTCGTTTTGATGTTCCAATGAAGCACAAAAAAATCTCATATGCCTACCCTTGTTCGTCTTGAGATATCGAAGGTCAAAGGTCATGAAAATCGGTTTTTCGCGAAAATCTCGCTTCCAGTGCATCTGACGTCGTAAGAACCCATAACAAAACTTACGTAAAATAGTATTCTCTACAAAATTGTTCATATACATTTTTTTTCGTACGACCAGCCGTTTGAGAAACATCCCGATTTGACTCACTCGGCTCAAATATTTCAAGCAGAAAACTGCCCGCCAGATACAGTATTTCAGAACGGAAAGCGTTTTCTATTAGCTATGCATGGTGCTCCAAAAGATGAAGTGAACCTTGACAAATTTAGATACACCCAATTCATTAAGGCTACACGACTTAATAGACCTGTTAAATTGTCATCCCTTCCACCTACCAGTGAAGCAGCTCGACAGCATATTTATCGGGTCTACTACCAAGTACAGATTTGGCTAGGGAAAAATCTACAACCCGAAGAATGGGGTTGGGATTTAAAAAACGACATATTACAGCCGAAAACAACACTACTGCCACCTGCTCCAGACGAACTATTAAATACAATATTCTGTAATTGTAAAAAGGGGTGTGGTGTGCAGTGCGGGTGTAGAAAAGTCGGGCTGCCATGCTCCAAAGTTTGTGGTCAGTGTCACGGACAGGCATGCCTGAACCCGTCAACAGAGTTGCAAAACATCGAAGACTTCAGTGACCTTGAGCCTGAAGAAGTTTTGACAACAGACATAGAGCCAACAGATATAGAGGAAGCGTCTGACGAAGATATTGTGTTGATCGAGGTGCTAGTGGAACCCGACGAAGACGAGGAGGAAGGCAAGGAAACATAAGGCGTGGTGTGGAAAAGAATGTATTTTTTGTTATTAATTATTATATATTTTTTTTATAAATAAACAAATTTCTAACGGCTTTAATAATGGGAATTTAATTTTCCAGTCTAACAGATTAAGAAAAGTGCTTTTATATTTATAGCTCTGCAGTATAATACAGTATTACCTAATACGAATGCGCGCTCCCGCTTTATCATGCTATATCTCGAAAACGGCTGGTCGTACGAAGAAAATGTATATAAACAATTTTGTAGAGAATACTATTTTACATAAGTTTTGTCACGAGTTCTTATGACGTCAGATGCACCGGAAGCGAGATTTTCGCGAAAAACCGATTTTCATGACCTTTAACCTTCGATATCTCAAGACGCACAAGGGTAGGCATATGAGATTTTTTTGTGCTTCATTAGAACATCAAAACGAAGGTCTCTGGAAAAATTCAGCTTGTTCGGCCTCATTCCGCAGAGGAAGTTTTATTTCTCTGGAGTATAATCTTTTGGCGTAAAGTCACAAGCAAGGTATTATTTTTCCAGTAACATATTGGGTAACTAACTATATTTTTTAGATAACGAAAAATTATTATTTATGTGGTAGTAAATCCCAAAAAAAGGAAAAGAAAAATTTTTGAAGATTGCCACAAATAACGTTCAGACAATATAAATTCAATATAATCTGAACAACGTGGTTTTGCAAAAAAAACGCTCGGACACGTCGATTCTCAAATTTGAATTAGCAAATTTTGAGACATACGGCAAGTCAATGTCACTTTCGGTTGTTCCAGAAGTGACATTAACTTTTTTATTTTAAATTTAACATATTTTTGGACGGATTTGTATGGACGATAAAAAGACGTTTCCAAAGATGTAGTTAACAGGTTTTTATTATAAGCACTATTTTTATTATTTACAAAAAACTTAAGATACTAACTTGCTGCACTAACTTTCTAAAAATGTTTCTAAATTATTACATGTCCAATGCGTTGACCGTTTACTTTAATGCATTTTTGAATTCGAATAATTATTTCTCGTTGGATATTATGGATCATTTCTGTTGAGATTGGTCGGATTTCCTGGCGTATTATTTCTTTTAAGTCACTAAGATTGTTAGGTCGATTCGCAAATACTTTGGATTTTAAATAACCCCATAAGAAAAAATTTGTAGGGGTTATATCAGATGTCCTCGGCGGCCACTCCTCTTCTATTAATCCATCTATTGGAGAAGGTTGCATCTAGAAATTGACGAACAGCGATTGCATAGTGTGAAGGTGCCCTGTGTTGTTGAAACCAAATCATATTATTTGATACGTCAGTGTCCTGTGGGTTGGGAAACAGAACAGCTAAAGCAGGAATAAGTTCCAATTAAGGAAATTGTAAATAAATACCGTTCTTCGCTTAGTGTTCCTTCAGAAGAAATAAGGCACAATAATTCGATTTTCGACAATTCTTGTTCATAAATTTTCTGAGGATATTGTGTGTGGACCTCCAATGCAGATACTCTGCCGCCGAATATATGCAATTTTATAATATAGATTTATTGGGGTCAAAATAAAATAAAGAATGTTTAGTGCCATATCCCCAAAAAAACAACTATGCAGCTACGGACACGTGTTTTGGAGTTATTGCCCCTCACCAGCGTAGCGTAGCTAAAGAATTGGATCTAGGATTGGATAGATCAGGAACAAGAACTAAAACAAAGCTGGAAAGTACAGTACACAGTACTCAATTAGTGCCTTCATGATCCCATGTGCCCAATTTGGGGCCTCGATGATCACAGTCGACACACAGAGCTCTATGTGTACTGCCCGTTTCCACCTGGCAAATACAAATAAAATAATATAGATTTATTGGGGTCAAAATAAAATAAAGAATGTTTAGTGCCATATCCCCAAAAAAACAACTATGTAGCTACGGACACGTGTTTCGGAGTTATTGCCCCTCATCAGCGTAGCGTAGCTAAAGAATTGGATCTAGGATGGGACAGATCAGGAACAAGAACTAAAACAAAGCTGGAAAGTACAAATAAATCTATATTATTTTATTTGTATTTGCCAGGTGGAAACGGGCAGTACACATAGAGCTCTGTGTGTCGACTGTGCTCATCGAGGCCCCAAATTGGGCACATGGGAACATGAAGGCACTACTTGAGTACTGTGTACTCTACTTTCCAGCTTTGTTTTAGTTCTTGTTTCTGATCTATCCCATCCTAGATCCAATTCTTTAGCTACGCTACGCTGATGAGGGGCAATAACTCCGAAACACGTGTCCGTAGCTGCATAGTTGTTTTTTGGGGGATATGGCACTAAACATTTTTTATATGCAATTTTGTTTATTTACGTGACCACTTAAACAGAAAGTAGCCTCATCAGATAAAGAAATATGTTGTATTAAATTTAAATTTTCATTGTGGATTCCATTTTTATTTGTTCGCAAAATTGAATTCTTCGATCAATGTCGTCTTCTGACAGTTCATGCACCAACTGTACTTTATAGGGATGATATTTAGAATTTTTGATACTGATCCCGTTGCCAAATTATAGATTTGTGAGAGTTCTCTAATCGTCACATGGGGATTCTCTTGAACGTTTAACTGGACATTTACCTTAACATCCTCAAGTACTTATTTTGGTCGGCCTTTAGGAAAATCTCTAACGTGGCCAAACCTTCTAAATTTTTCCAATTTTACTCACACATGATTGGCTAATCGGTGGACGGGTAGGATGATGTTCATTAAATAAGGTACATACCTGTTCCTCAGTACGAACTCTTATCACCAAAACCATTCATCACAAGCACCTAAATTCGCTATTTTCGTAAAATTCATTTTTGTGGTAAATAACTGACACTTGAAATTACACCTACCTGATAATGAAAACTTCAATTACTTTTAACAACTTAAAAATCATGTTAGTGTAGCAAGTTAGTGTCTCAAGTTTTTTTGTAAATAATAAAAAAAGTATTCATAATAAAAACCTGTTTACATCTTTGGAAACGTCTTTTTATCGTATATACAAATCCGTACAAAAACACAGAGTGTTACATTAAAATAACAAAGTTGATGTCACTTCCGGAACAACCGGAAGTGATATTGACTTGCCATTTTTCTCAAAATGTGCCAAATCAAATTTGAAAATCGACGTGTCTGAGCGTTTTTCGCAAAACTACGTTGTTCTGATTATATTGAATTTATTCCTTTCATTATGAACTCACTGGATATCGTTTCATTTCTGAGATAAAAGAGATGGAAAACACAACAAATATGTTTCACATAAAAAGTCCTATATAATTTGTGCTTCACAGAACCGTGGAAATTTTGCAAAAAGCTATATGACCATAAAACAACAAAAAAAACTCTTTTCCTCTCTTAATGAAATAACCAAAGAAGAATTTGAATGTCATGTTCTTGATGTTCTATTGGCATTTTCTAAACACCTGATGGGAATTCTGATAAAACCGATTATCTAACACTTTCAAATACCATCATGATCTTTTACTCTTCAACCTCTTATTTTCAACTCCTTTCTCAGAAATGGAGCGAGATATAGAAAAATGTATTAGAATTTATTTGTACTTGTCTCACCGAGATCTACATTTTTTTTGTCAGCCTTTGAAACACTATATATAAGAAGTACCTGTTTATATGAAAGTTAATTTTTCTTGTTTCTTCTTTCCCGTTCTCTTACAAAATAAACATATTTTACGTATATCAAAGAATCAGTACTTAGAGCCCGAAGCTGCGTTAATTTAAACTAGTGCTCGACAAAGTAGAAGGTTCAGAAGGCATTAATTTCGCAGTAATATTTATTCGACTAATATACCAACTTCGACAGGATGTATACTTTAAAACTCTTCGTACCAGATAATAATGCATTTTTTTTTGAACAAGAATATTCTTAGGAAACTCATCTTGTCTAGTTTCAGCTGCTTTTACTATATTTAATAAACCTTTTGTATTTGGCTTGTTGACAATCATCTCTTAGAAGAGTCACAAAGATTCCCACAAATTAAACAACAAATTATCCTCCATTTTCAATTAATTTGCGAGAGCAAGAAACTGCAATTAATTTTAAACGTAAAACTATTCGTCCTCGTAAGTTTTCATATGGAAACCTACTTTATTTCCAAATTCCAAAATTAATAAATAATAATACATGTCTGCTGCACCACTGGTCTTTAAACGCTTTTCCAAATACAAATGTGACTCTGAGAATTCAAGCACGTAACCAGTGAGTAATTATGAGAATGAGGCGCATTAAAAATTAAATTTCTCGAAAAGTACGAGACCTAGTGAGGGAATCTTAGTTAAAAAACTTTTTAATAATTAACATAGTTCCTCGCATGGTAAAGTTTTCAATGCATTGATTTGCTAGTGGCGACTTTGCGGTTTATTTTCTCGAAAAGTCTTTACTTTTTGAAAATTTTGTTAGTACTATTAGAAGCGCGCTAGCTTTTTTGAGTAAGATTCTAAAAATTTATAATCGTATCTCAAACCCTTGATTTAAGAACGCGATGTATGTTTGAAAAGCACATTTTTCGAAATCTCCGTCATGAAAAATTTGATTTTACAAAATTCGGCCCTATTAAAAAAAGTTGTAAGATCCTATTTCGGGTGGACAAAATGATGCTCTACAAGATGGCGAAGGTCCCATTTAGTTATAATTTCAAATAAAAAAACAACCAGAAATAACCGAGATGGAAGAGCAATATTTTTCCAAAATCTGAATGACACCACAAGGTATTTTTTATTTTATATAGTCGGTCTCCAGATCTATATTTCTTAATTATAGTAAAATGCCCTTGCTATTTAGGTAATTCTCATTTTGAACACATTGAATACAGATTTTAAAAAATGTATACCATAGTCATTTGTGGGTGGGAAAAATTTATTGTTTGCGGTGTCCTGCCATGAGATAATTTCTACGTGATCTGACACAAAAGATGGAATCTGGCACTTGAAAACAGCTGTATTACCCTTTATTACAAAAACGTCGTACACTTGGGCCTCGTAGTACTGGTTTACCACTAAAAGGATAATATACAATCAATAAAGCAAAACGGCTGTAAAAAAACAAAAATAGAAAGCGTTTACATTTATGCTACAATACAATTCAAAATCGGTCTTAAATTGTACTAAAAATAAACATTTGTACACAGAAAAATACAGAAGAGATCTGCCTTCCTTTGGAGTCTACCATGTTAACTGCTTCTAGCTTTAGCGAATGCAGCAGCGCCGGCGTCTGAACAATTTATTGGCACGTTGTATTATACGGGGTGATGTTTAAGTACATCGAGAAATAAGATGATTCCTAAACCAATTTTCAGATGAAATGCTATAGTGAACTTTTGTCCTTAACTATTTCATTTTGGGGATACGGTGTTGACTATTTCAAATGAATAAAAAATGGAATTTTAATACTTTTAAAAAGTACATATAAATGGTTTGAATCTCTGATGCCCATGTTATTTTGATTATTTCTTCTTTTCTTAATTATACGATTAAGTTTTAATTAACCACTTAATGCTGTTTCCACCGTTTTAATACACTGGGGATGTGGAGTTTCATGAAAAATCTTCAGGCATTTCAGAGATATTCTGCTTTCATCAGAGTACAAGGGAAAGCTTTAGACACCAAAATGTCGCATCATGTATACATAAACTATATGCAAGGTGCAATGCAATAATCACTTCCTATCATTAATTACTTACACGAATTTTTCCAGAGGTAACTTAAAATTTTCGTCTTTTTTTATTTTATAATAAACATGTACGTAAAAAAATTTAACGTAAGTTCAGTTATCGAAAATTATTTAAAATGTTTAAATATCACACGATATCACACACAACAGCCGATTTTGTTTGAAATTTGCACTAAATAAGAGCTGCATTCAAATCATTTACAGAGTAAAAAAAATGCGAGTTTTCATGTAACATTAATTTAAAACATTTAAATAAATTTCTAAACGTAATATAAAATCAGTGAATACTATAAATATTATATTCTAATCAAGAGTGTACTTGTGTGCTTGGGAACCAGTTGGTGCCACTTTAAATTTAATTTTTCTATATCGAGATATTATGTGTTAGTTTTTTTATAATTACTGCATTGCAATGTTTTTAACAATTCGTTTCACATTAGTACGTGAGCATTTCTTCTCATCTTTGGATTCTTTTATGTGGAGGAACAATATGTATATGTTACAGTAAATGTAAGCAGATCGGTAATGTGTACAGTATCTGGTAAATGTACACATTTTCCTACTCAGTGAATGTAGAAATAATCCACTTTAACCAATATTGTATGTACATTCACCAATTAAATTGGAAAATGTGCACATTAACCAGCAAGTCGCGGTCACAGTACAAAGTTTTGTTGTACTATGGCATGCATGAAGGTCTAAAATGACTTTTAGAATGTCATTATTCTGGTCCATTTTCCTCGCCCAGCATTTCATTTTCGATCATTGACCTTGAACTGTGACCTTCATGGCATTCAAAATTACAAAAACGAGAATTTTAGGGCAAGGAAAATTAGTGACATCACAAAATGCATACCATTTGTTTACTTTTCATGCATAGACAACTGTGCACATTTACTAGTTAAAGTGGGCAGAATGCCTAATTTTTAAATTTCTTTCGGCATTAACTATCTAGCTTTTTTAAATGTAAACATTCACCGGAAAACGTATACATTTACCAATTACGTACTTTGACCGTAACATATACATTTACAGGTGTCAATAATAACATTAAATTACACTCATGTATGAAAAAATGTGATCGCTGGGTGCATTTTCCCTATGATTGTCGTTCCTGTCACTTTAACTAGGAATGTCCTCATAAAAATACTATCGCGTGCTACAACATACTACTCATGTAATGTGTCACGGCACATTGAGCTACTTACTTCAGAATTAGCCCTGGGGAGAATTATTATGCCTTAATCATGTGACTTGGTAGGTGGCTGGTAGGAAAGCATAGTCACCACTTTAAGCCGATTTCAGAGAACGACGTAGTGTTGTTGGCAACAATAAATCAAATTTTTTTCTATCCAATAAAATTCGATATTCCTCAACTGATTAATGAAGTTAGAATTTCCCAACTTCACAAGCAACACTCGTAATATTTGCAACATAACCTGTGACGTGCCTGTGACTAAAAAGTAATAATGGACAAAAAACAATAAAATAAACTAAAATGAGATGGTGGGGAACTGTTGCCAGCACCACTATGTGGTTCTTAGCCGGCTTTAGCCAATGGCTAAATATCACGTAAATATCTCACTCTACAATTTGGTCCGTTCGAAAACTCGAATCTGGTGTTAATTTTATCAAATTCTAGAGAATTTGAACCGTAAATCACACCGCGCATGATTGGGATCAACAATTTTAATATTCTCAGAAAAGGGCGAGGTTTTAAGCAGGGGCGAAAAAACTCAAAAATCAACGATTTTTATTTAAAAAAATCAAAAAATCAGGTTTTACGATTTTTTTTGATTTTTTTTTTTAGTTATACTCTAATTTTTTTTAAAATAAATACGATTTTTCCATACACTATTTTTTTTATTCTCTAACTAGGTACCAATTTGCACATATAAATTATTCACGTCACTGAAAAAATTGGTTATGTGTCCCATATTTTCATACAAACAATAAAAAATCAGCATTTTCCTGTTCTGGCAAGCCTGACGGTCAGTTTCATTAATTTCATAGATGCAGAGGCGATGTGCGACGGTCGCTTTCAATTAGCAATACTTATTAATGCAGGAATTTTCCTGTTATCAATTGTCTGGATAAAAGGGAGGATATTTCGTAAAGTGCTTCATTTGACAAATTGCAAGTAGTGCAAATATTACAAGATGAGAATAAAAAAGAAATAGACTCAACAATATACCAAAAAGTTTCAAACATTGGTCTGAAATGAGCAGCTGAAGATTACCTAAACATCTTAAAGTCTATAGCTGTGGGACTTGATAAATTACAAAAAAAAATGCTTTCCTATCTGACGCAGTAGAAGTATGGAAGGAATTAGAAAGAATATTTAAGGAAGAATTAGAATTACCCTTGTCTCAGCCACATATTTTTAAAAAACGATATGAACAGGCACTTACGCCCTATCATTTTGCAGCTTACATTTTGGATGTAACTAAAACCAAATTTAAATTGACTGCCGCAGAAAAAGATCAAGCGTTAAATACCCTGCAAGAAATGTATGAAAATAGTAGTTTACTACCACTATAAAACTTCAAGCAAAAATGGAACCTTTTGCAGCAGTTATGTTTGCAGAAGAGATAATATACAATGTTAGTGCCTTACAGTGGTGGGTTTCACAAAAAAAACATCCCTGATATTGAGAAACTTCTTCCTATACTGAAGCAATTTTTATGTGCTGTTTCTTCATCAGCTTCGATGGAAAGAGCATTTTCTACATTTGGGCTCGTTCACTCCAATTTACCAAATAAATTAGGAGTGTAGAAAGCAGGACAATTGTTCCTATACAAATTTTATAATGAAAATCAATGTTGTTTTCGAAACTACCTATTTTGTACTAAAATGTTTCTTATTTATCAAGAATGTTAATGGTTGATTCATATTTTGTAATAAATAGTATTTTTATTTTCAGAATTTTCTTTTGATTTAAATCATCGATTAAAATAAAAAAATCACTTGATTAAAATCATGGATTTAAAACAAACTATTTAAATCGGGTGAACCCTGGTTTTAAGTGTTAGTTATTTATCACTGTCCGAGAATTAAACCTAAATATAAATACATATTTCCATTTAGAATTTGACATCACAAAATATCAGTTTGTTCACTATCATCGCTTTACTGCAGAAATGAAAGAGAAAAAGGACGATACGTCAAGAAGAGAGGGCCTTTCAATTGCTATTCAAACAAAGCAAAGGCAAACGACTCGTTGAAATAAGGAAATGTCATGACAAAAAGGCATAGATTGTGTTTGACATGTCACCATTCGACAATATTTTACTCCCATGGTAGAATTAACATGATGCGTGATTCTATAAATATCTTTACACCTATATCCATGGCATTTAACCCAATTAATTAGTCGGCATAAATTGTTGAATATATATAAAACAATGAATCATCAACTGGATGGGAATATGGAACATATGGGTAAACAGAAATAGGAGGAACGTGATGGAAATGTGCCTTTATATACCTAACATAAAAATTACCAAAGTCTCGGCCATCGCTTTCATATTTATAAGTGGTGCCGTCATCAAATACCCATGAATCGATTTGCACAAAATCGGTCACAAAACTGGGTACCAAACATTTCAAAATGCCCGTGTTCCCTTTCAGAACGAACTCATCGATAACTCGACTTTGATAAAACTGTTGGACAACTGTGGATAAAAGTCTGGAATTAAAAAAAGGAAAATTCTGGTGGTAATAACAAAAACTGCGAATGTTTCATTGGTGCAAGTGGACAAAAAAATTTACTTGTGGAAAAAACAGTTAGTTCATATTTATTACCTTCAAATTTAATATACAGGATGATTTAATTTCCTTCTGGAATGTGCAGAGTATGTAAAAACTATAGGAGTTTCTTCTATGGGCATAATTCGAAAAATACACCATAATTTGGACGTAGGCTGTACAACTTTCATTAAAAAAAAGTTTATATTTTAATATCTAAGAGAAACCAGAAGCTATCGTTTTTAAATTTGGCACATAAGATTTTAACTACAAATAAACGACTTGTTCTATCAAAATTTTACAAAAACACTTTTTTCTTCAGAATGCCATGGGCAATTTAGCAGTTTAGATTTTTTTTCAAAAATATACAGTGGCGTACTACTTATTTCTATAAAAGTGGTATGTAACCCCGTATCTACGCCAATGGCATTTTGTTACTATTTTTGACTTGAAATGTAAATGCAGCTTTACATAGAAAAGCGGTGTGCCAAATTTAAAAACGATAGCTTTTGTCTTCCCTTAGTTATTAAATTATAATCTTTTTTAATAAATTATCCAAGTTATGGTGAATTTTTCGAATTATGTTCATAGAAGAAACTCCTATTATTTTTACAGACTTTACATATTCCTAAAGTTTGTGCCTCGAAAACTGGACCAACCTGTAGAAAAACCGTGTGTCTTTAGGTCTTTCGGTCATGTTTTGTAATCGCAACTTCTGTTAGACTTAAAATGAAAATTTGACCCTATACTTTACAGCTGTGTAAATATTTATCTAAGTTATACTAGGCCAGTACAGAGTGTCCAGAGAGAATCTGTCAAGCTTCGGAAATCGATAAAATATCCTAAAATAACACACCAATTTGTTACAAAAATGCTTGTCAATAAGTTTAGTTGTCTACTTTCCAACCGGCCTATACACAATATGCGTCCTATAATAATTAAACAAACTTTTATTATTTAAGCAAAGATTAAATATATATTCATAAAGATACGACACTCTGAGAGATTGACTTATTTTCAAGAGAGATAGAAATATTCTACCAATTTAAAAGCTATTAGAGCACTGCGCATGTGCAGCAATGGGGTATGTCGCAGATTGGTGAAATCGTGAAATTACACACCACAAATGTCTATTACGGACAAAATACCTAATGGCTATTTCTTATTATGAACGTTGCTCGCAAAATACGTCACTTATTCCTACCTTTTAAACGGACAAGGTCACTGAAGACAGTTGAAACAGATCAAAGGGATGCCGACGGATCGTCGCATCTTTGAAAAGTTTGACAAAAGTGTAAGTGGTTTAAATTATATATTATGAATAAAATACATTATGGATATTTCTCGTTATGAATATTGCTGGCAATGTATACGCCACCCCTCCTATCACTTTAAAGGAACGAGGTCAATGAAAACGGTGGCGAAAGATGAAAGGTTGCCGACGGAGCTTCGTATCTTTATGTATATATATATATATATATATATATATATATATATATATATATATATATATATATATATATATATATATATATATATATATATATTTTAATCTTTGATTTAAGTAAATGTTGCTGCATCAGAATAAAATGTTGGTGAAATATGTAACTTTTCGATTTTTTTTAGGTGTCAATTATTCCATCTAGTGAAACAATTATGTAAGTTACATTTTTCTTAATTAAATTCAATTGTGAAATAATAACAAAAAAATAGATACAATTCTGACGGAATAAACATTAGAATAACTCTATAATCTTACTTATAACGTCTAGATTCTAATTATTAGAATCTTGAAGTCAGATTTTAATAATAAATCAAGGTTTTAACCTCACGCTGCACCAATGAAACAAACCCAAGAGGGGCAGAGAACGGGGAAATTGGCTAGATTTTCATTCACTGCGGTACCGTAGTCGTCTGCTCCAGGCAAGTATGTGTTTCCTTGGGAATCTTGCCAATTTTCCACTACAACGAAATCTGAGACGAACGAAGGAACTTCACATTTCATTACTGCTGAATTTCCACGTATGACATATTCGTTATCTGCTTCTACTTCAAAAGTCTGTGCTACCACTGTTAAAATAATGTTTTTAATTGGGAAAATAAAAAATCGTAATATTATTATACTGCTATAAACCTTAGTCAGTCTTTGACATTTAAAGAAAATTTAACATATTTATTTAAATTCATCCATCACTTAAAGGTTATTTATGAGAAAATATTATTAAGCGACAGGAGGAAATTAACACAAATATAGTTTTTAAACCATAATTCTTTTAGTTCTCTGTTTTTTTACTTGAAAATCCGATGACATAACGTTTTTCTAATATTGTTTGGTTTTATAAACAAGATTCTATCATAGCCCTTTATTACATAATACTAATTTTCCTTGTAAATAGTTTGGAACCGCTGAAGGTTCCATCGTGAGACGACTAAAAAACAAAATTAAAAAAATAATACAATAGCCGACAAACGTATTTAGAAATCTTCAGTGTAAGACGTTAAGAGCCAGTTTTACAATATTAGAATAACTACAATCCAGAGTGTAAACTAAGTAATTGACGAATTTAAAAATTTCGACGCCACCTGGTGGATAAACAGTGAACCTAGAAGACGAGTGTTCCGCTTGTTTAATTTGGATATGTTCGTAAATTTTGTTTGTTTTTAACAAAATAGGGTCCACTAAGATATTGTATGGTTGCTTTCCATATAAAAGATAAACATTTTTATTTTCATTCAAGTGTACAGGGTGATCCTCCATAAACTCACCCCCCTTTATCCTCCTTATTTATGAACGTATTTCAAAATTTCAACAACAGGGTCATACGGTTTTTTCAAATATTTTAACAAGCTCAAAAATAAGAGGATGTATAAAGATAACGTAATTTTCTTTTAAACGAAATACCCTATATTTTATTTAAGAATCAGATTCTGATATAAAAAATAAGCAATATTATATATCTACTGTTCACAGTTTTGAATATATAGTCAGAAAAATAATACCATTTTTATCGATTTCATTTATAGTTCTGGAAAAAAAGTCAAACGATGTCATATCTGGAGTTCTTGGTGGCCATCTTATTGGTTCATTTCAACCTATCCATTCCTCGAAGTGTTCATTAAGGTAATTCAATTCAACAAATTCAACAAACAAAGGCTACTTGAATTCAATTAATTGTTCTGTGAACGGTTTCATATAAAAAAATAAGATTATTATTCGTGTTATGTCTAAAACTATAGTAGATATATAACGCTATAAATTTCTGAAATCAGAAAAAAAAAGGTGTTTTTATTATGTCTTTAAAAATTGTTTAAAATTCTTGTTGTGTTCAAAATGCCGCAAATTTATACAAAAGATGAAAAAGTGGACAATGTCCAGCGAGAAATTATTTTAATCATCTTGAAAATTAATTCCAAAGTGAGCCCAACAATGATCTCGAAGAAAATTTCATTCTTGACGAAGGAACGGAAATTAATGTTTTGGCTCGAGTAGAAGTTGATAAGACTGTTTTCTTTAAGGCAAATTGGGTTTGAATTGGAAATCAGTTACCAAACAGTAAGCCGAATTTTGCACAAATACCATTATAAATCTTTTAAATACCAATTGCACCAGCACTTGTACAAAAATGATTACGAACTTAGGATGGAATATTGCAATTGGATTTTGCAGAATAACGTGCAGCCAAACAATGATTTTTTGGGAATGATTTTATTTTTGGGACGAGTCTAGGTATACAAATTTGGGATTATTTAACCGACAAAATACAAAATATTGGTCACAAGAAAATCAAAATTTATTACGGGAAGGTAACTTTCAAGTGCGATTCGGTTTCAATGTTTGGCTTAGAATAATCGTTAGTAGAATCATTGGTCCAATAATATCTGAAGGACCCCTGACTGGTGTACATATACTTGGGATTTCTGCAAAATTAAATTGAGGACAGTTTAGCAGAATTACCTTTCCATTTACGACAGATAATATATTTCCAACAAGATGGCGCTCCTTCCCATAATTCAAGGATAGTAATTGATTACCTTTACGGAGATTCGGAGAAAACGTAATTTCGACGAACGGTCCTCTGATGTGGCCTCCAATGTCACCTGATTTAACACCCCTTGATTTCTTTGTTTGGGGTCATTTAAAAAAATATTATCTACGCAACCGCCGTTACAACCCGTGAAGACCTGGAGCTACAAGTAAGACGCGCAATTAATAGCATAACGGCCCAGCAATTAGCGAACGTTCTTCGAGAAACAGCTATTCGAGTTGAGAAGTGCATTGACGTTAATGAACAGCATTTTGAACAACTGTTGTAATGTTTTGTGTTCATTTCTTGTATTCCAAAGCCACCTTATGTATAATAAGGTAATTAGAACAAAATTGTATTTTCTCATTTTCTTTTAGCTGTAATTTTGTTTGTATTTATCGCACATTTTAATACATATGAATAAATTTCTTATTAATAGTACTAATAAATGGTACCACGGTACCAATATGGTTCCATTTGAAAAAATTGAGTTTTGCCGTTTTAAAGAACTTTATTTGCTCATAAATCACGTAATTTAGTATTTTTGACGGGATTTCGATTTTTCTAGCATTACACGAGTCATTTAGAATAAATCGGAACCGTCATGGCACACTTAAATGGAAAACTAAAAACTATATTATAAAAAATATTGACGTTTAAAATGTCGTTTATTTAGTATCGTTGGAATCAGAAAATTGTGCAGAATTCAAAAATGCAAGAATATACAGGGTGTTCCGTTTAAAAATCGAAAGTTAGTGTCACTTCCAGCGAGACCGCAAGTGAAAAAAAATCACTTGTATGTCAAAAAGTGCTGCTTATTATGTGTATAAGATATCCCAAATTTCAATCAATTATCGTCAAAACTAAAGGAGAAAAGAGGGGTGTACCATGATCCTGTTATACCCGGTATATCAAAATTTTGTTGCCGTTACCGAAAAATTTGTTTATGGCACTTAAATCAGGTTCCCATACTGCGAGGTGTGGTTCAGGTTATGGAGAGTCCACTGCAATTAATTTATAAGGATATTCGCTAATAAAACAAAACCGAACTTGCATTAAAACAAGGACCGATTTACACAAGATCACTTGTTATCGTCCATTACTGTTTACAAACAGTAGCGCCTCGCTCGATAATTGCCCTGGCGAATAGTGACAACTGATTGATTTATCTTCAGTTTAAACTACAGTATTCAAGTTAACCTGGCATTGTATAATTAGCCCTTAAGATAAATTTACCATACAAATACATTGTTAAATTGAAAAATGTGCTTTTATTATCATAATTACTACGATACAAATTTAAAAATCATTAAGAAGTGTGTGTTGGTAAATTTATTTAATCTTCAATTAAATAAATTGAGAGGTTTTCGACTTTGAAACCTATTTTGGTATTATTTTTAGTATTTATCATTTCTCTGTAAATTATCACAATTGTTTATTTTACTTTAGAAAACAAGTTTAAACTTCTCGTGTCCAAGCAGAACAATAAAATATAGTTGGATAAAATTAAACCTAAAAACCATAACAAGATCAGTGTTAAATAATGGTTGTTAGGCATAATACAATAAGTTGGGGAAACCATTAAAGTTATTGCCAAGTAGTTTAAAAGCGGACACTTGATACGGATAATAACCAAGAACATGTGGCACACAGATTGGATGAAAAGATTTAATTAATCACTGTAATAATTATTCAAGGTTTAAAGCTAATTTACTATGTAAGGGTGGACTAGTAGGTAGCCGGGGATGCAAACTCGTCTAGTCCCACGTTATCCGTTTTCAAGGGCAATATAATTAGTAATTTTACTGCAATAGTAAAATACAATGAATGCTTGCATTCACCGGTCATATAAAATAGAACCAACCAAGTATTATAGGATACTTTTTTAAAATGCTAGACCCCCAAGTTTGGCCTGTGAGAAAAGTTTACCAAACATTAAATTTAATTAATTTTAGTCATGTTTTACGTTCTTCGAATTAAGTTTATATCAAATAAAAACATCAAATCAATTATTTCATTGCAGCCACTGATAAAATAGGTAAACCTGAGGCATGTATCTTTAGAACTAAGTGTACAAATACTTCAAATATCCTCCTGTATATTACTGTTAAAAAAATTCTTGTATTTTATTTTATTATTGATAAATAGGTGGTGAAAGTCAAGGGAATTTTTATATCAATTTAGTTATGAAGAAAATTGATGTTTTTATAAATGTTGATTTATTCAATTAACTAAATACAATACAAACGCCCTTTCTCATATTTCATTGCATATAAAATTATTTCATAGGAATTTTAATAACTGTAAATCTTAATGTTCTCAACTCAAATAAGTAAACCAAGTATTTATGCTCTGATTAAACAGACATTGGAGAGTCTAGCAATTTAGTTCTATTATATCCATTAACTTCTAAAAGGTTATTACGCCAACAATAAGAAACGTTTGAATATTTCTATTATAAATGAATCATCACAATAGGGGTAGGTTGATCATGCCATGTTAAACCACAAATACCTACTATAAGATTCCTCAGGGCATCATCTAAAACGTCTTTGACCCTCATTTACACATTTGATGTTTAAAACACGTACACTAAGGGTACTTTTCCTTAAACCGATGTGAAAAACATCAGGCAGTATGGATAAAAGTCTGATTACCCAAATATTTAATATTGTCATTGCGTAGTTGAAAATATAAAAGGTATGTAGACAATATTGACAATCGATATTCGCCTTCTCAAACCTAAAAGATGGATTTTATGCACAAAAATGAAATGATTTGTATCTTAGTTATTTTGTTTCCTCTAATTGTTATTTGGGACATAACTGAAGTTCGAATTCGCAATTCACAAAGCTTTAATACATAAAACAGGACTTGAAAACATGAATAGAATATAGTACTTGGCGTAAAGTAATAAAATTGAGGTTCGTGTGCTCCTTGATGAAGGAGTATAGGGAATGGTACCATCCATTTCAGAAAAATATGTAGATTGTGATTCGCGATGGTTACTATCTCATAGCCGCGACCGGTTTTTTTTAGGGGATTTTGTGTAATGTAAATAGAAAAATTCGATTTTCATTATTTACTGATTTAAAAAAAAATTATGTGAGTGTACATATAATAAAAAATATTATAATACTGTTTCAAGGCCAGGACAATACAAATTTCTGAATTCTATCTCAAAATGAGGCATTTCGGATTCTTCAATTAAATTGTTAATACAATATGAAAATTTTTTCCGAAGAAAATTATTTCACATAAATTTTACTAACACTGGCAACTCTGAAAATACTTGTTCACTATGAAAACATTAGAACGTCGTTTGATCTGAATCGCCAATGCTATGCGCGCAAAGAGAAACTTCTCGCATTCGTCACTTGTACCATCTCTTTGTTTGAGACAGTGTTGATTTTTATACGTATGTATGTCCTGTGTCGTGTGTTCTTGACCCTCCGGATCAATCTTAATTTCTTATTGAGGTATGTTTTATTTTATTCCTGAAATTTGAGGATGTGTACATAAATATATTTACTTATTCCAGATACCGTATTAGGCATACCTAATGAAATCTTTAGCACTACTTAGACTCTCTGGGGAAAGTAGGGCAAGAAAAAAGTGTTTTATTTGTTCCAAACAGTCCAAACAAAAATGTGTTTTAAATCCAGCATAGTCGTCATATGAGATTTTATCCGAAACAATTAGTTCTCTAACTAACTTGAAAGATGATGAAGTTGTTCAAATTTCTCTGTCCTTGAAAAACGACGTTTCAGTGGAAAATTTAAAATCTCTTGGCACTATTTGATATCTTATTTATCCATGTTATAAGAGAATTATTAATACAAGAAGAAGGGAACTCGCCGAGAAAAAAAATCCAACTTGCAAATAATAATATTGAAATAACTGAAGAGTCCGCTGCATGTTGTCCGAATCTAGGTCATTTTACTAGAGGTAAAAATGAGCAGTTATATGACAAAAATGCGTGTTTTTTTTGTGATGGAAAAAGCACCAAAAAAAAATCAGTTGCACCATGTTTCATATGACAGTAGGGGGGGCTCATCTCAAACAAGCAGTTGATATCAGTGGCAATAATGTATGGCGGGTAAGACTCAGTGAATGTATCATGCAATCGACATTAGATACCATAAAACATGTTGGTCAAGAAATCTAACAAATACTCTTAGAAGATGTTCCACGTCTACAGCTGAATCACATCGGAGTATGGCGTCTACTGCAGCTCATGTAGAATTTTTTAACATATTGGATACATTTTTATCTTCTGGTAATGTTACTTCTATGGCAGATTTACACAAAACTTATTTGGAAATATGTTTGTCTAATGGATTAGAAGAGACTGACCAACACGTGAAATCGCGAAGAGGTCTAAAATATTTAATTGAAGAAGAAATGACATGGGTGAATTTTTCCACACCCAAAAGAAAAAACGAGTCCGAGCGTGTATCTGTCAAAAGTACCATGGATGCTGCCCTAATTAAGGCAGAGGAAGATAATGAGGAGGATTCATTGAAAACCCTATTTTCTGCCGCGATTGTGATACGGAAATTAATACTAAGAACAAAAAAGTGAAATTTCAACGGAAATTTTGATGACATTGACGTTATTCCAAAGGAACTGGAAATTTTCAAACGATTCAGTGGGAACGATGTGGTATACCTCATCCAAATTTACCGTGGGCAACTGATTATGGATGGAGAATTTTAGAGGAAAATAAGTTGTCGCCGGTAGTTTGTGATAAACCCTGTGCTTCCCAAGAACTACTTCAGCTAGTTAAATGTACATGTACAAAAAAACAAATGCAACCCACCATGTAAATATGCAATAAATAACCTTAGGTGTACGAAAATGTGCAATTGTCAAGCGCAGGAAGATTTATATGAGAATAAGATAACAGACAATTTGAGCGACGAAGCGGATGACGAAAATGACGATTGATAGATAATCTGAATTTGATCATTTTATATATAGATAGCACAATGAAATCTTTTTATTATTATCGTATTACCATATTCTAAATTACATCCCAATTTAATGCCCTTAACATGAAAATTCAAACAAACACAATCAAATCTGATAAAATTGCAGGATAACAGTATTGCAGTTTAACTCAGAATACCATTGGTTGTGTATGTCCGTTAATTAGAGTTAGTAGTAGTGCATCACAACAAAAATACGACAGATGAAAGTGTTAATTATTTTTTTTATTTTTTTAACACAAAACCCCTTAAAAAACCGGTCGCGCCTATGAGGTAGTAACCATCGTGATTCGTAATCTATAAATTTTTCTGAAAACAACGGTACCACCCACTATACTCCTTCATCAAGGAGCACACGAGATTACTTTACACCAAGCACTAATAAGGAAAAGTCTTAGATTCATAAACCTTTTGCTTAGGTAGTAATTTAAATAATTCAACAAATTATATAGTTTTGGGATAACTAAAAAGACAACTTAAATAACTACCTACATTTTTTAAAAAAGGAGAATTAAATAATTACGAAATTTTAACAAAAACTTATCAGAAGTATTAAAAATCTAAATATTTATGAATTTTCATTTAAAAATCAGGACCATTGGCCTATTTTCCCCAAAAATCCATGACCCAGTTACGATGATTTTTCCATGCCCTTTAGTGTTTCCAGGTGGAAAACCTGATGATCAGTTTATTATTTATTAACGCAGGTAATTACTAATTAGTTAACAAACGAAATATAGCTGATGTTAAATAAGGTTTTATCAAAAACTTATTGACATGTGATGTGAGACACAACTTCTTATTCGACTCCTTAAAGTACCACAAATAAATCGAACAATCAGTTATCAGTCTTCAAAAGTTTCCTTTTTAACCAAATCGTTCTAGCAACGTTAAAAGTGATATCCATTTTTGAATTTTGGGGGTTTTCAAATGTATTTATTAGTACCCAAATCAAAAATGCTATTTTTTGCGAAATTCCACTAAAATTATGTTTGGTGATGTTTGGCCCTCATATTCGGTATTTGTAACTGGCCTAGATTCCATATAATTTAGATGAAGAGGCCTATTTCCTGTCATATCAATTCCCCACATAAAATATTAAATCATAATTTTTAAAAATCACGAATTTATTAACTATTTCCCTTACAAAATCCCAAATTAAATATTTTTTATCATATTGATCCATAGACAAATAGCATATTTTAAAATCATTAAAGATCACTGACCTATACCACATTCAACTAATAATGCAAATAACCTATAAACACACCCAATTCAAATCAAATTACACTATTAAGCCCATCAATTTAGAACAGCTTGTTCGACGAAACGGAACCAATTAACTACAGGTTAAAACCTTCAGGAATCGATAGTGTTAATAGCCCTCAATTATTATATACAAAAATGCTCCATGGAGATCTTACGCCAATCATAAAAAAATTCAAAAAACAATTGAAAATTTAATTCTTTGACACTTTTACCGCAAACGATGTGAGATACATATGTTGAAACTGCACACAGACAATTTTGTAGAGCATCAAATTTTCTAAAGGTTTAGTGCCATATCCCCAAAAAAACAATTATGCAGCTACGCACACGTGTTTCGGAGTTATTGCCCCTCATCAGCGTATCGTAGCACTGTGTACTGTACTTTCCAGCTTTATTTTAGTTCTTGTTCCTGATCTATCCCATCCTAGATCCAATTCTTTTGCTACGCTACGCTGATGAGGGGCAATAACTCCGAAACACGTGCCCGTAGCTGCATAATTGTTTTTTTGGGGATATGGCACTAAACCTTTATTTTATTTTGACCCCAATAAATCTATATTATTTTGTTTGTATTTGCCAGGTGGAAACGGGCAGTACACATAGAGCTGTGTGTGTTGACTGTGCTCATCGAGGCCCCAATTGTGGCACATGGGAACAAGAAGGCACTAATTGAGTACTGTGTACTGTACTTTCCAGCTTTATTTTAGTTCTTGTTCCTGATCTATCCCATCCTAGATCCAATTCTTTTGCTACGCTACGCTGATGAGGGGCAATAACTCCGAAACACGTGTCCGTAGCTGCATAATTGTTTTTTGGGGATATGGCACTAAACCTTTATTTTATTTTGACCCCAATAAATCTATATTATCAAATTTTCTATCGGATAGGTAGCTCATATTTGGAAATTTGTGGCTAGCACTTTGACAAAAAGGAAAAAAATGTTTTTGTGACAAACGTGGCTACCAAAAAAAAAGGACACCCAAAAATTGTTTAAAACCCGTCAAAAAATTCATCGGTATAGTTAAGGATAATTTTTTTTGGAAAACTATTGATTAACACTGAAATGTTGATATTGTGGATTTTTTGGCGGAAAGGCATATCGGGAGAAGTAGCGCAAAATGCTTCCTCACTTCGCGACTTTCGGAGGGCTCACTATCTATCCAATGGACCCATTTGCAAATGCGAATGACAAGTTCTCTCCTAAATTGTCTATATGAAGTTTTAACATATAATAATAATTTATTTTCCATAAGACAATACATGTACAGGGAAAAGTCATAAAACTTAAAAACTCAAAAGTATTCAGATACAGAATAATAACACTTATCAAGCAAAAATTCCTTTAGTCTAATTTTAAACAACCGTTCACTTTTACTAATTTTTACGATGCCTCTGAAGAACCACATCAAATAAAAAAAAACGAGAAATTTCTACTTTAAAACTAGAAATTTCTACTTTTGAAATTAGAAATTTCTAGTTTTAAAGTAGAAATTTCTAGTTTTGAATTTTTGATCTTAACGTTTTTTTTTGCCAATACCGCCTTACCAGTGGCTTCGATGTAAAAAATGGCCTGTAAAAACTTTTCAAGAAGTTTTGTCTGAAACATTTTTTTGCAAGTCGAATAGACATCGAGCTATGGAGCTTTAAAGTAGGACGGATCATTGAAAATTCCAAGAACGCTCATATTTAAACTAAATTTGGATTTTTAGAAAATTATGTCCTTAAAAAATCTTTAAACCAGCGGCCACGTTTCAAATACCTGCATAAAAAGTTTTAAAAAGGAGAGGTGAATTACCCCCTCGTCACACCACTAGTGGATGAAATGAGACACACACACACACTTCATTTTTATTGTAATTTATACCATTATAATTCATAACAAATTATCTATTGTCGTTTCTACGATATTAAGAAAAGACCGTTTTAAAAAATAAATGTCAACATCCTGTATCTCAAAAACAAAGCCTTAGCGGACCTATGTTTATAAGAAATTTCCCTGTATACATATACAACGTGTGCGATTTAAGACCGCGACACCTTATTTTTGAACGCGTTGATTGATTTATTATTATTTCTTTAATTTGGGGCATATTATAACAAAGATATTAGCTCAATATAGATATTCGAGACATGGCCGTTGGTAAAAAACTTTTTTAAAGGCATGATTTCCCAAAAATACAAATTTGGCTTAAAACTAAGCGTTCTTGGTACTTTTATTGATCAGTGCCACTTTGAAACTCCATAGGTGTGTATTCGACTTACAAAAAAATGTTTCAGACAAAACTGCCGTGTTTTTAAAAAGTTTTATATAAGACACTTTTTACCCAGAAGCCACTGGTAAAGCCTCAGATTAAAGTAAAGCGGTATTGGCAATAAACCCGTCTTGGGCGCCGCGCCTCTTATAAGGTCAAAAATTTAAAGCAAGAAATTTCTACTTCAAAACTAGAAATTTCTAGTTTCAAATGTAGAAATTTCTAGATTTAAAGTAGAAATTTCTAGTTTTAATGTAGACATTTCTAGTTTTATTTTTATTTATTGTGGCCCTTCAGAGCCATCGTAAATTTTAGTTTGTCAGGTTGCAAGTTATACATTTTAGGTCCTTAACAGTTAGGAGATTCAGAAGTTATTTTTAATCTAGCAAAGGGAACATGAAAATTGTATTTCTGACTTGTATTAACTCCATGATAGTTACTATTTACAATAAAACTTTATTGATTTTTAGAAACATACATACACATTTTAATGATGAAACGAGCGATAAAAACATGGGATGCATAAGTGGAATTTACCCAAAAACAGATACCATACCTTAGACGAGATATCTGCACCGTTTGTGAGATATCAGCGGCGAAAGTGAGATATCAGCAGTGGAATTATCAAAGAACCAAAATTTCTATTGTATTAAAAAAATATATGGTAGGCGCAAGATATCGACGAAGCATTTTTGTCTGTAATTGTAATTAACTTTTCCAAACGATAGTGGCATTTATCTAAAATGCCCGTAAGCTCTAAAAAAACAAGTATTAAACATCAAGGACTATGGCAATTCCATAATGTAAATAATCCACAATTCTTTCATCATCTATGCTGTATTAATCGAGATACAACTGTCCTATGCGATGGATGTTTATTTCAGCAAATGCCGTCAACCTGGGTGATGATAACCCACCAATATGCTGTACAAGTGACCATGATTAAATAGTCTCGGCTAATGCCCGATATTTCCAGAAACAAACAACAATGAAATAGCACAATACTAGAGAAATAACGACAGTGAAATACATCACCGATATAACTGGGATGTTTGGAAAAGGGGGAACAAAGGGAAAATACCACCCCTCGTCATAATCTAAACTATCCTCATATAGGTACCATAATTGCTGTCGTCGTGGTACTTATAAACTTGGCCTTCGTCAGTGATCCAAGAATCGATTTGAACAAAATCGGCCACAAAACTTGGTATCTTGCATTTCATTACAGCCGCATTTCCGCGAATGACGTACTCATTTTCGGCCTCGGTTACATAGTACTGCGACACAACTAAAAAAAATACAAAAAATTCTTGTCAAATTTACCGTAATCATCTGAAACTTTCATCACGTTGCCTTCATCGTCGATCCACGACTCAACGTGGACAAAATCGGCAACGAAAGATGGTATGCTACATTTCAAAACTACTGTGTTGCCACGTATCACGTATTCAGTCAAGATTTCTGCTTTGTAAAACTGATTTACCACTGAAAACAATAAAGATCAATAATTTGTATACCACCCGATACCCATCCGTTAATGTAGTGATCAGCAAAACACTTCTAAGCTTTCACATATACCGATAACATCTGGAACTCGGGAAAATCCCAAACGTGCAATTTCCAGCAATTCTAATTACGTAGTGTGTCACGAAATGTAAATGTAACCCAATTCTTGTTCTAGGCATAATAACATACCTCAAATATAAACAGAAAAATATAGTTTCAAGTTTATGTAAATACATAAACCGGGGTAAACTTTTACAAACCTTATGCTTTTTTGGGGTCAAAAATACGCAGCTAATAAAATAATAAAAGAAAAACACTAATGTGTATTACATTGCCAATCACGAAATACAATTTTCTACCTAAATGAATAAAAATATACAGGTTGTTAACGTTAAAATAAGCATTTTAAAATATAATATTGAATAAAAAAACTAGAAAAATTTTGATGTATTACTTCTATATGATAATGGATATATTCTTTGAAATTGAATAAATTACAGTATGATATTAGTGATAATTTTGTAAGACAAATTAAAGATAAAAAAAAAACATCTTTCTCATCTGATAAACTGGGAAAAGCCCCTGGAAATACGTGATTTATTAATAGTGTTACCGATGCTTTATAATAAGCCACAAAATTTTGATATGAGTATAAATTTTATTGGGTTAAAAAATATTTTCCAAATCATACCGAGGACAACAGTAAAATTTTGCATTTTTTTTGCTGAAAATTGGCGTCTGGATAAACCTCAGGAATCTGGGAAACTGAAAATTTCGGCTGTTTCATTATTTGGTAGATTACCATAATTCGCATTGTAATTATACAGTGAACCGTCAGATCCTACCCAGGCCTCTACTCGCACAAAATCGGCCACAAAAGATGGTATGTTGCATTTCAAAACAGCAGTATTGCCACGAATTACGTATTCGGATACAACTTCAGCCTCGTAGTACTGGTTAACGACTGCAAATAAAAAGAAAATTAACAGTCTACGTTTGGACAACTGGAACTCCTGTTGATTTTATGGCTTGGATATGTTTTAAGAGTTATCATCCGTGGAAAAAGGAGCAAGAGTTTGTTGTAGAGGAATGGTGAATTTCAAATAATATCTACACGTGTGTACTACTACGACGTACACAGAAATCATCAAGTTTTTGTTGTTATTATTATTATCTTAAAATAGTTTACACCAATTTACAGTAAAGTGTACTAAATACAGAATCTATATCTTGTGAGAAATATGAATTTATTAGATTATACGAAACAAAATAATCGATTAAATTTTAAAAATATTTCTAAAGCCTTCTGACCTGTTAGCTTGACAATTCATCAGTCCGTTCAAATCTAACAGTAGTGATATTATGTTCTTTCACTTTAGTCTCCTAAATCAAAATGCTCTAGTTCCACTATCAATTTTTAGCCTGTTGGCCTAAACGAATCGATCAACACGCATCAACTCAGCGGCTTCGCAAAATCTCGATCCTAATGATAGAATCGAATATGGAAATTCAGAAGACAAAATGCCTTTCTCCTTCCGCCACAGTTTTTTTCAATCAATAGCTCAATCACAGTGGAAAGTGATCCTTGGCCTGAACCTTAACCTTCAACCCAACGACCAAGTACTACTAATTCCCGAAATTTTTACTATCTATCAAGATCTCAAGACGTTTACCCCAGTACGACTTTTCTCGTTTTCGTATTCATTCAGCTTTTTTGATAATGAGCAGTTCCTCGAACTGATTACTTGACATCTTAAATAAGTTTCTAAATTTGACGTTACAACTTTATAAAACCAGTATTACGAGCGTCAACGAGAAAATGTTACCCTTGTTTATCTTTTTTTGTAAGAAACACAGTCGTCTTTAAACTAAATTTAGTGTTTTTGATGTGCTTTTTTGAATAAATGATGTGAAAATTAATAATAACAGCTACTTACATTTGATAACAAATTTGAGTGTATAAATATAGATATATTAATAAGCCGTACTTTAGTATAAATTAGCGTAAACGATTTCAACATAATTTTCGGTGTTTTAAAATAATAATAGCAATTTTTTTAAAACGATGAATAAAACCATCTCACAATTTTTCAGAGCAGTATCATCAATCCCTTATACAACAAACAAAAAAATAAATAGTCATATGAATGAAATTTATTTCTTTATTAAGGATTTCAATGGCGGGCAGAATAAAAATCCGAAACAAAAAACCCAACATCCTATTAGGTATATACCGTAATTGTCCTCATTCATGCCATATTGATGTCCCTCGCTATCGCTCCACGAGAGGACATTCACAAAATCGGCTACAAAAGAGGGGATCGAGCACTTCAAAACAGCAGCATTTCCACGGATGACGTACTCATTATTAACCTCGGACTGGTAAAATTGCTGGACCACTAAAAAAGGGGAAAATCGTTTTAAAATGTCCCATAGTTACCGTCGGGTGCTCCCGGAAAAAAATTCTCGTTTTGGTCCGTATGCCAAGAAACGACGCTGACAAAATCGGCAACAAAGGATGGTATTTGACACTTCAAAATAGCAGCATTGCCACGTATAGCGTATTCTTTGTTCACGTCGGTCTCGTAAAACTGGGCGACGACTGAAATATGTATTAAGATCTAAATATATACGCAGTATGCAGAAATATTTCGTTTTTAAACATGGATTTACTGCGTAGAAAAACACACTTACATTTAGAAAAAATATTATATCTCGGAAAGTACCAAAGAATTGTATCTATACCCTTAATATTCTTATTTTACAGTTAACACTTGATTAATGCTTGATTTGTAAATAATATAACGATAAGATTTGACATTTGGCCATTAGAAAGAAATATGTTTACGATAACATTGGAAACTATGAGATAATCGCATATAAATGGAAAATAATGCATTTAGCAATTTACCATATTTGTATTATATTACAACCAATTAACATGTTTATACAAAAATTTAATTTATAGAACATTAGCTCACTGTGGCTATGATGATACATTGAACTGTTGTATACATATTTCTATCATAAGATTTCACACTCTTTGTATATAAATCAGTGGTTATTTTTAAATCTTACAACATATTAAACATTGAAAATATATGTTCTTCCATTTTACACTTGAAACGAGAAAAAGTAAACCAGACCTAGGTGAATATATCCCGAGATGAATATTATATTTTGGAATCACAAAGTCAAATATAAAAACCAAGCAATACTAGAAATGTTTGATCTTTACTGCGAATTGTTGTGCCGTGTAGTGGGTCTTCTGAAAAGAAAACGTTTAGTGATCACTGATCACACGTGTTTTGCCGATGGACTGTCAGTAGACTGATTAAGAAGTGTATTATGTAAAATATTTTTAAAATCCCCGCATATTTTCATTTTTAATACCTTCCGCCCCAAGTAACAATTTTAGTTTTAAAATGCTTTATAAGCTATCCTCAAAGTTTATTTCTAAGATTACTTATAAACGTAAATGGTCTGGAAACACTCCATAAAACTGATTTAAAACTCTAAGAGTACAGGGCCCACTAGGGAAGGGCCTACATGCCTCTTTTTAAAACTTTTACATTAAAACTTTCAAGTTTTAATGCATTATACAAATCTTCACTCGTAGAGTATCTAAAGAGTATTATAAAACCATGATTTAGGATAAGCACCATATTAAAACTTAAAAGGGACACACAAATGCTTTGAGCGGACGTTTTGTAATTAATGAAGTAAACATAAATGCAAATAAACCTAGTGCTACACTTCATTGATCTACGCACGATATACGAGAACGTTACATGCATTAGTTACAAAAAGGACATATGGCGATTACTGAGAACGATTCAGCTTATAGATAGACTACTTATAATAAAGTGTTGGGACTCCTCATAATGGGCTAAAATTTTGAACGACGCGACGTCAAGTTTACTTTAAAACATGAGTTAGATAGTTCTTAAAAATTCATCCGCTCCCTATAAAAACAAATTTTAAGAAATATATAAGTACCTAATTTTTTTTCTTCGGTGACTTTAAAATAAATCCGCCCATAATACCGTTCGGGTGTTAGTAAATTGCCTTTAGAAAACATTTCTATCAGATATAAATTAAATTTTTTGTTTTGTTTTTGTCTGGAACATTCCCAATATGGCTGACGTTAGAATAGATAATGGCGGCTGTACGTACAGACTCTGTTGGTTTTGAACGATTCTACCACAAACACGTTTTGTCTTAAAATGCCTATTAAATTACCAACTGCTCTTTAAGTACCTATGTCGATTTAAGCCTTATTATATTTCTTAAAACCTGTTGGCTCACCTTAAAACCCGTTTCAAGCCCTTTAAGTACATAACATAATATCTTTAAAACATATAGGATTTATGGTGCCCGGATAACATAACCTAAAAATTTTGTTTTTTGCGACGCTACACAGGTCTACGATACACGTCTCCCCTGTTTTTATCCAGTGCAATGGTTTTACCACTGATATTTTAAAACATTATATTCTGAACAAAAGAATATCAAATCCTTTTAAGCTTAAAACTGATTTATGACAGATGTTTGCCTACTTCATTAAAACTCTAATAAGTAGTTAGCTTTTTGAAGACCTGTTAGACCCTTAGTGATCTCAATGAATATTAGATTTATAGCCTGGCATTAACAATCACCAAAGATAGTTGTATAAAGCAATTATAAAACCACAACACGTCCTAAATATTTTATAAAACTCAATATTCCTAACTCGGACTTAACAGTTATAAAGTTGTATTGAGGCTTGACAAATGCTTTGAAAAGTCAGTCATCATAAGCCAATGAAGACTAAAAGATAATTTCGTTTTAATGTAAGTTCTTGATGGCCTTTTTAAAACATTCTTTAAGACAAAATTATCTTTAATTGCACTTGATATATAATAAATCTGGCATAAGTCACTAGTTTATGAGCTGGCCACTATAAAGCACTGGTAAGACCTAAATAAATCTAAAAGGCGTTTAAATTGTTATTTGGGGCGTTTCAATATATTTTAAACATTTGTAAAGCCACAGTGAGGACTGTCAAAAATTCTTATTTATTCATGAATTGATTACTAAAAAAAAAAGAAACACAAAAAAAGCATTTTGATGGCTTACGTATGTCACCATTTATCATACAAAACATAATACTAATTAATTCTACTTCTAGTCCTGTCTGATATAATAATTTTTACCATAATACAGGATACGGGATGTCTCTGAAAGATCTGTACAAAAAAGTTATCACATAGACCAAAGTAAAGATTGAACCCAACTTTTATAATTCATTAAGACACAATCGAGGGTCCAAGTTTTACAGTTTTACATTGTCATTTTTTAAATAACTAAACAATGCATTCAGCTATTGTGATCAAAATTGAATTTTGCTGGTATATATTATCAGTAATAGATGATTTTTGACATAATATTTTCTGTCGTCGGAACTGCGTAAGTATTCAAAAGTTGGTCATTAAGTTACAAAGAAATCAAAATTTGTGCAGTTGAGTTCAATCGCTTTATTTGCGGCAGCAATTTGAACACACTTTTTTAGAGACACCCTATATTGTAAGAAATGGGTATAGGTACTCGCGCAATTAAATTAAAAACTTTTTATTTTGCTCCATAGTACCCGAGTTCCAAGTTACAAATTCATGCATTTCAGTTTAGGATAATTTATATATTCTGTAAAAAACATAAAATTTAATATATACAATGTACGCAAGTAATGGTCTTTGATCGATATAACAAGCTTATTCAATTTCCCTGCTCCTACTGGTTCCTGAAATACTGAAATAGAAACACATTAACAAAGCTGCGGTTCATAAATCAATTGGGGAAAAGGCCCTCTTTCATATTATTTTTATATTTATAAGAGGGTGTGGTTGTTTGTAGCTGTTCTACAACGTATTTATAAATGTTAATAGAGATTAGAGGTCGTAAACCTGCTATATAAAAATAAAACAGTCAATTTGCTGAGGTAGCGGGCAATTGGCTACATGTATTGACAATTTAATTATGCCGATCAACTCATTTATAAAACTGCAGGAGGTGAATCATGCAATCAGTTTTCCTGCAAAAAAATATTTAAATCATGTATGTATATCCGAAAAAGTTGAAAATAAAAAATATATTGTTCAATGTAGCGTATCTAGATTTAGGGTATAATCAGATCTGGGGACACTTTAAATAATTATCTACTAAACGTTTTTAAGTTACAGGATTTTCATCAACCCTTCATAATTTAAAACCATGACTTTCCAAAAATTGAAAGACTGCGAGAATTGTGGCAAAAGAATTAGAAACTGGCGTAAAAATAAGGCACCAAAAAAAGATTGCGGTCGTTAGGGAATTCTCGAGCACAAAAGAGCAAAGGGAGAGAACTGCCTGCTCTTGCTCTGACTCGCTGCATATGCATACGAGCTATCATATTTTGCCCAGCTTTGCTAGTAGCTAAAAAAAATTAAAAGTAAACTGCAATATTTTTTTGTTTAATTGTCTACTAAATGTGGTACATTATCTACAATAACAATATGTTTTCTTAGTACGTATCCATAATTTAGGTGATTCCTCGAGTTATTTCACCAATAAAAGGTTCACATGAGCAACGTTTTTTTAAATATGGAGATATTAGGTACACTTGTCGGGTTTTGGATTCAAATAATTTTTATCATTAAAAATATAAAACGGAATTACCAGTGACGTGGCTACGGGTTTGAGCTACAAATTTATATCGACATGTTCATGATGGAAAACTTTTTTCTGAATTCGAGCCCATTTTATGAAAAATTATTATATTCTAACAGCAGTTGTCAGATCCATTGTCTTCTATGCATCACTAGTATGGTGGCAAAAAACAAAAGATAAAACAGCACAAAACAAGTTGCTAAAAGTGCAACGGTTAACGTGTCTGGGAATCACAGGAGCAATGAGAACCTGTCCAACAACAGTAATAGAAGTCTTGCTTGATATGCTCCTTTTACATATGCATGTAAAGAAGGAAGCGGCCCTCAGGGCCGGAAGACTGCGATCCATAAGAAAATTCAAACCAGGCGATCTGGATGGACATCTGAGCATTTTGAATGAATTTTAGTTAGTCTCAATGACCAAAGCTACTGACACAATGCCAATAAGAGGTGCGAATATGAGAGGATATTTGAAGTGATAATAACTGATTGCCAAATATAAAGTTCTAAATGTCCAAAATGTGAAAAGTGAAGAAGTTTAAAAACTACTCGCAAAAAAGGGCTAGCAAACTCAGCAAACCAGAGTTAACGCCACTAACAGACCTTCTCACAGGTCAGTGCCCACTGAGGTACCATCTCAAAAAATGGGCAAAACCGAAAGCGACATGTCTCTTCTGCGCAGATGAATGGAAAGTCGCGGAACATACTTTGCTCACTCATATCCTAATCAGCCAAAGTCTACATTTGGAAAACAACACTTGCCAAAGTGGCAACCACAGTTCCAAGGACTTTTTCAGAAAACTAGAAATTGTTGGGTAAACATAAACAAGAGTTATCACAAAAGAGGTCACTAGGGCCTTAACAATCCACTTGTAATCTAATCTAAGTCTGGAGACTGAAAAATCTTGCACAATTGATGAGTGAATCAGGTACAAGTGGTATTCGTAACTGAAAATTTTTATCACGAATATTACACGAATGCAGAATCAAGCCAGACGTGTCTACGGAGAAATTTACCCCTAGCGGCGGCAACAGATTTTTATAAATATTCATTATCGTCTATAGGACACGTACTTTTGCTAGAAACCGAGTTGTCATGGAAAGACCTGTCACAGTTAGAACACGGCAAATAGAATAAAATGTTCTTAATATAATTGAAGAGCATCTTGAAATAAATGCTCGAAAAGCTGCCGCTGAATTGAATATAAAACCATTTGGAACATTTTGGAAAACAACAGTTATACCCTCCCTAACCAAACATATAAAGTACGTACACAGCTACCACGCGATTTTCATTCAGGAGTTGGTTTATGCTAATGCGTAATTCAAATGAGAGATGCTATCTCTGATTCTCTTCATCGGCGTGGCCAACTTCTCGAAAAATTCTATCATGAATTTTCATACATAATCTATCATGTGGAGTTTCGATTTTCGGAAATCTCTTCTGAACTGTCAAGTTGATTTCGGTGATTTCGTAGTAGCAAAAATGAAACAGACATTCCAGAAAATAAATTTCCATAGGAAATCAAAACCGGCAAAAACTGTATTCAAATGGAAAACTGCATTTTAAGCTTATGAGAGATTATATTTAAAAATATTATAATTCATAATTTACTCTAAATCAAGATATGTCTGCTTGTAATTATAGCAACGACATTAATATGTGTGGTTTCTGGAAATCAAGATTTAACTCAAGAATTTCCATATAATCAAGGTGGATAAGTCAAAAATGCTCAAATTTGATTAGTCGAAATACACAAAATGCGATTTTCATAATAATCGTCTATGGGTCGAAAAGAACCGACATGAAGTAGTAGATAACAATTTTAGTATCAGTTTTCGATCAACGTATATGGGCTGGAATTGGTAATTTTCTTACTTTTCATCTGCACGACTCACCAACGAATCATCAGATTTTTCTGGAAGATGAAATGCTTGCTATTTTGAGAAATCTGCAATAATGATAATGGTTCATGGCCTTCTCAATCACCAGATCTTAATTCTCTGGATTTTTCTTTGGGGACATTTAAAAACATTAAACTATACTACCTTTAACACCTTATATCTCGGCATTGTTACGTTCTTACAATTAGACACATAATCATATGAACTTTTTTTCAACAAATAATTCGAAGAATCACCCCCTGAATTATTGACACCTGCTTAGAAATCACCCTGTATAGCGGAAACAAAAAATAACATTTCAATATAAATTAATCTGAAGTATCATATCGTTGCGGAAAAACCATTTTTTATATATTTTTTATATAAACAATGAACGTCATGCTCGTTGCCCTTAACAACAAATGCATATCGTGTCAAGGAGAAAATCGAGAATAAATAATGCAGAACCTATTGATTATGAATACTTTTAAAATCGCATAAATGTATTTCAACTTCCAATGAAAAATGTAAATACAAAAAAAAATTCTTCCACATTTACGAATAATATATTAATGTTCAACTTTTTCGGGAACCTATAAAGTACATATTTTCCAAATGGTTAAAATTGAAAAAAAAAATAACATCAAATCACATATCAAAATCTACGATATTATTATGTCAGATTAAGGATGTTTTCACATATCTAAATTAATTTTATTACAAACAATAAAATATCAGTAAAAACTTATACAAACTTTAAATTAATTTAATTATTCAAATCGCTTGTTGTGAATTTTGAAAAAACATATAAATATGATCTGCTCTAGGACAGTTTAAAATAAATGAAAACCACAAAATTCAGTCGCTGAACTGAGTGTACTTTTAAAACTAAAGGGTCGATGACTAATTCAACATACACCTCATTGAATTTGCGCCCTATAACCTTGTAGTTATAAATTAATCACTTAGAGAGTACACAATAAGATCCTCAACTTTTACAACTTCAATGACAAATGGTACGATGAATTTTAAATTAAAAATAACAATTTGTAAACTGCATTATTATGACACCTCGGAATTAGCAATTTACAAATTAATTTTTTCTATGGTGAAGTTTTAACTTAAAACTAAATTTACCATATGGCAAAGACGTTATAAAATGGTGAAAAGTTCATTGTGTACTCAATGATATTTTCAAAATTTCCTTAGCATTTTAGAAAAACCACATTTATTTTTTATGGCCATATTTTTGTGATTTCATAATAGCAAGAAAAATATCTTCTAAAATCATTAACCAAAGAAAAAAATCGGCACCAACCTGCCCTAACGTTGACATCTCTAGAATGAATGGATCCTTCGCTGTTCTTTGCCAGACAAGCATAAACCTGGGCGTGCACTTCCTGGCGATAATCCTCAGCTCTGAATGGGGGGAACACTAGGTTACCATTAGCCAAAACTTGACGAAGTCCAGGGACGTCTCCAACAGCGGTTCCATCAGATCTCACCCATATTATATCGGGCGGCGGATTCCCTCGAGCACTGCACTCCACCACTGCACCCGTTGTATTCGAAAAGTCAACTCGGTTCGGGGGTTCACGCAAAAACACTGGACCAGCCGTGTCGTCTTCGGCTAAGGCCCCGAAGACGAGCAGGGAGCAGAAGAGAGCGCCTAAAAACATGGCGTCGGAGCGTTGAGCGATTATTCCTCGTAGGACACCAATGCCTAGTGTGTATTGGAGACCTGGAAACAAAAACAACGTTAGAAATAATTTCGTACGACCAATACAGAGAATAAATTTAACAATATTTCGGCAACGGAATTTTCTGGCCTCAATTTGAATAAAGATTTTTTTTTTATTTATTTTTTCCATGGTCGAAAGTCTCCCGTGCATATTTTGAGAGTAATGTCCTCAATAAAATCAATTGTCGATGATATAATATGGGTGATTTATTTATTTATAACATTTTTATACAGCTTACGAAAATCAGTGAGATTCGCATACACAATGTATAAATCAACGTATAACAGTAATTAAAATAGGCAGATATGCAGCCGAGGCGAAAATTTCGGCGTAAAAGATTAAGGCAACAGTTTTGGTACCCCTAAACAAGATAACGTGTTTAGTGGCTAGATATAATAACATTAATTTGAAATAATTACTTTTCCAACTGAAACCAAGCCTAAAGACAAACAAATGTGACACATATTTTGTTCAGTTGTGAATACATCTAATTAAATACAAACTCTGAAATATTGCGCATAGTTCAGTTAAACAGATTAAACATTTGCGACAATATACACACCCCACAAGAATTATCCTATCCTCTCAAATTTACCAAGTTTGATGTTAATTTTCTTCGTCGTTTGTACGATTTGGATGATACTTTTTTTCATTATACGAGATCGGCAGAATACTTTACAATTTAAAATTGCTCTAAAATCAATATACATTTTTTAAACGTAAGACGTTTCTATCCATTAAATAAAGCATGCTTTGGAGTTTCTTTGACAGTTGTCAAAATATCGGATCGGCAGAATTCACTTTATAATTTAAACTGGAAATAAATATTTTATTTGCGAAGGTAACAACATTTAACAAAGAATTTTACAACAAAAAAGAAGTTATTTTTAAGAAAAAATTGTGTGGTTAAAAGCCCCTCTTCCATCTCCATATACTCTTCTAACCGATGAACAAAATTATTCTTTACAGCTCGTAACACCGCGCCAGCAATTCCATGAATTTCATCACGAATCGCTTCTTTCTATTGGTCAATGTTTCGTGGCTTTCGTCGAAATACCCGACTTTTGAGAAAACCTCACAAAAAATAATCGGGTGTAGTCAAATCGGGTGATCTGGCGGGCCAGTTTATGTCACCACAGCGTGAGATATTAGACGTGTAGGAAAAAGTTCTCTACATATAGTTAAACTTACATCTGCGGTATGACTGGTAGCACCGTCCTGTTGAAACCAAGACTGGCGTTCGTCGTCATGAAGTTCAGGCTCAAAAAATGTTCTTATCATATCTGCATATCTCCTAGACGTAACAGTCACTGCGCGTTCGTCTTCCTCAAAAAAATATGTCCCAATTATTCTCGTTGAAGATAAAGCACACCAAACAGTAACCCTTTGCGAATATAGAGGTCGTTGATGGAGTTCAAGTGGATTTTCTGTGGCCCAGTGTCGACAATTTTGTTTGTTAACAAATCCGTCCAAATAAAAATGAGCTATGTATTAAATTTAGAGCAATTTTAAATTGTAAAGTCTATTCTGCCGATCCCTATAGGTTGACTCTTCAGGATTGTTACTACGATATTAATATTTTTGTAAAAATTAGTTGAACACTGGATGTAACAGTAATGTTGGGTTTTTTCCAAAATTCGTAACACCCTATGGAGTGCAAAAATAGCAGTATTATTTTCTCTTAACTTTCTGCTTTTTGGTTCACTTTATTATATTTGTTATCAGATGAGATACGCAGTTTTAGCACAACGCGTTTTTATTGATTTTAATTTATATGCACACATTGGAAAATCTGAAATAAGTCGCAGGCTATGGAAAACAAGAGATTAAAGTAACGTCATCAATTTACAAGTGTCAGTTTGTTGTTGGTGCAAATTGTTGCATTAGATTTCTGTATTCTTTGCTGTTTTATCGTCAATTTAAATTGTGTGCTAAATTTTAGCATTACGGATGCTCAACAACATTTAACACGTCATTTAACAGGCAGGCTATAATTGTAATTGCTCTGATTGAAGATGTCGTGGTGTGAAGGTACGTGGCAAACGTAATTGATGTACCACAGAGTACCATTTCAAGAATTATCATGCGTTATAGGGAGACTGAACAGTATTCCAGGATGATGGGTCAACGACGCGTAGGAGAGTTACACTACAGTTGCAGCTATAGTTTTTTACGAGTTATAGCCTTAAGAACTTGACATTGCACATCTGAATGTTTCAAACCGAACTCTTAGCAGCTGGAAATGTAAATATTTCTTTACAAACAGTTAGGAAACGTTTCCCGAAACAGATTTACAACCGATGGTAATGGCCGCAGGACCATTTACCAGGGAACACTGAGTTGCCCGGTTAACATTTGCTAGGGGTCTTGAAGAATGGTCAAAATTGTATTCTTCACGGATAAATCGTAATTTTGTCTACATTCTTCAGATAGACGTATGCAAGGAAAGATGACCAAGTGAGTGTCATTTCCAATGTAACTTTCGACAAACGGAAAATTCTGGAGGTGGACTAACCATGATATGGGGTAAGGATTTATTTTCATTCGTGCACGGAATTAGTGGCAGTCGATAATGGAAGGATGACAGTCCATCGTTACATAAAGGATATTCTGGAATATCATCTCATTCCATATGGCCCTTTCATAGGCGATAACTTTGTGCTAATGGACGACCATACACTGTCAGGATCGTGACTGAAAATTTTGAAGAAGTTAATATCGCTGCAATGAATTGGTCAACTCCCAGCCCAGACGTTAATTCTATAAAGCATGTATGAAACCAATTAGGATAGGCGATTCAACAAGATCAGGTTCCATGTAGAAACCTGAATGAATTTCAAATTAAATTGAACGTGATTTGGAACAACATTGATGAGGATTATACACACAGTCCCTTTGAAAGACTACCAAGATGAATACAAGATGTAATAAAAGCGAGAGGTGAGGGTGGGGGGAATATCCAATATAGAAAATTATTGTACCATAAATTTTGTTCTTGTAAAAATTTTAATAAAAATTTACTATATAGTTAGTTTTCTTGTTCATCTTGTGTATCTCATCTGATAACAAGAGATAATAAAGAGTGCTAAAAAGGGGAATGTTAAAAAAGAGTTAGTTCTGAATTGTAATGTGCTATTGTCGCTGGTGCACTTCACAAAGTGTTACGAATTTTCGGAACAATACCTAACATCATTGTTACATCCAGTATTCAAGCAAAACTGAATTTTTGCAACTTGTATAACCAGTATCGAGGCAGAAAAGGTGCAGGAAACCAGGATACTCCTTAGTAATATCATACGCAGCTTGGCACTTTCTCCCTAGTTAACTTAGCAAAACGAAAGCGTGCAGTTATTTTCGTGATTTTAGGTTTGGTTCTCACATAAAATGCTCTTAGCAATAGCGCAGTCACTACCGTCTGTACATAAACTACAAAAATTATTGAAAACTACGATGACTTTACAACAGATGGGTAACATATTCTGTATACTCCATGCAATCGACATTATGTATTTCATACACGCCGTGATTGTGAAAGACATTTAAATTCGGATATCCATCGGCTGCCAGTATAGTTACAAAAGAAGAATTTTTTTAATGATTTGTGTGTCATGCTCTGTGCATGTAATCTGTCTTAGAACGTAGTCGACAATGCAGAGTTTAGAGGTTTCTTTGCAAAATACATACCAGGTTTGCCTTTACCTTATAGATACATTGCGAAAAACATATCTAGGAAGTGTGTATAAATATGTTTTGGGGAATATTATAGACGCATGACAATTTAAAAAAAAAGTTTTTTGTTGTATTCAGAAATTTATCACAATGCAATGCAATAATATGCAGGATGTTTCATTTAATATAAGAAAGTTGGGGTAATTTCCGGAAAAACTAGAAAATCATAAAAATTGAAAATATTGTCTTCTAATGCAGTTTTATGCATTGTTATTTGTTTCTTTATTGAAGAAAGACGCGCGATACGGTACTGGCGTTGCCAATATAACGGGCCATTGTATTAGATTTTTCAATATAAATCGAATAGTGAATGTCGGGTTACCTATGCAGAGATATGTACGTTTTCAATATAAAGTTTATTTTATTTTTAATATCGTTATCTCTGCGATGTTTCTATTCGCTGTTTGCTTATTTAGATCGATATTTAAATATTTGCATTCCTCCGACATAAACCATATTTCTCATAATCAATATTTTAATAAATTACATTAATTATATAAGCATGGCCGACTGAATAGAGTGCAATCACGTAAAACTGCTAACTCAACAAATAAACCTAATGGGGGAACTCGAGTCTCTGAGCCTGAACATTTAGGGTTGGGGAGAGCTCGAAGCACACTGGGTGTTTATACGGGTCGAGGGGAGTACACGAAGCTGAACAGAAAGCCTGTGGGATCTTCAGCACGCATGTGGGTCAAAGAGACTTCAAACCAAGGAAACACATTGTCCGTATAATGTTACACCACGCTTATTTTTATGGTCTTGTTATATTTTATATGTTTAGGATTGCCTTTGCTACCAAGAATAGACTTCACCGCCAGATATTTAGATATATTTATTTCATTTCATCGTCCTGAAATTATAATATAAAAATGAATAAGTAGGTAAGAAATATTATATTGACAGGAAAATAATTACAGTATTTTTTAACAAGATTAATAAAGCTTTGTATTTCAGGAAAAGTAGCATAAAATTAACCAGAAATGCAAGACAGTAAATTAAATTAAATATTCAAGGTATCTACATACATACATAAATTTACTCCCTAGGCCCAGTTTTTCAATTGCAAATTAACTCCTAATTGGAGGTTGCCCAGCACTACATTTCATAAAAATGTATGTGATTGTAATACCAGACCTTTCCAACTAAATGTAAATTCGTATATAAAATATTTGTTACTACAACCACTTCACAATAATACGTATAATTTAAAAAACTGGAATTCTTAAGGGTGTTACACGAATGCAGGTAAGTTCGTATAATTAACACTAAAAATACTAGTCGACTTTCGATAGAAAAAACCGGGTCTTAAAAGGCACGGCTCCTTCAGGAAGGGGTAAAATTTATGTTTTTAATAATTTTCAGTCTGTATTTAATCTCAATCTTAAATAGTGATTTTTATGAAGTGTAAAATATACATCGAATTGTACTCAGTCGAAAATCTGCATGAAGCTAAAGAAACCCATTTTCAAAATGAATTTAGGATTATTGTGTGAGCGTGAGCAGGAATCAATGATGATTTTATTAGTGGCCCCATCATTATACCACGATTATAAGTGGTGAAAATTATTTACAATTCCTTCAAATTACCTAGGTAACACTAATGCTCTTATTAAGGTCGCTTTAAAATTATACAATAAAACTTCGAATAAAACCAAATGATCTTCAAGACAAGCTTAGGAGCACCATAAAGCAGCTTCTAGCCAAAAAGGGTCCATCCTAAAAGGGTCTTGAAGACTAAATTTTAAAACTATATTAAAAACCATTTAGTTTTAATTTCATATTCTTAAAGAGTTCTTCAAGGCAACCTTAAATTTATGTATTAAAACGTTTTGCATTTAAAATAAAATTGCAGCAGACTAAATTGCCTTGAGAATCATTATAATTAATCCTAAAACGGTTTTATTTTGTTTTAAAGTCGGACAACTCTATGCGTGAAATAGTAAAAACAACGGCAAGTCTCTAATGGGGCAGAGTGGTAATATTTTAAACGTAACGCATATAAAGCTGATCAAAAATAATATTCAAATGCAAACTATTCTGGTAAAAATTACCAACGGATGGCACTTTTCTGACAAAATATAATAAAATACTTCTACATAACTCGAGCGCCACCAATATAATGTTTTTTTTTTATTATCTAAAAATTTTTTTTAAAAATATCGTCAATTTTTATTTTGCATCTAAACACCCAAATGCATTTTTTTTATTAAATTGCATGTTTGGACACACCGTCCTTCAGTTATTTAAGATGATGTAAAGCGCATATATTTCAATAATATTTTTTTCTTTGGCTATTGAAAATATTCATCATGGCGGGTCTGTATCTTATATAAAAAATGGCGTGGTCTAGATAAAAACTGCTTGCAAGTTAATAGAACATTTTAAATCTTACAAGACTTAAAATAGCGTTTTATTTACCACTTTAAGTACAATTACTCTCCCAGACATTTATTTACTCTTCCTTTTAAAACTGAGTTGCTTTAATATGTTCAAACTCGTGGCCTTATTGATTTAAAGGGATCTGGCGCGCGTATGAAATCCTAACCTTAAAATTGTGACGGTTTTGTGATTGCTGGAATTAGTGACTTCGTTTTAATTTAAAATACTTGTCACTAATATTTTCCATTTTAAATATGTCTTCTAGTTTTCATTCATGCATAAAGTAGGTACACGGACTGCACTGGTTTACTAAATCAGCAATCAGTTTATTGAGCAGATGGCGTGTTTTCTCCGATTATGGAGGGGGTAGAATTAGTTTTAATAAAGTCATCAAAAATCCAACAGGCATTTCTTTTAATCAAATTGACTAAATTAAAACCTTTGAACTTTAAAATATTCTTAATTTACTCTTTAAAAAGTAAAAACTATGTTTTAGGATTTAATGTGGAATTTCATTGAGCATATAGGCTTAAGATAAAATAGTTTTCTTAATGGGTTTTAATGACTACATCAAGGATACTCCATAAAACTACATTAAAATCATTTGTTCCAAAATGGATTGTTTTAAAATCAACTTGCTATTTAATTCTTTAAAAAGGCAAATTAGTTTTAAAATAGCCAATATCAAGAGTATTATAAAACTAGTATAAGATCAATAGGACATTAGGAGCAAACAGTTTTTTTATTTTAATTTAAAGAGTGCATTAAATCCTTTGCATAAGAATCAGTGGTCTTTAAGAACTTTTAGTTTATCTTAAGGTAATTTTAAAACCACTATCATTTTATTGAACATGTTAAAGCACTTTTAAAACCTAAATAAATCAAAAGTATCTTAGAGTTGTTACTTGGGTACGATGCATGATTTATTGAATGATTTATCGAAGTACTTCACCAAGATATGTGGCTGATACATGGGGGTCACCTGCATATCTTACTCATTTAAATCACAAATAGATGGATCGGTAGAGGTTATGGAGCATCATAACCTCTACCGATCCATCTATTTGCGATTTAAATGAGTACACTAGCTACGTTTTCCTCACATAACGCCGTGTAATACTTTTACATAAAAAATGAGATATTAGCTTAATTACAAATTATAGTGGGATTAGTCTATCGTCAAGTGTTTCTATAGTTTTTGATTTAGCTGTTATTAACAAACAATTAGTTAGTTTTCATTTACTAAATAAATAAAATCAATATGGATTTTCAAAACATAAAAATCTTGACGCTGCACTTAGTGATTTTGTGAATGGTATTATAAATGCTCTTCATAAAAGTCATAGGTGGCATTAAGGCTCTTTCTTGACTTCTCGAAAGCATTTTGACTGCGTAGACCATTTCATTTTACTGTCGAAATTAGAGATATATGGGATTAGAAGTGCAACTAATGCATGGTTTAATTCGTTTTTGTCTAACTGATTGTAACAAGTTGAAGTCAACAACAATGTATCACCCCTAGGAATTGTCACTACTAAAGTTCCTCAAGGATCTATCCTGGGGCCAACCTTATTTATCATCTTTATTAATGACTTGTTCAGTTATACAGAACATCCAATGTTATTGATGGTCTCCTATGCTGATGACCCCAATGTTCTTATCCGTTGTAACTCTATTAAAGCGACTGAAGATGTGCTGTTTTAATTTATAAGAGAATAAATGTATGGTCTACTAAAACATTATGTATAACTATAATGGTTTTTAAAACACCACATCTGGTCTTAAAATAAGTGATACCATCAATTTGGATGATAATGTGTTAGTTATGTCAATGATACAAAAATGTTAAGGTTAGTCATTAACTGTAATGTGAAATAGACAAGCCATATACACGGTGTCTGCTCCAAGTTGGCAAACGCTTGCTATGCATTAGTAGTAACATCCAATCACTACAGTTCCTTAATTTTAAAGTTGTATTATGCTTCTTTTCATTTCCACCTCAAATACGCTATAGCTCATTGGGGTTTATCCCCTAATGCAAAAAGCATTTTTGTATTACAGAAACGACCTGCACGTATTGTAGCTAATTTAATGAGTCATGTAGTGATACTTTCAAAATTTTTAATATATTAACGATGATCTAAGTTTATATCTACGTTTATGAAACAGCTTGCTTCTTTTATAAGCACAAAAATAAATTCTGTAAAAAGAAAATAAATCACCAACATAGCACGAAAAAAAAATAATGAATGATCTGATACTTACTAGACATGCAACTATTTTGTATCAAGAGAGTCCTCGTTGCACAGTATGGAAGTACTTTAATGCTCTACCTAAAAATACTAAATCTCTGCCAACGATTTACATATAAATTTAAATCTGCTGTGGAATCACTCCTATTAAAAAAACACTGTTATACTCTTCAGAAGTTTTGACCACGTTCTTAATTTTTTATTAGTGTATGCATATTGTGTTTAAATGTTACAGTTAAGTTTCAAGTTACTTATTTTTAATTTTTGTTTGTATTTAGCTTATTTTAGTATTACTGCGTACAAAAAAGTAATGTGTAAATTTGTAAGGATGTTGCTTATTACTTATTACTGAATAAACGGCTGAAGAAAAAATGGATTTCTTTGTAATTTAATGACCAACTTTGGACCATTTGCGTGGTACCTGACGATCAAAAAGATTACGTTAAAAAATCCCACATTTGATCGAAATAGTTGAAAGCAAACTTTTATGTAAAAAAATAACAAACAACTTTGACCCTCCGTAGTTACAACAAAGCACTTTTGGATAGAGGGTATAATCGCTTTATTTTAACCCTGTATTTTATATTTAATATAAAATACACACAATTTGAATGGAACAAATATTGTGTTATCGAATTCAACTTTGACACGACAAAAATTATTCACTCATCGTTGAGCCAAGGAAAACAATAAAAACTGATAAACGCATCTGGCTTCTTTATTTAAATAAATAAATACCGAATTTACTGTTTAATATTAAACGTGGGAAAAACTGTCACCTGATTCAGTATAATATGATTGTTTTCCATAGTAAATCGTTAAATATACATTGATACATGTTAATATACTTATAGAGGGTGACCCATTTGAAATGTACATCTCCATTTTTCTTATTGTTTTGCTAAACCCCGCCAATCTTTTTGCGGGGGACGTATAACCATGATAAATTCAACCCCCTTGCTTCATTCCCTATGCGGGAGAGGCAACTCCTTCAAAAATGTGAGTAGGGGACACCCCTTTCAATTCTCTTTGCAACTGTGTAAATAAATTTGAGTGAAAATTCTTCGAGATATTGCATTTGGGATTGTTATAATCTAACGATGTAAGAATATGTTACTTAATTAAATCTTCAAAATGCCCACCACCGATCTCTATACAATAATACAACTTTGGCTGACATGTTTCGCGAATATTTTATAGGATTTCACTCTTCTACTGTTCTTTGGCGTAAATCCTCTAAAGAGTTTGGCTTGATGGCAAACACTTTGCTTTTTAAATGTCCCCATAGAATATATTCTAAAAAGAGTAAAACCGGGTGATCTTGTAGGCCACGTAATTGCACCTCTTCTACCAATTCAATGACCGGTAAAACACATTTAAGAATTCTTTTTCACGAACTGCAAAGTGCGAAGGAGTTCCAATTTAGATTACCTGGCATAAATAATGGTTCTACAATATGGTTTCCTAAGATTCCAGCCTAAATATTTAATTTCTGGGGAGTTTCTTACGTGTTTCCCCAGAAAGTCTGGGATTAGTATCATCCCAATAAACGCAGTCGATTCACTGTTCTGTTTGAGTATTCGTTAAAAAAGCAAATTACAAATACATCAGAAGCAAATGTAAAAAACACTTTAAAACTACAAAAGTCACGAAAATTACTCAGTTGACAAAAACCGTGAATACAAAACAACGTCTTGAAATGTTAAAATAACATAAAGCGAATAAAGAAAAAGTAACGTGCCATAAAGCTCCAAAATGTTGTTTTTATTCAAAGTAATTAAATAAAATATTGTTACATTTCGATATTCACTTAAATTTAAAAAACTTGCTACAGTTGTAAAAAGAATTGAAATACTTTTAAAACGAAGTATCCCTTGACCCTTACTCGAGTCCTTCCTTACTTCTATCTCGTTTTAAAAAAAATACATATCTTAGAAGGTGAAATTACAGGCAAAACTGATGTCTGTTTTTTCTTTATACTAAAAGAAACTTTTGTAAAATGGCACTAAAAAAACACAATTCATATTTCGAACAAAAAAAAAATACATGTATACTAGTTTTGACTGTAATTTCGCAAATTCTTAATCAGGAATATAAAAAGAGTAAAAACGATTTACAGATTATGCCACAAAATGAAAATACCGCCTTAAGCAAAATAATTATTTTAAAAATATATGTATGTAACTAAATGAGCTGGACCACTACCACCTACTAAACCATAATGTCCATAATCCATTCTACCCACAAAAAGTTATAAAATTAATCTTTAAATTGCAAATATAGTTTACCTCATAGTTTACTTAATATTTTATGTAAATGTAATCGTAATCAAACATATTACCTACATGCATATTATTATCGAAGATTAAGGTCAAACAACACTCTACTGGTGTTTACCACTTTAATAACAAAATATATTATAGTTACATTTCTAATTTTTATATTCTTTTCATATTTACTCCGTCAGAAAGGGAATCAATCATATTTTTTTTGGCAGAACCTTCTGCTATTCATAAAAGTTCGCAGGCGAGTTAATATGTCATCGAATTAATAATAAACCTTTACATAAGTGGAAGTTGCGAAACATGATCTCTATCAAATCAAGAGTTATTTTAATATTATTATTAATGTTAACCACATGAAACATTACTGATAAATATTTGTAGTGTTTACGAATGAGCTCAGCGCTAAATCAATTTAATAGCAACAGCGTGAAATTAACAGTTTAATTCAAAATAAATCCCGGACTGACTAAAAATAAAAAGGTTAGTAAATATAGATTTTATTTTCTAAAAATCAAACGTACCATAAGTTTCACATTTCTATCCAATTATTATTGGTTTGATTTGATTACTGGAAAGTAATCTTTTGCTTAATACATAAATAAACCATGTTTCTTCAATTACGATAGTAAACAAAAACATGAATTTTGTAGAATAAATATTTTCATTTTGACATTTTGAAAACATTAACACTGGCTGTTGCTTATGAAAAACATGATATGCAATACAAAATGCACATGGATTTGTGAAAGCAAATTTCGGAAACTTCGAGAAATTAATCCGTTTGTTAAAATTATTAAAACACCAGGAAAAGATCCTAACAGTCCCGATTCCTACCGTCCAATTTCTTTATTATCTTCTATCCTTAAAGCCCTTGAAAGACATATAAACTAGATTAGAATCCTCCACCAGAATTTTCTTCCAGCAAAACAGTTTGGATTCCGAAAAGATCTTGGAACTATTGATGCTGCGCATCTACCCTAACGCTATATATTCAGAACTGCTCTTCACGAAATAATTATTTATGCACGATATTTTTGGATATAAAACACATGCCTGTCGATCTGCAAATATTAGAAAAAAAAATTACGAGATTTTCCTTATACCACGACAAGTCGCTAGATCCGTCATAAACTTTTACACTGAGCGAATAATATATTTAAGAAATAATAAAATGAAAAAATTTTACCCAGATTGAACAATATTGGTCTGCCCAAGCTCCGCCGTTATTTAATTTATCGCCCTCCACGTATCATATAACTTAAATTTTAATATTGTGCAATATGCAGATGACTTTTGACTTTATGTAGAGAATAAAACTTATAACAAAGCACTAGAACTGTTAGAGTGTGGTGTCACGAACATAAGTCGATGGTTTTTTTCTAATGGCTTCGATCTTTCTCAAGAAAAATCGATTTTCTGTGTTTCTTCTCGTCATAAATCCCAAACATCTCCGATATGCAACTTGGAAAATACACTTTTCTTTTCAAGTTACGGGTAAGGAGTCATCTTTGATAAAAAATTAACATGGAAATCTTTTATTGATACAATCAGTACAAAATGTAACAAAGGTATGTTTTTAAAAATAGTTACAAAAACCTGGTCTAAAGTCCATAATTGATTATGTGTTATGTACAGGTCTGCACTCTGCAAGCACATCTACTTTGAAGTGTTTAGATAACTTACAGCATAATGATCTTAAAATTTGCCTTGGTGCAATGAAGTCTATAACAATTGATACGCTACATGTAGGCGCCCTAGAACCAGAACCCTCTCTCACGATAAGAAGAAAAATGTTAAGTGGAAAATTTATTTTGAAGCAATATTGCCCATTTAATTTAACACTGGAATTTTTAATTCAGATAATTGTCAACACTGTAACGTCTTAAGAGACCTTAATCACGTATTGTTTGGCTGTGCCAAATACAAAGATGCTGCAACTAAGCTGGTTAAAAATATTATTCAAAATTATAATATTTATGTTCCTTTTCATTTATTACACCTGTTGTCAATTGCATCAAGGAATATATAATAGTATTACTATGTTTTTAAAAGAAACTAAAATTAAAGAATAGGTCCATTTGGTAAGGACTGTCTTCCTGTATTGTCAAAGTTATAACAATGCCCTGATCGACCACAGGACGAGAGGTGTGTGTCCCCGTCTATAACTAACGTTTCTCTTATTAATCCCATTTTTTGAATTTAGATTTAGTTACTCCATAAACGACAAAAAAAATTGTTAAAAATTACCGCAATCTTTTACCCATGATTTTATTTATCGTCTCATAAAATGTAAAATTTCGACAATTATATTCAATAATTATTTCTATATTTGTGGCAGTATAAGGCTTGTTACGGAAAATTCAGTTAAAACATCAATTTCGAAAAACTAAACAAAACTTTAAGAAAAGTTAAGATCATTATAATTTACGAATTCACTAAAAGATAATACAACATTTTTAACACGCTTTTATTAGCTTCACCTGTATGTTTGTTTGTTTGTTTGTTTGTAACCGACTCTTTGGACTCGATTTTGACCCACTTTAAACGGACAGATTTAATTGAAACTTTGTACACTTACGAAGAACCGGTAACAATACAATAATTTGATAAGTTTATATCATTATCCTGATCAGGATCGCCAGTTCTTTCCTCACATATCCTCTGCGTGAGAGCAAGAGGCTTAATATTATAAGTATATTCCGTGATTCTCAGTTCGATCGTTGGCCGAGCGGGCAAGTCTTAGTCGTCGCGAAACGACAGACTCCTCGGGCGTGAGTTCAAATCCCATGTCTGAAATAAAAAAAATTTTTTTTTTTCAGAAATATCTGTTGGATCGTAATATGTTATAATATCAGCATCAATAAGCAATATAAATATAGTTTAAAAAAACTACAAAACACGCTTTCATAGCACATCAAACTAAAAAGTGAAAAATAAATATAGTTTAAAAAAACTAAAAAACACGCTTTTAAAGCACTATATTTATTCAATAGAATCTTTGACATATACAATCTCCGAAGTGAAGTAACAGGCTTAAATTATCTATTCTGCCTTCTTGACATTTATTGCAGTCTTTATTATGCACAGTAGGCCCAAAATGACTCGCTCCCACTTATTATGATTCTAAATAGTCTTAAAATACAAAATATTTTTATCCACTGAAACAGACAGTTTCATATACATTTCAAAAATCTTTAACCCGTCAGATTTCTCGTAAGGATCTTGGATAATCCCCAGAGTCAAGCTAATGTAAGAAAGTGTAATAGAGAACAGAAAATAAAGAAAAGAAATTAATCACTACACAGTTTTAATTATTATAATAGCCACTACTTCATAATAATGCTTAGTGTTTAATGCATTTTAATTAGTTTGAACTGTTGGAGTGAGTTCATTTATGGCACTCACGATTCAATCCGCACTTAATGGCTTTTCTACGCCAATGATTACTTTAAATTTTGCGACACAATCAGCCTGAACAAATTATTTGATTAATCAATTAAATAATGATGAAGGATTAACAGATACAGAGTAAACCGTTGAGAAAGTGAACAAGCAGCTGGTATTGGTGGTTAAGGGTGATCGAAAAAATGTCTTCTCTAGTTAGCCATGGAAATTCAATGGCATCTCTTTTGAGTGACAGTTCAAAATTTGTGACAGTTCAATCAACCCATGCCCCAATGAATCAATACAAGACAAACGATTTATTTCCATGGCTATTTTCGAGGATAATTTTTTTTCGTTCCCATTTTATTGCTGTGTGTTATTGGTATTTCATGTGTACCATCGGCTCGGTAGAGTTGTTGGCTACAGTTCGCGATGGCAAGATGACTAGAACTTTCTATCGTAGCTGCGGGTTCAAATCCCACCGCTGGCAATGTCGGTCGGAATGGTTATATCTCCATGTTCTTCTAAGATCAATTTTATACGGAGAGCTGCGCAGCTCTCCGTGCACGCTGTATACTGCTGCAACTCTCGTGAATGCACGGCGCGGAGCGCTTGATGGAAACACCTAAGTGAAACGATCTAATTCCCACGAGATCTAATTCCAATAGCCACCCTGTATATCTGATCGGGTTTCCGAATGAGTTTTATATATAAAAAAAAGTCCCATGAGATCTAATTTCTACGAAATCTAATTCCCACGAGATCTAAAACTCCGATGTCAATATTCCATGAGATCTCACGCTTCACTCTGTATATATTTTCGGCTTTCCGAATGCGTTTTACCTTGCAACCTATTTAAAAACACCGATTTAAAATTCTCACGAAAACTAATTCCCACGAAATCTAAAAATGTGACGTTGTCTTAGATACTGAAGTAAAGCGTTAGGGCGAAAACACAACACAGCGGTGCGACGTCGCACGGCGATGCGATGCGATGACGCAACGTTAAAATTTCATCGCCACGGCATCGCAGAGAAGACGCTTCTAGTGAGATGTGGACCGCACAATACGTGTCCTACGTCTGTTGCAAGCCACAACACTGCGGTGCGACGACGCATCGCAAAAACGAAGTCGCACCGCAATGCGATGCGATGAACGTTCATTGCACGGCCACAGAAGACCTATACCAGAAGCGACACGTTTGATGTATGTATGGCGTGTTATAATTAAATATAAAAACCAAATAAGCTGCTGGCAACATAAAACATTTTTTTCCAATAAAATAAATCATTTTTATACAATACTAAAGGATATAAACGAGATTTCTGTTTCGCAATCCGCAGTACAAATCTAGCCATATGCATAAATATAAAAATAAATATTTGATCAACAATAACACGCAAAATACAATAAAAGATTTATAGGTTGACAATAATACCACCAAAAGTCGCGTATAAAAGACAACCAGACTTCAGTGATTTGCGCGTGCGTTGCTTGAGAGAATCATTGCCGATCTCATAAGTAAAAACACAACACTACGGTGCGATGTCGCATCGCAGAAATCAACGACGTCGTGGAAATTTGCAATGCGTCATCGCACCGCAATGTTGTGGTTTCGCCCAGGATTTGTACTAAGCGACGTCGCACCGCTGTGTTGTGTTTTCGCCCTTACATGTGCAGCATCAGGAGCGTAGGGACAAGTAAGGCAGCGGACTCACTACGCCAGTTTTAAAAATATTGCGGGAATATAACTTGAAGATAAAAATATATTGATTTTAAAAGTATTACAGGATTTGCTTATTTTTTAAACTATAAACCATATAAAGATGTATAGAGATATTATTGGACTGTAAAGTAAACAAGGTTTTTAAGGAAAACGAGATGTTCAATTTATGACAAATATATCATGAAGTGAAGATTATATCCTTTGATATGGCGACATTAAAATAATGAAAATTAAAGAAAAAAATTAGTCTGTTTATATCCTAAGATAGAGATATCGATTTTGTGCTGACATCCACTGTTTTACATATTTTTAATACTTTGCTACAATTTGCAATTTTTTATGTTTAGTGGAAGCATATTTCTTAATTTTGGGGCTAAGTATTGGAAATGTTTTTGTCCAATTATTTTCTTAATTTTTTTTGTATCTTTTTTTGATATTTGTATTTCTATATGAAACGCATTGACTATGAGACAGCAAAAAAATTTAAGATAGAATTATTTGAATGATGTGATCACTTTTAATTTTACACAGGGCGTTACTACTTTCTATTTTCTTTCTTAAAATTAGCTAAGGAATACCACCCTGAAATATTTTAACGTACTTAAGATACACCCCGTATAGTGTAATTAGGTGTTCAAGTTTCAAAATGTCTTTATTGTTTAAATTTATAAACCAGCCCTTTATTGAACGTATAAAATTAATGTGGTATTGCCATTTTAGGTTTTATTCAATATGTATTGTTAGGTATTTTTTTTTATTTTTTTATTTTTTATTTATTCTTCACAACTCAACAGGTATTTGATTCGCTAATATGTGTATTTGTTGTTCGACATTAGGAGGCGGACGCCTGGCAAGTAGGTCGCAGACGGACCTTTTTTTTACCAACCTCCAGCTGTCCCTTCGACCATGTACTTCTCCTGCTCCTTCGTCGAATCTTTCCGATTTTCTATTGAAGTTCAAGATGTCACTCAGTGCAAATCTAAAATGATTTATCAGCAAAACTATTTTATTTACATGATATAATAATTTTGGTCGCTAACGTCATACTTTAGCTTCACGTTTTCTTAAATATACTTAATATTGTACAAATATCTACAGTTTTTCAAATTCATTATGTATTTTATAATACAAAAAAATAATAAATACTTATATATACAATCTACATTCATTGTTTTATGGATAAATCATACTGAAAATTTAAAATGTTAGCGGATATAAATTGAATTTATACAATACGCTGGACGTTATGCGTGAGATTAGGCCACAATTAGGTCTCATGGGAATTAGACCTCGTGGGATTTTCATTTCGGGCTTTTAGATCTTGCAGGACTTTTAAATCGGCCTATTCAGAAAGCCGAACAGATATACAGGGTGATAGGTAAATTGGTTGAAATTAGATCTCGTGGGAATTAGATCTCATGGGACTTTCTTCTCGGACTCTTTAAATCTCATCGAAATTTGAAATTGGTGTTTTTAAGTACGCATCCACGATAAAACACATTAAGAAAACCGAACAGATATACAGAGTGATGCGTTAGATCTCGTGGGAAAATAATTTCGGGGTATTTAGATCTAGTGGGAATTAGATCTCATGAGACGCATTCAGTGAAACCCCCATCTAATAAGTTTCGGCTTTGGATTCGGGGTTCGTCTAATTTTAGTGGTGTTTATTTAGTGATATCTGTACATACTTGGTAATAAGTCATTCAGTTCACTGGAATTTAAAAGTGATGATTTTGTAATTAGTGTTGTTTGACACCAATTCCTCAATGTTTCAAATTTCATTACGATTTAAAAAGTTGAACCTTTTTAAAATTTTATTACCTATTAATTTTTCATCCAGCAAATAAAAAATAAAATGCATTCAGTATTTTAATTTGGATGTCGAAATCTAGACATCCTGCATAGGTACAATATGGTCACCACTTGTTTGTGATTTAAAACCTGCTTTAGATCGCGCCAGAATTTATAGTATGTAATGCATCCTTGCAAAAACATTCATACACAGAATATTATTAATTCTTTGTCGGTTGGTGAATAAATAACTAAATGAGAAAACCAGACCGCGGCTTGGCGCTATTTGTCTATTTAAAGTTTTGTTTGTTTAGTACTCGAGTAAATTGATACAGGCGTGAAATTCTTAGGACATAAACTCGTATCAAGGGTGTCGTCGGCGGAAGGTACTTATTTATGTAACGGATAAAAACAATTGTGACTTTCCACACCCTATTTGAATAAGTGCAAAGAGGGTGCGATTTAACTTAAAAGGCTTTTTATTATAAACACAATTTGAACAGAATAAACAAAAAAAATCAACTACAACTCCTTTTAACAGTTTATCTACAAAAATCTTTGTATTTATATGATTATGTGCGTGGGCCCAAAGTTACTACAGGTTTTTTCTTTATAACGTTTTTATATATGTGATCTACAAGAAAAAATCTAGAAACGTTAGATCAGGACAGTCACGCACTTCTAAATGAACACCCTCGATTTTCTGAGAATACCTTAATAGATATGTCCACAAATCACTATAGGAATCGAGAAACAATAATTCCGAGAACATCATAATTAAAAAATTTAACAGAAAGACCTTTAGACAACACATTCTGCTGAGCATTTTGCACACATTTTTCACAAGAATTAAAAATTAATTGGTATTTAGAATGGCCATATCTTTAGGAGAAACTATTCTTTCAAGTAACTTTAAAGCTAGAAAATTTCGAAACTACTCGTAGAGTTCGGATATCGGCGAATCATGAGGTCAAAAACAGGGTCGACGCAAGGGAATATTTATTCTTAATAATTTATATACCAATTAAAACCTAAATATTTCTTACATGCGAAGTATATTATTAAAAGTTTCTCCATATGTTCTGCTGTTAAAATCAGCCGCCTGTCTGCAAAAATTTATTTATACGTTGAAATCAAATGTTCTATCACGACAGATATTATTAGTACATATTTAAAATAGAGGAACACTCGTAAAGACGCCATATTTATTTGAGGCCCTAAACTTATTTGCCCTGCAGTACGTCTACTATTCGATAACTGTGTCAAAGTCAGGGTTAATGTGTAAAACACTGTTTTTGGTTTACATGTTCAGCGATGTATCCAGAAAATTAATACATAAATTGTCGAAGATCAAGTTGTTCTATAGCGAGAGGGATTCATGAGAAGCTTGAGTGTATAAATTCTAAATTTATTTGGACACTGGGATCGACATAAATTTTGGGCATTTACAGTAGCAGCTGCTTCCTTAACATCCAATTGTAATACCTACGACTCTTTTTATATCGTCAAAGTTTCTGTAGTAATATGATGATGATGCGTTCAACCAAGTGCCCCATCTTGTCAGTATAGGTTGTGGAAGTAGTTGCATATTGGGTAGAAGTTGGCGTTGGCGTTCTGATACCTTTAAAAACAGTTTTTTTGACACTGGCTATCACTTTATCAATATTTGGAAAACACTCACTATTAGTATTAGCAGTCTTATGAAGACCATATGCTAAGCAAGTAACATGCAATAAATTAATGTACGTTATTTGTAAAAGTCGATTTCATATACAAACCCGCGCCTTTTATTAGAGTTAAGGTTAATCTTTATCGTCTTCATATTTATCTGCTTGGATAGTATTTAGATGATATTCGAATATCTATGCAACTACATAATTTTCAAACAGCTTTATGTTATTGAACAAAATTTGATTTATATGGTTATATAAAAATGTATATAATGTAAACATATTAACTTTAACATAAACTTACATTTCTTATCAAGGTTAATGCAGACGGAACTGGAATGACTCGCCGATATCCGAATTCACTCTATTTATAAATGAAAAATTTACAACTCCGGAAATTAAATAGTCCAACTTAAGAGTCGCTGGTATTTATATTGTTTAAAAACAATATTTTGAGAATTAAACAAATATATTTTACATGTACACTTTGGTGGTCTACTACATATACACATATTACTTAAACAATTAGTTTTAATAAAACCAACATACTGATAAGGAATACAATCCATATCCAAATTCAGTTTTCATTTTATATTTCTTGGTATAATCTTATTGGGCACCTAACCAAAAAATAACGTAAGTAAACAAATAAAAAAGAAATACAAGCTTATCATTATCACTTATCAGCATTTATCAGTGTTGATTTTGCCACACAACGAATATATTTAGTACTGCGATACCTATATTATCTTTTTTACAATAATTATTTGTTTTTCAATTGTTGTGTAATGTTTTATTTCTTCTTAAAAAATCGTATATGTATACCTAAAATGTTTCTGACCTTAGTTTATAAATTCGTCGTGGAAATAACCAGTATTTAAATGTAAGTAAGTATTTTATTTTCATATTTGTTGATATTGTTGTTTTAATTTTACCAATGCATATGTATCATTTTATTATTGATTCAATTTTTAATACATACTTTTTTATGCTTATCTACACAGCCGCTTCTAAGAAAGCCGCGAAGTAACGAAAAATGGCAACACTGCCGGGGTCCTACCAGTCTGTGTTGAATGTGTTATTTATAAATAGAGTTGGCAAAAATGCGCCGCAGGATATAGGCGTACGTAACATAATAAGTGTAAGAAAAGAAATTAACTAGTACTAAAAACAATAAACTGTTACAATTCATAACAATAGTAAGCCCTCAGCTGTTTTTGTTAAACTAAGAAAAACATTTTGTATTCTAGTGCCCTGAAGATGATAATAAAATTCATCGAAACGTCGACATTTTAAAAAAGGGTTTTTTTATTTTAAATATTTGATTCTCAAACCCACTATTTGGATATAGAAAATTTACTTTGCTTCTGAAGTAAACAAAAATAGTCTTTAGAGTTATCAAGTTATCAATGTTATAATCATAGAGAAGCTAAAAATGGTTAATTATGTAATAATAAACAAATCAATAATAATTATTCAGATAAAAGGGTTTACAAATTGTTAAATAAACATATTAGGAAGTGAATGAGTAACGATGTTAAATAAATTATTTACAGTTCATTTTACAACAGTTAGTATTTGTATTTAAATATTTATTTATGGTACTGAAACTAATTATCACAATGTTATTTTAACATTTATTGGTTATAAATAAACTCATTTATTCACCACTTACATGCAAGAACAAGAAATTGATTATCAATTTCATTAATGTAAGTATTAAATTAATTAATAAGTATCTAACAGCAGTAACAGATAATGATGTTGAATATACCTAAAAGAGTCCAGATACAAAACTAGGCAGATACTAAAAATGCTAATGTCAATGCTTAAATTACACGGAGTATTCTAGAAGATGAAATTATGTGTAAAACTATGGTGTAATTTCCAGACACCGGAAATTTTTGCCGTTTTTCAGAGCCGGAGTTGTATAAAAAACATATTTTTAGAGCCTTTATATAATTAAAATAATTGATATGCATGCGGTTATTTATACAACCAAAACATTGATTGCATATATTAAAGGTCGTGCAGAACATCGGGATTCGTCCTAGGCATATAATTTATAGGCAACTAAGCACGTATTCCGCTGCTTCGCAATTGGCCTAAAAAAATCTGAGGGGGGGGAGTTAAATTAGGTACGTCTGTGTATATTCTGAAGGCATTTGGAATTTGTATCAGTTGTCTGTTATCTTAAAAGATGCGGTGATTACGCCATTATTTCTGATGTGCTCAATTCTAAGCTATTATTTTTAATCGTATTAGTACATAAGTGTCGCCACTGAAACATGGCGTACAAATGTTTTGTAAAATATACGATAAATCAACAAGAAATTAACATAGAGAGAGAGAGAGAGAACTCCAGGGATACAAGTGTTGCGTCGCGACGTCAGAATGTTCCTTCATTATCCACATTAGAAAAATTACTCCGCCAAACAAAAAAGTGCAGGATAATTTTAAATTGCTTGTTGGTGGCAAATGAATATCGATTTGTGGTATTATAACAAAGATGCCTCTTTGGACTATTTATGTATTACTTTTGTGTCGACTTACTGCAATCGATGTTTTCCGCCATCAATAAGTCTCATAATATTTTGTTCATGTTTTTGTTTCTTACATATCTTGTGTTACACTACACACATAAAGCACTACTCCACACACCACAACAACTCCGACTGTCCACAAAATCTCTGTTATAAAACTATTTCCATATATGGGAACGAGTTCCTGAACGTATATTTAGATTAGAATTTAACACATTGTGAAAATGTTCTGATACTGTCCTTTCGTTTCTTTCGTTGGCAATTTATCGTATATTACTCAGTTTCGTGGGGTTGACGTGCATTATTAACGATCTCTGCTCGATTAGGACGCACGTCATTATTAACAAAATTGATGTCTTTACCAAAATTTTGAACAAATGGCACCACAATTAGTAGAATCGAGGGTAAATCACCCCTGTCTCGATACGTAACAGCTAAGGTAACAGAATTCGTTGTATCTCTATTTAAAACCACAAACCAGGATGTCTGTGCGGCCATTTAATATCAAACATTTCCAGATTTTATAATAAGGACGTCTCGAATATTACTCTAGGAGTCATATTCGCTATGCCCTTAGATAACGATCTACGAGAAATTCGATACTGTCTTGTCAAAAAAGTACAAATGATATAACGTTTGAAGTTCTCAGTGAATTATATCCCGTGATGTACTGATTTGAGCAAAAATAGGATTTAACTATCGATTACACGCAATTCTTCAGTGCAAAAAGTATGCAATCGTTGACAGCGCTTGATTTAGAAACGCCTTGACATACACGTTCGGCAAAATTACGACTTGGGTCCTACATGTTAAGTACAGCACAGTTTGTACAACGTTTTACTTGTGCAGTTCAAAACGTTGCAGTTATCGACTGACGTCCACACAATACAGTTTTTACCAAATCATAAACACAGTTTACACGTAGCAGTCATGGAGGAACTTCCTGTCTGGTAAATTTTTACAATTTGTATTTCCAGAAATACTCGAATCAATAAACGACCTGTACCTCTCTGAAGAAAAGTAAGCAAATAAGATAGATTTGTGTCCATATGCACCGAAATGGTACGTGCAGCTTGCCTAAAACTGAAGCGGCAGTCTCAGTTTTTTTACTCCGTGTTCAGTCCTTGCACAATTCACAAAACTTCGCAGTTTTCCTTTCCATACACACGAATTGACTACGTTTTCAACTTCACAGGTAAAACGTTATAAAAAAACTGTGCATCTGAACCAGGCTTTAGTTAAAGCATGCGATGTCATCCCACCATCCTACAAAGTTTGATGATGACAAGGAATATACCAGCGTGTGCTTGGATGCAAATGTTGCCTATTAGTCTAGTCTAGTGCTCTTGTATAATGAGAAAAAATAAATAATTTAAATTATATTTGGTAATTATTAACAGAAAAATATTTGTACAAGACTCTATTTACAGAAATAATGATGGTAACATAATTTTAAATCAAACTGTATAAATGTTTTACGGTATATTTGTGTACGGTAAAGTTCTTACCTACATGATGTAATGCAATTATAAATATTTAAATATGTATACATGGACATAGATTTATGATAAGATTAAAAATTTTAGAGGCACAATTGTTTATTCTTATGCATTGTCTGGAAGAATCAACAAAAACTATTGTTGATTTTAAACATTCTTTTCTGGTTTACCTATTTGGAGCACCGCCAGGTGTGCTTCACAAACACAATGAAAGCCGAGAAAAAACAAAAATTATTATTAATTTTTTTGTTGACATTTGTTAAAGGAAAAGAAGACATAAAAAAGGGAATATAAAATAGAAATTTCTTGTGCATTTACTAATCTGTATTTGAAAATAATTTTACAATAAAAACAGTAATTTTAAATTTTTATTAACAATTTTTCAAGAATATCATTCTTCCTCGGATTGCTCATCATTATGAGTACTGGTAAAAACAAAAATCACAAAAATTAACACTGAGTGTAGGCCTCAGTGTAGGCTTTAAAACCTATTGTATTGTTTTGGCAGAGTTGAATACTGAGGAAAAATTATCCAAGATAAATAAAATTTCAATCAATACGGGTCAAATAACGAAGGGTGCTTTACAGTATCTGTCAACCACCCAATTCTATAGTTTCTTTAGGAATTTAGCAATTATTTTTCAAAATTTTAAGATTATTTTCATGCAAATTATACTCGAAATTATATTTACGAAAAGAAACATTTTTTTCAGTATAAATCTAGTCTTTAGAATTAAATGAGCTTCAGATGTGCATATTACATTTTGCATAACGGTCAAGTATATAAAGAATTTCTATATAACGGGCACTACTGCATTCAAAATAAAATGTACATCATAAACGTAATTCAAACCACATTTTACTTCCTCACCTTTCAAAGTGAGGGGGGTATGTATTCGTGAAAAAAATTTTGAAAATTATGACGATACACAAAATTTCTGACAAAAAAAAATTTCTGTGTGTCTGTCTGTCTATCTGCGTGGTTCGCGATAGCAGCTACAGTTTTTGAGATAAAGCTTTCAAATTTGGTACACACATTCTAGAGGTCAAGGAAGAGATTGAGTTCATTGATGAGCAAAATTGGTTCTTAAAATTTGCAATGTCAAAAAAATATATTAACGACATTTTTGAAATGTCAATTTGAAATGTCAAAATTTTTTTTCGACATTTCAAATTTTAAATATTAGTGAGATTCCACCAATGTGACTTTTTTGAAACGTTAAAAAATGTGACTTGAAACGTCAAAGCGACCTTTTTGAAACGTCAAAAAATGTGACTTTTTTCAAAAGTCAAAAATTACTTTTATTATAAACTCCACCACACATCGAGTTTTACTACGGTGAGGCAGTTCTGATCCCCAAGTAATTGGCAGCGGTTTTTTTAGTTTAAAGCTGCCGAGAAAGCTGGCATATCACAGGCACACAAAAAAAAAGGTCGTGTACTCGGGGTCCGACCGATATACCGGTATGTATTTTCGCTCGCTGAACCCGAATCCGGGGTCAAAATTGGCCCATCAGGTCAAAATTGACCGTAAAAATATAAAAATGGCCGGAAATTCGCCAAAATCTGGAGTCATAAAACATTAAATGATATTGAAGTGACTTATCCTTATATCGGTGTGTATTTTTAACCGCTGGATCTAAATCTGGGGTCAGAATTAGCCCAACCGGTCAAAGCCAACAAATGGCTCAAAATTGCCCAAAATTTGGGGCAAAGAATATTGAATGACGTTCAGGTGACTCGACTATTGTGTTAGTATGTATTTTTGTCCACTGAATCTGAATCCGTTGGTCAATAACGTCTAAAGATCGAACATGTGCAAGAGAATATCCCGGCAATTTTTTGAGTCTCCCCACTCAGCCTCCATTTTTTCCAAACCATATTTCCCCCCGAAACAAGCAAGTCCCTGTTGAGCATCCACAAAAAATCTGCCTGAGGGTTTTTCCTTTATTCATCTTTGTTTGTGTATGTAGTGTGCATCCGGCTGCATCCCACTTTTCATTTGTTAAAAAGAGATTTGCCTGCTCAGGGGAGGAAAAGGAAAAGAATGCCCTTGCACAGGTCTTTTGAATGCAAACGAGTCTGTTATAATCGCCAAAAATGAAAAAAAGAATCTGGTGAGCGCTTCGAAAAAATACTGGGAACAGGAAAACTTGCTTGAACATGTTGGAGGCTACTTGGCAGCCAATTTTAACCCCATGGGCCAATTCTGACTCCAGAGTCGGTTTCAGCAGGCGAAAATACATACCGGTATATGGGTTAAGTCACGTCAATCCCTTCAATGTTTTTTTACCCGAATTTTGGCGAATTTCCGGCAATTTTTTGATTTTTCCGGCCAATTTTGAACCGATGGCTCAATTTTGACCCTGGATTCGAGTTCAGCGGGCGAAAATACATACCGGTATATAGGTCGGTCCCAGAGTATACGACCTTTTTTTGTGTGCCTGTGATATTTCAGTATTATAAGCAGATCTCAACTCATTGTATATCTTTTTGGATTGCAACGTTTTAGATTCGAACCTCGATTAAGGGCTATCACTTGGACAAATATTTCAGACTTATATTTCTAAAAATCCAAACAAATGTTTTTTCCTCGGATTTTCAATCCTTTTGCTGGACTAAACTAATTGGTGTCTCAATAGCAGTTATTATTTCTTATCGAAAATCCAATAAGAACAAAAAAATGCAAAGTCAAATGAAAAAAATTATATTGGTTTTTATTTTTATAACTGCACAAAAACATGTAAAAATTCCACCTAGTTTAGGCAAACTGAAATTTTTTGTCTAGGGGACGAATCCCATACGAAGATTTGCAAATGAACGGTAAATCTTATCTGATATTGCGATACAATTAACAATTAAAATGTATCATACACGAACTGGGCGTCTAAGTATACTTACATCTAAAGCATTAATTACATTTAGCAAAAACTCACCGGCGACTCCGACTAGCTCAGTGAATTTACATTACTTTGGAGTTCGGCCAGACTCGTGAGCGATTTGTAGCGAGCGAAAAATCGTGGACGAAATGGCGACATCGAACTATATCTACGAACAGTTTAATGAATGGCGAAAAAGAATATAACAATAGCAAATTAAAGCAGCCATACTGACGCAAAACATTAGCGACAAATCGCTTAGCGAGTAAGTGTATTGTTCTGAATTCAACTTCGTTTGATTTCTGAACAATTTTTAATTGGTTCTGTTATGTAACTACACCAACATGGGCTTCGTGTTTGAAATAAACTTTAATATTAAAAGTTCAAAGTAGGCCCCTTCTGTGGCAAGATCCATAAACACTTCAAAAATAAGATGAAAGATGAAACTTTATGGGACAAATAAATATATTACATATCTCTTCCTTCTATATCTATTAATGGGATGTACACCATACTATCTTTTTGCGCTTGAGAAAAAAGCCGGGAAACAAATCCGCTCACAAAAGAAGAGTAATTCAATGTGTTCGTGACAGAGGCATTGTCAAAACTAAATGTTAATCACTTTGCGGCGAACAGGATGTCGCTTGTCTCTCACTACATTGTCGTCTACGATTTTTCGCTCACGTCAAATCGCTCCCCAGCCTGGCCGATTCCTGCTGGTGAAGTCGCCCATTCGCTCAGTATTTCACATTCGTACCTGGGCTGTGGTCTTTTGGTATATAAATTTTTGTTTGTTTTTGGCTGCAATGTCTATATGTATAGTGAAATGGCTATAACAAAATTTTTTAGAAACATATGAACAGAATCTTGTATTGTACGAACAGCAAGATAAAGTACCGTTATTTTTAGTTTTGTGGCAGTCGGGATTGTCACCCTCATTTTTGTGTTTTGTCTTCGTGTCAGCCCATCAATCATCTGTAAAGCATCAAACTGGTCACCAATTGTTCTCAAAATATTCCTTACGCTACAGGATTTTCGTCCACCAACTCTTTCATTAAAGTAATAGATGCACTATATTTTTCTCGTTTTGATATCTAGTATTTTACTCACATTCTCCGTCTCCTTTTTTCTTCAACTTCTTCTGAAGCCTATCTCTTATTAAAATGACAACAAATGAAACTCCCGCACAAACTACTTTCGACATTTGCATTCATTCAGACTGCACTACTTTACTAGGTCCGCATTATTTATTACACACAGCGATTTTACTCTAGAGGATGATAAAATCGCTAACGAATAAGTAGCAAGCAGAGTTAACTGATCTACAATTTTATTCGCCAGCATAAAGCGACAAGCGAGCTAACCCACGCGATTACACTGGGAGAGTTTAATAGGTTTGTTCGTAGAAACGATTTGTGACAGTTTTCTGACTATCGAGATGCGATTATTACGAGACCTCTGCAATAACAAACGTTCTGAATGAACAAGCACATCTCTATAACAATGTGCGCATGCTTCTGACAGTTTCAAACGGTTGGAAACTACTCTACGAACAAACCTAATAATAGCGAGTAATTTCACTGGCGAGTAGCTAGTATTCTCGCTCTGTGTAATTGACGCTTAATGACAAACAAACAAGAAAAGCGTTTGTTTCTAAAGGGGCCTATTCACGATCAATCATTTTGCACAACAATTAGGTATTTGCGCAACATTTTGTTGTACAACTTTATTATCTTAAAAACATACAAACGTTGACATCTTTTTTTGCACAACATTCAGTTAAAATACGTTCGGTCAATCTGTCACATGTCTGCTCCTATCGAGTTAAAATTAAATTAAAATGAATATTGAGCCAACTATTGTTCTTGCATTAGAATGTGTACCCACCCACCCAATGCTCCACAATGCTGGTAATTCTCTATACAAATCAATAAATTCGAGCCAAATATCTGTATGTTCCGTAAACAACGCCATATTCCTTTAAACATAATATTGTATTATGTATTTTCTATTTAGGTACCTATTATGGCATTCTGCACACGCACAGTAGGTATGGTGGTCAAGTCTCGAAATGGTAAAATTTGCACAACACTACTATTCACGATACAAATTTGTTGCGCACCAGGTCTGTTTCTCAAAAAATATCCGGCAATTCTGATTTTACGAAAAAGGTTGTGCAACATGTCAATCAGTACCATTCACGATCAATCCCATTGCTCAACGGGCAATGTTGATTGATTGTGAATAGGCCCCTTAAAACATTACATTACATATGACCAGTAATCCTGAAGTGAGTTGGAATCTTTGATGTGAAAAAACTAACATTTGGTTGGTGAAATACGCGTTGAGTAAATATATTACCGAGTATTTTAGCAGTAGTGAGACGTTTTCATTTTATCTGAATGGTTTGGGGGTGAAACGTTGAACAGAAAGATGTATGTACAATAAATACTTCCCTCGATACTTCCTTTTTATGTAGTATTTCCTGGGTATTACAACGTTTTACCAGGTGTTTCCCAAGAAACCAAAGGTATTAATTTCATTATTATCTCCATGTTTTTTTCTATTTTACCAGAAATAACATTAAGATTATCTGACAGTGTAAAACAATAGACCTACACTTACAGACCGTTTTTCTGTTTTTCGTCAAAAGTTTCATAATTAAGTATTCTTGGAACATCCTGTGTATTAACCAACCTTTGACATATTTTTCTATGTAGTACCGAGTGTAATACACATCAGCCCAGGCTGAATTCCGGTAGAACCTAGCTAGCGTCTGAAATGCGAAGAGCCCGGAAACCGGAAATATAAGTTATTGTTTCCCAAAATACACCGAAGTTTCTCATTTCATTAAATGCATTTTCAAGTATAAATATGAAATTGTCGGAGATATTACAGATGATATTAGAGATTTTATTTGTAATAAGTAAGGGTGTACCCTAGCTTCATTTATGTCTGCAGGCCATTTCGACACATATATACAGTGGCGGCAGGCTAGTTGGAAGCGACAGCAAATAATAATTTAAACTTTTTTTATTCAAAAATTAATATATATATATATATATATATATATATATATATATATATATATATATATATATATATATATATATATATAAAACATTTTTTTTTTTTTATAATGGAAAACGTTTCATTTGGCGCTCACGAAATATAGCTTTATGATAAAAACTAAAAACCGTAAAATTTGGAGGTGGTGTTGCCCCATTTTACAGAATAATTAGTACCATGGATCGGTATGAATACATCAATATACTGGAAAACGTCATGCAACTCTACGCAGAAGAAAAATTATCGGTACTTTGAAAATTGCAGCATGACAATGATCTTAAGCATTCTGCTAGGAGAGTAACTGCCTGGCTTCAAGATAATCATATGAAAGTTTTACAGTGGCCTTCTTGTAGCCCAGACCTTAACCCCATAGAAAATCTCTGGATGATAATTAAAAATCAAGTAGGGTCAAAAACTTTTCAAAATTTTGACAAATTACTTGACGGCATGAGGCAAGCATAGGAAGATATTCTAGTAGTGACATAGTAAACGTTTAGTAAATTGTGTAAAAAAAATATCCACCTTTTATTTTATACAAAAATAAAAAATATACACAATAACAATAGTAACATCGAAATATATTTTTCTTGAATTAATTTCAGAATAAAAAAGGATTGAATTATTTGCTGTCGTTTCCAACTATTCTGCTGCCACTGTATACATAATTAACTTTCTTTATTAAAAATGCATTTAATCTTAAAATCCTAATATACAAACAAAATTAGGATGAGAAATTTGTTCGAATAAGCAGTTAAAAAACAAAAAGAAAAGGTTTAAACTCGATTTTAAATGGTTTTAAATTAATTGCTCTTAACCATAGTGACAGTGACTTGGGCTTTCCGAAACAAAAAAAATTCAAACATTTTTTCTATTATTTAGTATCGCTAGACTAATTTTATATAATATATTCCATTTTTTCTGTGCACATAATTGCACAAATACAAGTATACAATATTTTCACGTTTAAACTTGCATTTCTCTGTAGTAGAGTAGCCGCGCCCTTACTACCTACTGAACAGTTAACGATGTTCTGTGTCTACTGTATCTACAATCTACATCTATACAAATATCAACGTATTTTAGTAAATTTCTTAGACTTTTACCTATGCATACAATAATTATATTACAAGCAATTAATTGTCATAAATAATAAGTATGAATCATAAATAATTAATTATAAATTGATTTAATCTCGGCTTCAATCCAATTCAATTCCGGACAAACCAAAATATGAAATCATTTAATCCAAAAAAAATTAAAATTTTTGACCAGGTGGTTCAATCAAAAATTTTAATTTTTATTTTTAAGCAAATATGTGTTGTGATTTGAAGCCTGCTATTTTTCCAACAATATCTGTAAAAATTCGAATGATCACATCCATTATGACTATTTATGAATCATTTTAATTGGAATCGCAAATGTTACCATCCTCAATTAAAATTACTATTAAATAGGTATCAAATGAAATTTTTTACTGATAATGTCAGATTCTTCTAATTTCAGTTAACAACACCTGGTCTAATCCAGCTTGGGGGTTTCTCAATATCTTCCAAAAGTTTAAGGATTCCAATAGGTATCTTAAACATTTTTAAAAGGCAGGTGGTCAACGATATTGAAGAACAGCTGCTGTACCATTTCAAATTTTGATTCGCCAACGAAAGAGACAACAGCACTGAAGTCTCCTTTTAGTATTTCCTATGCATAACAAAACGTTCGCTCCTTATACAAATTAAAAAGAAACTTCCTTAGGCCTTTAGCATGTCATGTTTTGAATATTAATTAATAATTACAGGAAATCATATATAGGTACCTACCTAATAATTTTACAAATAATAAAAAGCAATTTATTAATAGATTGGGTAATAGATGGTACTATATAATTTTTAAATTGATCCTAAAAATACATTTACCCCTCAGAAGTTATATTATTTTATAAATTGTGTTTCGGCTCTTATCACTTATAAAATTCATGATTACCAAATTTTGCGAATCTTGGAAATATTGACAGATCTTGCGAAAAGACCGGCGTGGGTGGTGGATATCTTAATTTTGCCCTCAATCAGTATAAAACTGCTTCCGAGAACTAATAATGAAACACTTACCGCAATATTTAATTAAGGAATTAGTCTGCAGATATCACAAATTGCTGCAAAACACAATAAATAATCACTAAATTGGAATATATCCTGGGAGACTACAGATTCACCCGCACACCACAAACTGACTAACAATAATCAACAAAACGCAACGCCTTTAACCGAAACCTTACGAAAGACGGAAATAAAAGCCGAATATGTATAATCTACTCATGAGAGGTATTGTTGGTTGCCAACTTTGCGCACATCGAAAAATCAATTTCGATGTCGGATTGGATATCTGGAAATGAGAAAATGGAAACAATTATTTATATACCTATACCAAATACTACTAAATAAGCGCTGCCAAATTTTATAAACTAGAATTACATAAAACAAAGGGAACAACACAAAATAATGAATCTATTTTGTGTTGTGTACTTTATAGGCAGGAATTTTTTTAATTTTAATTTATTATTTATTATACAATTACAACGAAACAATTACTCCCTTTTTTTGATACTCAATAGGTCTGTTCTGTTTCTTTGTATTTTAGTATAGAAGCATTGTCATTTTTTTTGAACAGAGTTTAATTGCCATTGCCATTACCATTGTTAGAGAAAGAAAAGTGTAAACTTTTGTGATAAATGTATAAAACAAGTAAGGAGAAATCTGCAGTTTACTGCAGAAGTGTAAGAAGTACTGTACCTACTAATTTTTTTTTAAATATTGACACTTCCGCTAAAGGCAACGAATTTGTTATGGCATTTTGATTTTGTAGTGTATAAAGAAGCTAACGCTTAAAAAATCTTTACTGATATCGCCATCTTTTTTTTAGTAGCTTTAATAATATGACTAATGAATTGCACTTATGTAACCAACTATTTTTATATCTACAGAGCTATGAATAAATTTGGTAACAAATATCCAATTAGTAATATAGAATTTTGACAGATGTACATCTAATAACGTATTTCTTATACGTAGTAAGCAGGAAAGGTCCGAAAAGTTGCAAATGCCTTGATTTTTAATATTTGTCAGAGTGACATCTATTAAAGATGTCTAGTACCACGGATGGTTTTATAATTATATTTTACAAACATAGATGTCAGGACATATAATGTATAAACAGACATATGATTTATGGTCTGTGTATAATGTATAATATACAATTTTATCATCGTCAGTTAATGACGAACCTTTGGAAGAAATTGATTGGCGTCGGTGAGGAGCATTGTGGAACTTTCATACCTCATATAATCATGTCCATTAACATTTGCTTCAGTTGTCAGCGTACACTTACATCATTTACTGTGTTCCTTTCAAAGCGTTTGAAACACTGGGGTTTAAAAATTGTGTCACTCGAAAGGAACTATTATAAATACAAAACGGGGCATTATGTTTGACAATTGACATCAATAAAAAATTTTGTGGTTATTGGTTAAGACCATGAGCATTAATGTTTACTATTTGATATTTGAAAATACAAAAGTAACTTGGTTTGATTCTTAAGATAATTTAATTAGGCAGTGTTTTTTTGATTTACTAATTATTCTGTACTTTTAGGACTTTATTAGACATGTTATAGTAGGTAAACATTGACAGTTAAAATTAATATAACCTAAAATTTATAAATGGCGGATGGTGTCCCAAACGACACAAAAACATCCCATGGATCTCCATTGGATATATTCAATGGATATAGTACCCACAACGGACGTCCACTGGGCATTGAGTAATACATTTTCACAACTTGGGATATCCATATATGGTCCAGTATAGGGATATCCATAGGTAGTCCAGTGGATGTCCATGGATAGATTTTTTTTTCATACATTGAGTGGATGCATGCCCTAGTATGGGCATCGTCCGGATGTCCATGGACGTCCAGTGAATTTATTTTTCGTACATCTAGTCTATATTCTGATATGAATATCCACTGGATATTCAAAATATATCCATAGACGTCCTGGACACCTAAAATTGACGTTCAATGGATGTTGTGTGTTGTATGAGTCATAAGGGGAAGGGGGAAGGTTAACGGAGCTGTACCGAAGCTTCATGTCATTTGTAAAGAATAAGTCAATCAAAAGCCCTTGAACACCTTTGAGCGGCATATTCGGTAAAAGGAACACAGTAATTAATAAACCTTCTATAGTATTCTCTGCTAAATTTCTACGACAGAATGTAAATATTAAGGTGTATTTTGAAAATGAACGGTCTCCATCTAGATGTACCTAATATTTTTGCATATCATTCTACGTCAACTGCAAGTCCATCATGAGAACAAAAAATGAAAATAATTTATATTAAATATATATATAAATATAAAATTACAGGCGATACTGTTGCGTATTTCTTTTTTTTTTTTATTAATAAGAAGTACATATATTTACTTGGTGTTGTTTTATGAAACATTATTTGCTACTACTAGCGAAAAAAAATACGCATCAGTATTGCCTGTAATTTTATATTAGATCCATATGTTACTTAGGACGAATCATTTCTTTTTTGTTTTTTTTATATTACTAACAGAAGAATTTTAATAACGATTTGTAGATTTAAATTGGATACTTGGTGAAAACGCACTCTTAAAATGTCTTTAAATTTTTCGGCAACAAGAACACTAGAATCCTTTGTCATATTTACATTGTTCACTATTTCAAGAGATTCAGATAAAGATAACCAGTAAAGAATGTCTCACTTCTGACGTTGTATATGCTTGCGAAAATATTATATTACAGTCTCTGTTGATATGCGAAGTTCTCGGCGCATGCCACTAGACTGCATATATTAATTACAACTGTATATTGCAGTTGCATTACAATTTAATTATTAATATTACTGATCATATCATTTACTTAAAAAATAAATGGTAGCTAGGCGTTGCCCTAAATAGTAAAAAATTGTAGACGATGAAAATGGATAAAAAAATTAAGATGAATTATTATAAAATATTGAAACAGTTCCTTATTTATAAAGCATCCTTCCAGTGTACATGCAAACTTGTATTGTTATTATGAAATTAAAAAAAATATTTAAAAGGTATTAATTATAAAAAGTTTTAAAACTAATTTTTGTAATGTTAGTGTCCTTCACAAAGGAAAAGTATGTTATAAAATTGGGTAATCATCTAATTTTTATTCATTGCATTTTTATTTACACCAATTGACCATATTTACTATTATACATTTTAAATGTCCCCACCAATCACCAATCCTTCAAAATTCAAATCCATGACCAAAAATGTTATCGCGCAACTAACAATAACGTATTAATTAGTTTACAAAAAAAATATATAAACACAAATAGATTGGTGAATAAAGAAAAGACCTATATCAGTAGCGGAACTAACTTAAATTTAAAGGTGGAGTGCTGGGTGGCCAACAAGTATTTCTGTTGGGCCAATAAACAAAAAAAATGTAATCCCCGCTTCCTTCAGCTACAAGGGACAGCAAAAACAGATTTATGGGCGGCAAAACTAGAAATGTATTTTTGTTGCCTAGCAAGTGGGCCATAAATTTTTTTGTGTGGGCCCTGGTCCACCCTTAGTTTATTTTAATTACCATAAATCTAAATAATTATGTCTTTTAAAAAGGGACACTTAAAACAAATAGAAAAGCATGAAATTTTCAAGAGAACTTGGACTTCAAATTGTTGAAAATCCACTTTTTTGAATTTCTCCTTAAAAATCAAGAAATATGGACTTGTCTGTTTTCCCCTAAAAATCTATGACTTTCAGGTTCTGGTTTAAAATCTATGAGTGAATGTTCCCAACTTCGGTGTAAACCTTGTTTTATCTCCATGTAGATATAAGCTGATGTACAACTGACCATAGGTAATTCATGGATATTGAGCCATGCATGCTTTTGATTCAACATCGATCAGTTATTGCTCCACAGCACACAATGTGTAGAGATGGGTTTGGCAAAGGTGTAGTTAAAAGCTCTGTTAACATTACAGATAAAGGCATTATTTTTTTTTTTTCGGAATATCCGATGCCAGTCAGTTCTCCCGTGGCCTCCGACGCCTCACGGGAGTCGCGCCGGCATCAACTACAGCCACTCCCCACATCCCGCAGGGTTAGTGACTGTAGATACCAGAATCGTGTGCCCTAAGCAGACGGAGAGAACCCAGAATGACCGCCTTCTGCATTTGACCTGCCAGCCACTCGGCTGGTTTTTGGCAGGCCGGTATGATCTTCAGTTCCGAGAGCAGCGTAGGCTTTATCCCTCCGAGTACACCGATTATAAGGACGACCATTTTTACCGAGTAGCCTGGGTACAGCACTTGGAGCTCGTACCGGAGATCGCGATATTTGGTCCGTTTCTCCTCCTCCTTCAAGGTGATGTTTTTGTCCGCTGGCGCCGAGAACTTCGATGACATACATCACCTTGAGTTGATGGTTATTATTATTATTATTATTATTAACTATGAATGTGTGTAGGTAATGCATTCAATTATGCTCACAGTTAGCACTACTAGTTAAAATAACTGACAATTATTCTAGGGAGTGCAAAATGAAACATTTTTTTACAAAAAATATTTATATGTATTAAAAAAATGCTAACAATATTTTTTTAGAAAATGTTAAACGTTATTTTATTTTATTTTATTTTTATTTTTTTTTTTTTTTTTTTAGAAAAAGTACCAATGTTAATACTAATTTTAGTTTCAGTCATAATCGAAATGTACTTCTTTTTTTATAAGTGCTGCAAAAGAACTGGGATCATCAACCAAGTTTTCCCATATTTTAAAATATTGAATACTTGTTATATTGTCACTTGGAACATTGCGCTCTTTCAAAAATTGCTTCCAGACCTGTGAGAAAAAGTATAAATTATTTGAATAAAAATCTTGGTAAAAAACTTACTTGCTCATCAGGTATTTGAGTGGCTGATGGTCGATTTCCGAATTTTCCATCCACAAATATTTGTAATGTGTATAATAAATAATAGTAAGTATACATTTTATCACCTTCTATAGCCTAAAAATAAAAAATGCATATTTTTGTCGACTAGAAAAAAAAACTTGATTTGAATAACAAAAGAATTTACTCAACGAGATTTATTCTCTAAAATAAAATAGAAACTTTGGAAATTCCATGCAGCTTCTGATTTTTTAATAACAAATTATAGTGAAACACTCTACCTACTATTAATGTTTTTTAAGATGAATTTCACATTATATTTCACAACAAAAAACCATTATAATTGGCAGTTGAATATTTTGACGTTTTATTAAAAATCTTCTCCAATGTGATACCATGAGAACAAGCATAATTTATAATAATTTTTTCACAGATATCTACCTGAAACGATATAGAATTTTTGCTGCAACACTGAACTGGAAATATACTAGTTTTGTAATAATTTTCTCCAGGAAAAAATACATGATACCAATTGTATGGATGAAATGTCGAGAGGCCTTCAGAATCTCTAGTATCTATAGGTGTAATATTTAATTTTGACAAATACTTTCCTGAAAAGTATTATTAGGATAATTAAGTTGTTTTAAAACTGTTTTATATATATATATATATTTGCATGTTTTTCAGCAATTTTTACCCAAATAAAAATCTTCTCTATTCCAGTATGTATTAGTTGAACAGTCAGTTTCCATAAAATGTTTATTAAATGTATACACAGTTCCTTTACTTATAACATAGCCAGCTTCACCAGAATTATAAACTGTATCCCAAAATTTAACAGCATATCCCATATAGTACCTTTTAGATGATTTTAAACTGGCTACATAATATCTTAAATTTTCTAGAATGAAAAATGTATTGTCATTCGCAATTAAAACCCAATCATATTCGTAATTTATGTTTTTTAAAGTTTTACATAATAACACCCACGAAGAACTTTCTTTATTTCGTTTTCCAAATATAACTTTATTCTTAGCATTAACTTCTATTAATTTAATATTATTACAGCCTCTTCCCCAGGTATTCTCTATTGCTTTTACATTCCTAGAGTTACGAACTAAAATTATACAGAGCACCTTAATTTTGCTATATAAAAAATGAGACTCTATCATATAGTCATGTCTTTTATATCTTAAAATATCCCACAATATATCTTTTCTCTTCAACCTTTGACTTTCTAACCAAGTGTTATAGGACGGAATGTGTTTCTTGGCAGATACTTCTGATTTCGTGTAGACTTCAACTACATAGTTTTTGTATTTAATTGCTAATAAGACACCTATTATAACACCAATAAAAAATGTAATTAATCTCAAATAAAAATGAACCATCTTAATTAGTTTCTACATGTTTTAATTTTCTTTTTGTTTGTTTTGATTTTTGACATGTAAATGTCATCCACATGTGTTGTCATCTGTCATCTCATCTTTCGAGCAGGAAGTAAAAAGACAGGTATGGAGTGTAGAGAAGGAGAAACGTCTCCGTGTTAAAAAATGGCGGGTATTGAAATAACGCAGACTTCTGTTATGAGGACTATTTCTAGCAATTTCATTGGCCGTTTTAAGATAGCCGCAGGGTATGCGCAGTTACATGGCATGTCAAAGTGTATTAAATGCTTTTGGAATCTTTTGTCAGCAAAGAACTTGTTAGACAATAGAGAAAATACTCGCCTAGCACGTGGTAGGTCCAGGGTTCGAATCACGAACCAATTCTTTTTTTTTTTTTTAAATAAGTATTTTTTAGTTCGTTAGTAAGATTTTCCTTGCCCTTTATTATAGTTTCTTTATTTTCCTTGCCCTTTATTATAGTTTGTTTATTTTCACGGTGCCGAATTCCCCTTTAAAAATGATATCTGATGAGCACGCCATGCCGTGGCCTTGAAATGGCCAATGAAATTGCTAGAAATAGTCCTCATAACAGAAGTCTGCGTTATTTCAATACTTGCTAAAAAATGTGATCGGATTTTCGATGGAAGAATAGGTGGCGCTGATTTACAGGAGGTATTCTACGTGATTTTGTTTTTACTATTTTTATTATTTTTTTACGCTGTATAATTCTTTTCAACACCTATATAATATTATGTTTTCGTTAGTTTATAGAATCTGAAGCTAGTTTCAGAGATATAGTAAGTGTTTAACTTCAGACTCAATCCCATAATACGATCAGCGCCACATCTCATACCTTACAGAATTCAGACCACATTTTGAACGTACCGTCCATAAGAGACGTTCCTCCTTATCTACACTCCATAAAGACAGGAGTACAGACAAGATACCGCTGCTAACCTTCGATCATTATGATCGAAGCTGCTAACCAAAAAGTGGGCTCCTGTTTTGGTTGAGAGTTAGTAGCAGAGTGTCTCTGTTAGTAGTTCCTGAATCTGTCACCGCGCAGCGTTCATGTCGCGAAATCAGCTAGAATTTCGAATTTACGAATGAATGAGTAGTTAAAAAGGTACATTTACAACCAATACACACGGGTTCTGTGCAATTCACTACAAGCACAATATACTAACGGATTATGAATTGTGCCGAGATAAAATTTAGATCATTTATAATGACTTAGAAGCTGCCATCTGTTGAGGTTTTCTAACATTACGTGTGTGCAAATTCAGTAAGATTAAATATTTACAATTATTTAACATAACTTCTAAAAACATAATATTTTCTAATACAAAAAGATCTAACCTTCAGAGTTCAAATCACAAACCGACTTTAAACATAAACAATAAATTTGTGTCGTAGTGCTCATGCGCAATTTAAAATTCATGCCGTAATTGAAACGAATATTTGCTAGCATCGAATTCAAGGTCGTACCGACATAAAATTTTATTATAAATTAATGCATACTACCAAATATGCTTAAAACCCAATTTGCAATCGACCAGCAGAATGTACCCATACTGAATTGGTTGTAAATGCACCTTAACGCAACACATTTTCTGTTTTGATGACGATAACAATCCACAAATACCATTTGTCCAGTGTTGCCAATGGTATCAACTTTAATTATCTTCGGAGATGTTCGACATTATCCCATTTTATCCACATATATATTATCCCAATCAATCCAAATTATCGGCAATTCGGATAATTATCCGCAAAATGGCAGCGCTGCATTTGTCATTTCTAGCATTTTATTTTTCTAGTTTCTTTTATCTGTTCTGTGTTCTAGTTGCTCTGTGTGCAGAACAGGTGCACAAATTCTATTGGCGAACCTGTACATATTGCGAAAACACGTCACAGTATACAAAACAGTTGTACACTGTGTACTGCTTAGATTAGGAACCTATCTAAGGTATACTGGTTTTGTTTTTTAAATACCGCGCCGAGAAGTAATACTTCGTTGAATATCGTAGATATACCTAATGAAATGGAGTCATATCCAAATTTTAATTCCGACTCTACTTTCTATTCAATTTATGAACTTTCAAAACAATCACTGGAAGCAAAATGTAAACAAACTAACAAAGTAAACACTAACTCATCCCAATTTCTTGATAAAGTGCATAATGAAGTGCTACTTCATTTAGAAGGTAAAAGATTACTAGGACAAATCCAAGTGAAGCAATATATGAGAAAAATTTCAAAAATGAAGTTAAGAAATGCTAAGAATCAATATTTTGCAGAAAAAATTAAGTCGGCATTGCTAAAAATATTTCACTTAACAAAACAATTCCAAAAAAGCTTAAGTTTAAGCGATACATCATTAATATTAGATCCTTTGGAGCATTGTGCAGTTACTGAGGATTTAAGAATATTAGAAAGGCATAATGATAATCCGAAACACATTTTGTTAAGAAATACGGCCAGCTGTGAAAATACATCTTTTCCTTTAGAAATATTAACCAATAACAACTTTACAAGTTTAAATTCTCAAGAATCAAATTCCTCAGAGAATTTCCCAGTTATAAATTGTGTGAATCATACCTCGAAAAATCAGACGATTGAGGAAATAGAAAATAATAAACTCAAAGTCAATAGTTTAGAGCTTTTTCCAACAGAAAATACTGATGAAGTAGAACATTGTTCGGAAAACTGTAATGAGGACAGCAACTTATTTAGCAAACCATTTCCACATAAGCGAGGAATAGTTTTTAATCGAGACAATGTTAATTCACCTACAAAATATATACCTAATAGTACTAATGAAAACCACCAGTCACAAGATTTGGAAAATAATGAATTTAAAATAGGCCGAAGAAATGACATTGGCAAAAATATTTGTGTAGATAACAGTACACCTTCAGTTAAAGATGCAGCTCAATTTATTTGTGCAGGACATGGATTTAAGGACTCAAATGCCATAGAAAGCAAAGATAATATGGTAAAGAAAAGAGACACTTACTATATTACTGATATAATAAGTAGTAGTGAGGTTGAATTAAGTAATTCAAATAGTTACCTCTTACCAGAAAATAGTTATAAAATAGAACATGATATAAATGAAAATAGTGTAAATAAAGAAATCAATGATGTTGTTTCAAAAAATATTAAATAACGGTGAGAACTGTGCCATAAAATATGCTACAAAAACAGAAATATCTGAATCAAAGTACACTGATAAAGATCAAAATTTTGAAAATTTAAGTGTAAGTTTAGCCAAAAAAAGTAGATTTAAGAACAGTTACAGAACTAGGTGATTTTTTTTAATGAATCTTATAACAAAAAAATTAACAAATTATGTTATAGCATAGGAAACAAATCAGATTACAAAACATGGTCAGAAATTCATAATGAACTCGAATATGAAGGAAATTGTTCAAGAAATGTAAATTATACATTAAATAAGGTATTTGAAAAACTTAGCTTGGTAGAACATGAAAATAATGAAAAAGAATATAAGAGGAAATTAGATAGGAAGGGAAATTTTCACAATTTTAGCAAAGAGGATGAGAATAAAATAGACTGGGAGAGTCTTTTTAGGAAAAATGCAGTTAAACTGGAAAATATATCGGATGAATTCGGAAAATATTTAATAAAGGAAATGAAAACCACTGATGAAAATGATGATTTTGATGGATTAGATTGGAGAAAATTGATAGAATAAGATAATTAATTAATTGTTGTCAGTAAAAATATTATCTTTATAATATACATAATAGTAGTACGTAGCTGTTACTTTGATTATCTACTGTTTTTAAGCATTTTCACAAATTTAATTACAATAAAATGAGTTTTGTGACATTTCAGTCAATTCATAATCATTTTAGTATTAAATTGCTACATTTCTTGCCAGTGGCTTTGAATAAACTGGGTTATAAATGCCCCAATATCCTTTCAAAACATAAATACATGAAAACTTTAAAGTGGAGATATTAATGTACTATCTCCAGCAGGATGGCAGATGTGCAATTTAATTTCTATGATTTTGAAAAATGTTGGCATGAAAATATTTATTGCAAGTTCACATTGCATTCCATTATGATGGTCAATTATTTATTCGTTTCCAGTCAACGGTGACCATCTAGATGTCACCCAAATACAAAATAGATATCAACTTTATACAATTTTGTTTTTATAAAATCATGTTTACGTTTTATTATTTACGGGAATAAAGAGATGGTATAACTGAATAAATTTCTATTCATTTATCTGCGAAGGTGTAATCCAGCTAGGTGCAGTTCCGCAGCATTTATATTGACTAGCCGTCTGTTTCCAGAATAGTATATTTAAAATATTTATCTGTCATATCTATTCTGGCATTAAGAATATTTTTATGAGCGATAGAAAATTCATAGGAATCGGTGAACGAGATAAGGTTGTGATTAGTGTATGGTATCAATGTCATCTTTATTCATAGCTATAATCTTGTCTATGTCACATATAGATGGTCTTTTGCATTAAGGGTATTTATCCAGTAAATGGAAAAATGGGTTGGCTTTCTCCGAACTGCATTTAAATCAAATTTAAAAGTAGTATGAACCTCTTCTTGCAATTATTACTTTAAAGGATCCATGGAAAGCAATTTTGCATTTCCATCAACATAGGATTCATATTGCAAGATAAAATTGTATGGCAGAAGGGCATTTTTCATTCTAAATTTCATCACAGTATAGCAGTTCAATAAACAACTTCTTTAATTTTTTCATAAAATGCCATTTTATGAGCTACACTCTTAATACAAAACAATAGACATACAAGATACAACAAGCCCCTCTCTTTATAATTATATGAGTGCATGATAGTTCATAATCTGAATGCATAATTTGAATTAGTTATTGGGTTTATAAAATGCATTAAACATAATTTATCAATAACAATACTTTATTTTAGGCCCAATAAAACTCTCTAAATTAATAAACAAATTATATAAAAGTGCAGTACAATATTTATAAGTACATTTATATTCTCATGTGCAAAAACATTTATAAAATGGAATGGTTTTTAAATACAATTTGAACAGTTATGTCAAAATGACTAGGATATGTAATTTAATTGGTCCAGCAATACTTTTATTATTTAAGTTACATGTAAAATAAAATAAAAAATATACATGTCATATTATACGAGATTCTCCTTTAAATTATGTTCAAATAGTTATTTTGACATACATGATTTAATTGACTATAATATAATAAAAATATCACATCGAAAAAATATTTTGGCCATTCATTTAGAAGCTGAATTTTCCTCTTACTTTGAAAAATCCCAATGAGTTTCTGTTATGTATGATAGATCCCAAACCAATATAATTTTCTAATAAAATGTTATGTTGCAAAATTATACTGTTTTCTTTGGTTTTGTTTATGACAGCACAAAACTGGTCAATAAACAAATCTAGATTATACAAGTTTCGTAATTTTTCATCAGTACAATCTAAAAATTGAAAAAAATAATTAGGTATTACAGATGAAAATGTGTTATAGATAAAATATCAAGAACATTATTTTTAATACCAAAATTTCAACGAAAAATAAATATTCTCAACATTATTGTAACAATTGTTAAATTTTTTATTGAATTATATTTCTTTTCTCGTCATTTTACTTCTATACAGGGTGTTTCTGAAATATGATTCCAAACTTCAAAATAACTCAAGTTCTTATAAACATGTGGCATAACACACTCCTTAGGGAGTTAGAGGCCCTTAGAGGGGTTGAGATGAAATTGATTTTTGTCTATTATTTGAAGAACGGTAAAAGATAAATAGACAACATTTTTGGCATTTACTTAGTTTTTCATGCTGAATAAGATGTGTTAGTTCAGTTTTGGTAATTAAAATTATGGCGTCCCGGGGTACCATAAATTTAGAATTTTTGGACATTTTTACTTAAAGAAGGCCCTTAACCCTTAACATTCAAACACAATTTAATCGATAACAGTTGCTCAAATCGACTTAAACAAAGAGGGCCTTCTTTAAGTAAAAATGTCCAAAAATTCTAAATTTATGGTAAAAATTAAAAGTGTAACAAGAAAAAATTACAGTGAAACACCTTAGTTCCCCCCTAAAGCGGGTGCCTATTAATTTAATAACCAAAAATGAATTAGCGCATCTTATGCATCATGAAAAACTAAGTGATTACCAAAAATTTTGTCCATTTACCTTTTACCGTTCTTCAAATAATAAAAAAAGACTAGTATCGTCTGAACCTCTTTAAGGGCCTATCTTCCACTTTAACTTTACAGTGATGGGTTGGACTTAAGTGAGTGAAACGTCCAACTACGACCGATGCTTATGAAATAAAATTAAAATAAAAATGAATCGCTACAGGAACTTTGCACGTGTACCTGTCGTCTGCACTAAGAATCAGGGTGCATTTTGTTTTCTATCCTGGCTAACACTGCAAATTTAAAGTGCGTTTTATTCCACAACTTCTTGACTTATTTTGTTGAGTACTACTTGTTGTAAGAGTTTGGAACCCTATTTTAGAAACAGCCTGTATATTCCTTTGATCTTTTATTCCTAAACTTAGTTATGTAAAATTATACATATGTTTTCAAGGTTATAATATATCGTCGGTGGATCAGCAATGTACAAATTTCACTGACTTTGCAATTTGGTCATCAAATGAATCATTTTGTAGTCCCGCACCTGTCTGTAATACCAATGTTTTAATTTATTTTCATTCCAAAGTGTAGATTTTTAAAGAAAATAAGCCATATTTTCATTTTAAGTGGCAAGGAAAACATTTTTACCATCTGCTGTTGTGCTATGTTCAATTTTTCACTAGGAGATATTGCTGAACTACCGACGATATATACTACAGTTCACATGATTATCCTTTCATGAGCGAGGATTTTTAATTGTTTGCTATATTGTTCATCTCAAAAAAGAATATGCAGAAACTTTTACTTCTTTCATCTTTATTTTATAAAAACGATTTCTGACTTTATAAACTTGGTGGTCAAACGTGATCAAACTAGTAGCTACTACTTCAAACTAACATTTCTGCATTTGTTACAATTATAGCCACTTTGAAACAAATGGGATTCTTAGATCAAATTTATCAATTTTCAAATCCGTATAAATTCATTATTTTTCACTATAGAAATTTTAAACAAACTAAAGTTTATGTCAGTTCCGGTTATTTTCTGAAGAGCGAGATGGTATGTCACACATGCCAAAGTAAGAAAATCAGTTTCATTAATTAAAAATGAAAAAAATATATAGTCTCATACGTTCTTTTTTTAAATGCATGGTATATAGTTTTCTCTACATATCTAATTCTAAATAAAAATTTACCTTTGTGGAAATACAAAGGATGGAAAGTAAAAGTCCAAAATGGCACATCATCATTGAACGGGTTCCATTTAGAAGCCAAATTTTCATGTTTCCTTTGATTAAATAATAATCGAATGCCCTTCATGTTGCGATCCCTAAAATTGCAACACTAAAATATTAGCAGATTTACTTGATTTAATAGCATATGTGAAATAAGCAGATTAAATGTCAAATTCCCTTTCTAAATTCTAAATAGGGATTTTACTGAAATAAGAAAATATTTCAGATTAACATATTGTTTGGGTAGAGATTACTTACATCCTAGATAGTTAATGTTTATGTGATATAAAGTGATAAAATAGTTTTATTGAATTTTTATACAGCTGTCGCTATCATGGAAATATTAGAAATTACAAAAAAAAAAGTACAATAGTAGTATCCGTGGACTGTTCCCAAATTTACCATATTGCAACCATTTTAAAGTGTTAAACATCAACAACAAAGAGTAACTATCTAGGGCGACAGTCATGGTAAAGGAGGAAGGTGTAAAATTACGGCGAATTTTTAACATGACACTGTCAAAAACTGTAACATAACTTGGTTAATTTATGACTGAGTGGAAGAACGTTACAAAGAAAATATTGTGAATAAAGAATCAAATTGGTAACAAATGTGCTATCCCACAAATGGGGCAATTAAACTATTGCATCACGCATTCTTACACATTCGCGTGCCGTTCTACAAAATAAGGAGCACCACAGAATAAATTCTTGAATTTACATTTGTAAAGTAACTACGTAACATAAATTTATTAAATTTAAGTGCTATAAAATAAAAAACATAATTTTTATTGTTCTATAATATATACTAACTGTATACTCTTTTAATTTGTATTTAACTATGTAACATAAACTTGTTAAATTTAAAAGTGCTATAAAATAAAAAACACTATTTTTATTGTTCTGTAATATATATACTAACTGTATACTCTTTCAATTTGTATTAACATAAGAAGTTATGTTTCTCCATTAACTTGTCGTAAAATCTGCAAATACAGGGTGTCCCATTTTCAAGCGTTTGGCCAAATATCTTGAAAACCAATGAATGCATAAACAAATGTTTCACGCAAAAGTTGGTGGTATTATACATTGTTCCACAACAACTGTGCAGGAACCTAAATCAGACTAGTACAATATTGATGCCAAAGTTAACAAAATAACATAAAAATTTTGACCGTTGACAAAAGATTTTTGACATAAAATAAAGCTATATTGAACTTTATTGTAAACTAGAACTCTATGAAATAACATCAAAATTACCTTTTGTCTTCTTAACATCCACTTTACTACTTTTTACAACATAACCTTTCTTTTTTAATTGCCGGTTTACTTCGATTTGTCAATACAAGGTTATAACCAATAAGAATCAAGAATTTTATTGTAGCCAAATTCTGATCACTGCAAATTTATTATGAAGCAGTTACTGTTTCTTGTAGGCGAAGGCGCCAAGATCAATTTAGTTTTTTTAAACGGAATGAAGTATTTTTTGTCATGGAATTCGACGGAGTGTTAAATTCTCAGTAAAAGTGTACTAGAATACAATGACCTAAAGCTGATAGGTAACAAGGTATATAACATGTTTGTGTGCATGTTTAATAGCTTCCCTCTCCCTCAATAGTACACAGAATCAACGACATGGACCTGATTCCATGTATAAGTGATTTGTGTTTATGTATGTATGTACTTTATTCGATATTCTTAATTTAACCATCGACTAAATATTCAAAAATTTATCCATGCCTCAATGAATCTGATTTGTCTTTTATCTATCCCACTGATGAGAGTGAGATCATGATACATCGATAACAGATTCATTGATGAATTAAAATTTGGTTCTTTATTGTCAAAAATTGTGAAGGGTAAAAATACTACCCAGGATGTCAGAACTGGATGTAAAAAAAGTGTATTATCATAAAAACAAAAGCAAATAACAAAAAACTGTTTTTAACAAAAAAAATAAACACCAGTAAAAACAGGAAAAATTTGGACAGTTTTCTTTATAAATAAAAAAAGCTGTTTATGTGATTTGTACAGAATACTAAAAAAACTTATATATTTCACTCTTCTAATATCATAAGAGGAATAACCAGTATAGACAATTGGAAATAATTGCTCTTCTTCTGCACAAGTAATATGAATGGACATAAATTCATATCGAGTACGCATTTTTTACAAAACTGTAATGTAACCATGTCATGCATATGGGTGATATGTAACAGATTAAAACTATTGCATTTTTTTACAATCTTCATAATTCCTAATTAAAACACCAGTACACAAAAAAATTTCTATCATCTAATGTTTATATTTTAATTTCAGTGTGAGTTTGAAGCAGACAAAATCTTGATATGTCAAGTTTAAAATGAGTTGGATCAAGCCTCTTAATTTTTTTGTATTTTATACTTGAAGGTAATATGAATATAAAACAATTAAGATTGGGCCAGACTTTAAAAAGTTTGACTGAACTAAGTAGGGTTCTAGATATACAGAAACAAAGTAATGATAATAAAAAATTATGTACTGGTTTCTCCTTTTATATTTCTACAGCTTTAAGCTATCAACAATACCAAAAAATAAACAGAAATTCTGCTATGATACAAAAAAATTAAGCAAAACAGTGGTTTCTAATTCGTAGAAAAAAAATACCTAGACTGGTTCAAAATTTCTAGTTGTTGCCTTTCAGTTTTGGACCATCGTTTAAAGAGGCAATTTTCTAAAATATTTGACAAACCATCAGCAAAACCATTTATTTTTCTGTGTAACAAATACAAAAATTAACAAAAATTTGAAACAATATTGTTATAAAAACTACAAATTTCGACCATTGCAATTATTATAAAATGAATGCAAATTTGTAGTTTTTATATTGATAGAGGTAAATAAATATGCTACCTTATCATAACATGCATGGCATACTTACGGTATCAGTGACCCACTTGGATAAACCAAATTCCCAATAATAATTCCTTCAATGTCATTAAGTGATAATATTTTGTAATCCAAACGTTTTAAAGCAATAAAATCATATTTTACAAGGACTAAGCTTTTTGGCCGTAATGAGAACTAGCCGTTCTTTATCAGTATCCCAGTGATTAATTCTGAAAAAAAAAAATTACATACCTATATAAAGAACGTAAATTCAAAATTAAAACCTGTAATATAATATTAATATGTTTACTAACATGTACTATTCACAAATAAATAAAAATTATATATAAAGCAACGATATCTAAAGTGGAATAAAACTCAAGTACAAAACCTGTATGTGAGAATATTGACTACTTTTAACTTCAGTTACTACTTAACCATCCTAGCTTGGCACTTGGGCATGCAGAGAGAGAAGAAATATTGCTAGTGTGGGACAGAGATGAACAAACCGTTTTACATTGTAAGAACGGGGTTTAGACCATTACGCATCCAAGTTCAAGTGCCAAACTTGGATAGTTAAGTAGTACTTCAATAGTTTTATCAGAACATATTTTTTTAAAAAACTAAAAATAAAAATTAAATTAAATTTTCCGCAATACTTCTAAAAATAAAATCAATAGATGGCGCTTTTCTATTTCACAAAATTTAAAATTGCAAGAACACGGTAGCATTATGTAGGATTCTGGCTGCAGTACCTTGCATATTTTAATTGCTTACTTAGGTAACAATCTAACTAGAGTAGTTATAATATGTAATTATACAAACTGGGTGAGCAAAAATGAAGCATAAACTGGTCCCTCGGTCTCCACATTCAAAAATTGATTTATACATTCTTTAACAGCTCTGTCTACTACTCCATCACGGAATGTAAAAAAGTTATTGGGATCTTCGTTGACATTAACTGATGGTTGTAGACTTTTCTCATTAACTGTAGGTGTAATTTCTTTATTCTTTGTGCTCCATATTGACTCTGTAACTAATTAATAGGCAAATGTATGTGGAAGTAAATATACTATGGAATAATAATTCGTACTATATTACTATCTTTTCGTGACTTTATTTTGCAACTTTATTTTTTAATGCATTCTTAGCAACTATAATAAAAACATGTAAAAAAAAATTAAAATACAAACTACAACTTATTGCTTACTTAGGGTGTATATTGAGGGACAAATAATAAACCCCGTATGTACGGTCATTAGAACTTTTATTACAGCAGATACTACGAATTTTAAATATCCACAAAACTAGGAAATCAATAATATGGTAAATATATCTTATCTAATTTTAATAACGTAAATAATGTTACCTACTTTTATTTGGTATTGATGATAAAGGTGCAATAAAAGCATTTCTCCAATGACAGTTGTTATTATTGCTGGTGAGTTCAGCTGATGAATCCTTATCAACCTTATCAGCAGAAGTTGGTATATTAGCAGTGGTAGTTTTCGAAGTTTCATTCTGTTTATTTTCTGAGTTGATTCTCAAAGTACCACCCCTGAATTCTTCTGGTAAATCTTCCTCTAAAGTCATTTCAATCATTTTTGTTTTATTTTATTTGTAAATCTGTGCAAAATATTAAGCTGACGATTTTTTCAATTACAATTTTGTTTACGTGTTTGTTTTATTTGAACTTTAATTATACTTTTTATAACACAACTTGAAAGTACGTCGAAGTCAGCTGATTTAATTACCCTTTAGGCAACACTCAATACAGATTTGTGTTTTGGGTCATCAATATTTGGAACTTGGCCATCTCGTATTTGATAGATTTATTAAAAGTGGAGCATTTTTTCAAATGGGAATAAGTCACATTTAGAAGAAAAAGAGTAAAGTTATGAAAACCTATAGCTTGGTTAGCTCCTACAATTATGTAAAACTGATAATTTTATATTTTCACTAATTAGCTAGTGATTAAGGGTATTTATGTCAAATATGTCCCTAGGTTATAACTATCTCGAATTTTTTCTTTTTTTTTGGATCTATTCTCTTTTGAATGAATAAGTAAAATCTATTTCTTTTTGATTCATTAAGATTTGAACTTATTCCTTTTTGATTTAAAAAAGTTAAAACCTTTTACTTTTGCAAAATTTTTATTTTAAGAAAATACAAAACTACTGTCCTAAAAAAACTTTGGTACAAAATTTAAAAATACAAAACTTAAACTTTTTTGCAATTGTCACTTTGGTAATAAACTAGAAAGAAAATTTTAAGTAAAATTCTGCAAAAACACTAAACCAACATGGCTTCCTCCTCGCTCAAGCATTCACAATCAGAAACTTCCTCATCACTTTCTTCACCGGCTTCTGGTTCTTCGGGTTCTACTACGTTATTCTCACCAACTTCTCTTCCATCACATAACATTTCCTTGTACCAGGAGTACTCTTCTAGTTCAGTCCAATTTGCATTATAAGAGTTCAACAAAGGTTTTAATGTTTTAACTTTTTTTGGAGGTATTTTGTGATAAGGCCTGATTTCACTCAGTTGGCAGGAATTCATTTTTTTCCCTTGCTTGAGGATGGGAAGGTAAGTTTTGGATAAATCGTCATTCCTATAACAGGGCTCCATTTTAAATCGTACAGTCTTTTCATTAGTTTTCCGATTTATGGATTTTTGAATGAAAATTCTTTTCATTCCTGCGATCCCAACCGTTTTTTTTCATATTTTGCAAAAGCGATTTGATGTCATAAAGCTTGTAATCCTCGCCTAGTTGCCTTACCGTACCGTGCTCTTCATATAATTTCACATAATCTGCCTTATGCAGAATAGTACTCTTTTTACGCAAATTCTGTTCAATACGCCCGAATACTCGGTCCGCTGGTAAATAGGAATGGCCGCGTACAGGAAATACCAACAGTATGGTATCGACAGTTGCTGGTGCATCATAGTAGAGCCAATATGATAGGGTATGAATTACGTGACAATTTTTATTTTGGCCGCCACACCCATCAGAGAATAATCTGATTGTTTTGCAGCCTTCGGGATATTCTGCATTTCTAAGGTAGTGCAGTAGAGCAGAACTTATTTCGGAAACCCCCCTTTTTGCTTGATTTTCCGACCAGGAGTACAGATATGGCCTATTATTCTGTAAATCCACAAAACATATATTGTAGTATGAAATTTGGTGAGCATAAAATGCCTCTTGTATTGGTAATTTGGGTAAGGGCTGTACCTGTTGCATGTCGAAACAAGTAGAAAAGCTGGATGCGGGTTTTTCCTTCATCATCATATTAAATTGTTTGGCTCTTAATTTATGGACCCTTGATTCCGTGATATATCGTTGTTTCTCTGCTTGAGTTCGGGTCGCTTTAATTGCATTTTTCAAAACGGCAACAAAGACTGCAAACGTCAGTGGCAGGTGTACCAAACCCAATATTGAAAGAAGTATTAAACACTTTTGCAAAGAATATGTAGTTCACTTTTTTGTCTAGATCGACCTTTTCATTATACATTTTGCACAATTTGGAAATATTTAAACAAGATGGCAAATATAGTCGCCTCGATTTCTTTCTATCGTAGTGGCTTTCGGTAGCTTTTAAGGAGTTGATGAACTTTTTCACCTCTATTCTTTTTCCTTCATATTTATTGATTTTTCGGTCACCTCCTCTGGTTTCTCTGATGCCTGTACCCGCATTTACTTGTTTTGCAATGCTCCATAGTCGTTTATTTTTAACTGGAAACACAGCCATAAAAATTTTTTTACAGACCCGCCTCTGTTTTCTATTGCACCATATATTGTAGTTAACTTCAAACTTGTGAGGCCCCTTTCGTTTTTGGTGGTCTAAAAGACGATCCCGCGGGCGACGCCTTTGTGGAGTTTGAAAATTCAACATGTGCGCAATTTTCTCATCTTGTTTGATTTTATTAGGGTATTCAAAAAACTGTTGGCGTGCAGTAACGATCTCCTCTATTGTTATTTTATCACAACAGAAAATGCTGTTATCCTTGTGTTTACATGGAATTTAAAATTCCTCCATGCTTGGGAAATGACAAGAATATCTATTAAGAAATAACAAAAAAATTAGTCTATTAGAAGAAAATTTCGTACAAAACATTACTACTAACCTCACTTTTTTTCGCCTGTTCCCTTCTAGTTAGGGATGGCAGCGATTTAATCAAATGAATGAAAAATCGATTAATTTGTTTCGATTAATCGATTAATCATATGATATTTTTTATTTCAATTAATCGGTAATTAATCGATTAATTTTATATTAATCGAAATTTCTTTCTAAGCTGCAAGACCTCTCAAAAAAATACTGTCACCTCGTTGGCACATCTGTACCATCTGAGAGATTGTTCTCAAAAGCTGGGGCAACAGCTACGGAGAAGAGGAATAGACTTACTACAAAGAGACTGTCTAAACTTCTATTTTGGAACTCGTGGCAAAAAAAATAATTATTACTATTATTAGTAATTTGAATGTTAGTTATGTAATAAATAATAATAATTTTCACCTATTATTTTCTTCTATCCATTAATTCTATGCCTATTAAAATTTAATAAGTTTTGTGCATAGTATTTTAAAAATATAAGTATCAATATCCGATTATTCGAATGATTAATTAATCGATTATTTTCTATCGATTTTAATCGAAAGTCGATTAGTATTATTCGATTAATCAAATGATTGATTAATCGATTATTTTATTTTTATTGCCATCCCTACTTCTAGTGTTTTTTTTCGTTTTTTTTTGCGACTGCCCCTATTTTCCCCATGTGCTTCCCCCACTATAATGTCTCCTTCATCATCCGGTCATTCTCCAGTTTATAGCCTTCTATAATACACAGAAAATAAACATACCTACACACACCTCACATCATAGGGACATCAAAAAACACTGTTAAATATTGTGCAAATGTTTATTACTAATAAAAATTAATTAAACAAAGTTCACAATTATCACACTATAAACACCACCATGAACATAACATGTTGCCAAATTTCACAAGAACAAAATTAGCCTACAATCAAAATTTAATTCAATACACATAAATAGTGTTCCTTGCCCAAAAAATGTAAAATTAGTACTTCAATACACATAAATAATGTTCCTTGCCCTAAAAATTTAACATTACTATTCTATTTCACGGTCTCGGCAGGAACGCTTCAACACTTGGCAACACTGTGATGCGCCGACAGTTGGCAGAGAAAGCAAAAGGCTATAAACTGGAGATTTACCCATCATCCATAATGCTTTATTGCAAAAAAACTCACTAAATCAAAGCAATATTACACAAATAAAACAAGCGTAACCACAACACATGAATCAGAATAACTATTATTCCCATTTGACAGAAAACAAAAATTATTCCTTTTTGAAATTGAAAACCACTTGGAGTTATTCCGTTTTGAAATAAAAACTATATTTTCGATATGATTTATACACAGTAATAATTCCTTATTGTTCGAAATATTTTGACACTTGATATATTTCAACTAAAGCTACGTAACGCCATCTGTAAATCAATAGCTCAAGAAATGGAGTTATTCCCTTTTGAAGAAATGCTCCACAAATATCGTTTTATTTCAACACGTAAAGGCTCGAAAGGTGTAGGTTTCTCCCTTGATTTAAAACTTATACATACATGCATTTATTATGTATCTTTATAATAAATGATACATGTGACAAAAATGGAAACCATTTTTATTATTAGAGCCGGTAAGTTTTAAGAAATTGATTGGCGTTGGTGAAGGTCATGGTGTAACTTACAAAGACCTCTTTTATTATATTCATTAACAGTTGTTTATGGTTGTCAGCGTACATTTGCATCATTAGGAAACCTCTAATATACTATTCTGTATGTGCAGCCAGGTGTATACCTATATTTTATTTTATTTTACATGTTAGCTAGATATAAAAAAACATGTTTTAGTGATGTCTCCAAATTATTAATTTTGTGTTTTGTTTGCCTGTTTTAAAATTTCTGATAATAAATTTAAGTGCAAAATATTCTTATTTCTCTTATAAAGCACAAAAGGAAAAAAATGTTCCAATGTTCCAGTGCATTTTTTGTTTTTAGAGTTTTTGTAACAACAAACGTATCCTCACTTTTTCTTTGCCGCTTTCATCATACCACTTTAAAAACAACCAAAAAATAAGTAAAATATATACAGGGTTATTCACGGAAAGCGGGTATTAGACGTTTCTCGGGATCTGTCGAGTTTAAAAATCTGAAAATTCGTATAAAAGAGGTTTCTGGGTATGGCGAATGTAACGAAAATATTTTCAACTTTGTGTCACTTCCGCTTATACCGGAAATAACACCAAACTTTGTTATTTCAAATGGAACACCCTGTATATTATTGCATATTTGGATTCCTCATGAAAATTTAGCTTGGGTTTGTGAACCATAATGCACCCTTAAACTTACTATTTTCCGAGATAATTAATATTTTTTGAAAAATTTTGGCGGTTTCTATCCTTCGGAAAAAAAATCGATATCTTCTATCATGTTGGAGATTAAGAAATTTTCTTTTCAAACTCATACAAGTTCCCTACGGTCTAACTAAAAGTGTCCCTATGATTTCACAATTTTATACAGGGTGTTTTATTTTCACAGTCGAACATTATTTTAGTTCAAACGTCAAAAAGTCATTTTTTTTAAATAGAACCCCCTATATATCTTTACAGAATCTAATAGATAATTGAATTCTGCATCAACTAATGTTACCATTCTCTATACCTATCTCTCTTGGTTTTCTCACCATAGACGAATATTTGTAAAATGTACGTACAACATCATCTTCTAAAGAAGCATAAGATGCATTACTTTCTGTACCAAAAAGTACAATCATTGAAACCCGAAGATTTTCGAAAAAGAACTGATTTCTGTGAATAGATGATCGTACGTCTTCAAGAAAATCCTGATTTTTTTAAAAGGATTATTTGGACTGATGAGGCTAAATTTTCCAAAGAAGGAATTTTTAACAGGCGAAATTTGCACAACTGGGGACAGTAAAATCCTCATGTGGTACGGGAATCGAATTTCCAGACCAAATTTAGTTTTAACGTTTTCTGCTTATTAGTAGATAACACTTTTAAGTATCATATCTACGAGGAAAATTTAAATAGTAACAAATACATGGAAATCTTGAGAACAGTAATTGAAACATTTAGTGATAGTTTGCCCCTAAATATTTATAATTCTATGTATTATCAAATGGATGGTTGCGGCCCACATAATACATGGGAAGTGTATGACGAATTAGTAGCATTGTTCGAAGATAGGTGGTTTGGATACCGAGGACCTTGGAGATGGCCAGCAAGGTCCCCTGATTTGACCCCTTTAGACTTTTACCTTTAGGTACAAACAAAAATATTGTTTATGCCACCCCGGCTACTTCCAAAGAAGATCTAAAGAATAGAGTACGGGCTGCATTTCAGCAATTAGATTCCCACGATATTCGCCAAGCCACGGTAAGTGCCGTAAATCGCAGAATATTGGCTTGTTTGGAGCAAAATGGAGGGCATTTTGAACAGTTGCTGCATTAAATATTTATTCAATGTATTCGTTAATTTTGTAAATTTTTTGTTGCAAAGTATTTTTTATAAATCTAATAATAAAATGATCTTTTGTTTTTGATGTTTATTGATTTTGTTTTCTTGATAACTAACAAATAATTATCAACTGTCCACATGATTATACTCCTTTATGATAAGAAAGGAAGCAAGTTATAACTTGTGTTGCTTAGTAACAAACAGTGCTTTGTATGTACATTTTACAAATATTCGTCTATGGTGCGAAAACCAAGAGAGATAGGTATAGAGAATGGTAATATCAGTCGATGCAGAATTCAATAGTCTATTAAATTCTGTAAAAATATACAGGGGGTTCCATTTAAAAAAAATGACTTTTTTGACGTTTGAACTAAAATAATGTTCGACTGTGAAAATAAAATACCCTGTATAAAATTGTGAAAACATAAGGACACTTTTAGTTAGACCGTAGGGAACTTGTATGAGTTTGAAAAGAAAATTTCTTAATCTCCAACATGATAGAAGATATCGATTTTTTTCCGAAGGATAGAAACCGTCAAAATTTTTCAAAAATATTAATTATCTTGGAAAATAGTAGGTTTAAGGGTGCATTATGGTACACAAACCCAAGTTAAATTTTTATGAGGAATCCAAATATGCAATAATATACAGGGTGTTCCATTTAAAATAACAAAGTTTGGTGATATTTCCGGTATAAGCGGAAGTGACACAAAGTTGAAAATATTTTCGTTAAATTCACCATACCCAGAAACCTTTTTATACGAATTTTCAGATTTTTAAACTCGACAGATCCCGAGAAACGTCTAATACCCGCTTTCCGTGAATAACCCTGTATAATATGTATACCTATACATATTAATAGCCTAGTAAAACTAATAAAAGTATCTATAACTTGGAACACAGCAAATGCACTCAGGAGGCACTGCGCCTAGCAACAAATCGAGATAATCTACTGATCGCTGGAAACCTGTTGAAATGCGTAATTCTCGACGCATGTCTGCATTCGCCCTCTACCTCCGCACGATAGTAGAGCAGATTAAGCTGATTGGAGGCCTCTGGAGACCGTTAGACCCAAGATTCGAAACAAAAAAATATTGTAAGTGATGACTTTTTTCGGAAAAAATTGAATATTGTACCTTCAAAGATTTGTTTAAACCAATATTTGCAAAACTTTTTTTTTGTGAATCAGGTGGAAAGTATGTCGTCAAGTTTCAAATTTCATCAAAAAATATTATTATTTTTTTGCTTTTTTTGAAATCTGCACAGTGAGAAATGAATCTAAAATAAAATTTAAAAATGGTGTATTTTTTAAAAAGGCAAAATTTTTTGATGAAAATCGAAATCTGCCGACATAATTTCCACTTGATTCAGAAAAATAATGTTTTGTAAACATATTTTACAAATTGTCTAAAAAATAACCTGGGGGTTGCACAATTTTTGCAACTTTTTTTCGCAAATTTTAATCGCAATTTGTTCTCTGCAAAACTTCTATATTTGTGGCCGATATTATCAACGGCTTAAAGAGACCTTCAACGTAAAGGGAGATTTACTGACAAGAAAATTTATTACAAACAAAATATGAATATCAGATAGTAATTCTATAACTTAAATAAAAATTAGATTTAATGTCTATCGTATTTCTATCTCGATTTGTATTTTGCTAGAATTGCTTCTTACTAAAACTCCCTTTACGTTAAAGGTCTCTTTATTTTGGTAGTTATGCCTTAAAGTATTGCTTGGGTCCCATGCTCCAATACTGAGACATAACTTAATCTGAATTTCACGAGCCGTCACTGACTAGCAATCTATTGAGCTCGAGGCTCCTTGCAGATACGGGACCCCTGACGCCGTCAGGCCCCCAACCGCTTAATCCGCCCCTGCACGATAGAGTGTATTACAAAGGGCCGGCTTTAATTATTACTGTAAAATAAATGTATACAAACTAACTCCTGTTCTTAAGGGGGAAATTGATAAAGCGTATATTCAGGAGTATAATATTAAAGAGCAAATTAAATACAGTATTTACTTTTTTCTTAATACCAAAATACAGGGGCGGCTCTACAGGGGAGGGGGCTGGGAGATCCCAAGTCCCCTCAACTTCTTGAGTTACATTTACAAATTAAATAAACAAATTGCGTTGGCAATATGAAATTGCCAGGAGCTATTTTATAGACGCGACGATTTTATTTATATACAGAGCATGTGCGGTAAGTTTATGGACCGGCCCTTCTAAAATTCAAAGTTTGTGGTTAAGAAAATTTGGAGAGTATGCATTGGATACATTTGTGCACATTATGACGTCATTTTAAAATTTGTATCACTATAATCTCGAAAGATATGGTGTTAAGATCCATTATTTTTTAATGGGAATAGGGGTAGTTTTTATTATTTTCTGAATGGGTCCATTTTTCTAATTACGAAAATATATCTAAGTGTGAGCTTGTATTAGGAAAATGCTGAGAAAACAATTATTCAAATCTTAACTTTGCACCAAAAAATTTAATTCAAATGAAAACAGCCTAAAAAATGCTACTTGTGTATAGTTCGTCGCGAACTTAAATTTTACCCATAGAATAACAAAATTATTATGAAAGGAAACTAATTTAAAATAATTATTGCGTGTTAAACGAGGTTACTAAAATTTTTTTTAAAAATTGGCTTTTAATTATGGGCCCCCAATTTTTTGGGTCTAGAATCGCCATTGTTAAAATATTACTGCGATCAGAAGTAATAGCCCGACGTTGAGGAACTAGAATAATGGCATAAGCACCAGTGGCGGTAGTGGATTTAGGTTATACAATATCTCAATATTGGAGCATGGAACCTAAGCAATATTTTAAGGCACGACTATCAGTACTGATTGAAGAAGTTTTGCAGAAAAAAAAATTGAAAAAAAAATTTGAGAAAAAAAAGTTACAAAAATGCGCAGCCTCCCCAGATTCTATCTAGACCATTAGCAAAATCTTCGCAAACTATTTTTTTTTTTTTCGTAATCAGATGGAAAATTTATCACCCCGTTATTTTGGTTTTCGAAAATTTAGATTTTTTGTAAAGTTATAATTTAAGTTTTTCATTATGTAAATTTCAAAACTTTACAAAAAATCAAAATCTTCGAACAGACTCGAACTTATGAATCATAAGTTTGAGTCTGTGGGATGTGCGACAAATTGCAAAAAATTTCATTTAAATAACGTAACCGAGCCTACAGTTTACTTAAGGGAAGATGGGAAAGGCGGGAAACTAAGGTCTGTAGTTTCGCCGAGGTAAATGCACCTTGTTCGAGTAGACAAATCTCGCAAGAAATTGGTGTACAAGAGTTAACAGTGCGGAATATTCTGAAAAGAAATAAGTACCACTGCTACAAAATTATGACTACCCAGGAAATTTTTCCTGAAAACCGTATGAATTATGAAACGAATGGATTTTTGTAAAACTATGATGGAAAAGGCTAATGAAAACGAAAATTTCATCAAGAATATTTTATTCACTAATGAAACATCTTTTTCCATATATTGCCGGCATAATCCTTCTATAGTTCAATATTAATCCAGGGAAAATAAACATTTGAGTGTGCCATTACGTACTCAATATCCACAAAAAGTAAATGTTTGGGCCGTCATTTTAGGTGATTATGTCATTGGTCCTATTTTCATTGACGGTAACTTAAATGCCGACAAATATTTAAACATTTTGCAGAATCAGACTATTCCGGCTGTTCAAGCTCTTGACGTCAACTTCGGGGAGATTTGGTACCAGCAAGACGGCTGTCCTGCTCATAATGCAAGAGGGTTGCAAGAGTTTTTAGACGACACTTTTTAAATGTCAGGAACGAATTTTATTACCGATTAGGGTATTGACAGACGCAACAGGGTGACATCTTTGAGCCCCCCTATAAAGTAACATTTAGAAAAAAATTGTTTTGTTTCATTTTTAATACGTTTTTTTTAATCTATTTCATTTTAGAATTTTTTATTTTATTTTCAATAGAATATTTGTTAATTTATTTTTATTTAATAGCAGAATGCCAGTTTACTTTCAGGCAAAATGGCCAAAAATTATTGAAAGAAATGCCACTGTTTTTTTGATGCATTTTATAAACAATTATGCATCAAATAACTAGAAATTCTCGAAATAAACAGGGATCCGTAGTTATTTACAGAAATAACAACTATATCCCACAACATTTTGAAATGTACTAACCACAATACCACCAACAGTGTCATCGGCTACCTGCTATGATCTGATGAAGGGCGGGCCATCGCAGCCCATGACCTAAAGATGAATAATTTATTGGCTACTACTTGCCCCGCTACTAATTACGCATACCAATGGTCGTGCTCGCAACTTCATGTAATGACAACCCCCTTTATCCCTGAATGTCTGATATGACGTTGTGCGGGAGAGGGTTACACATTAAGAGACAACGGACATACATCCAATATCCGAGTATACTACGATTAATCTCTCTCACAGAAAAAATCCCAGTGCCACGGCCGTGAATCGAACCCGGGATCCCGAGTTTTCTCGGCAAGTACGTTACCTGTAGACCACGGAGCCATATAATATATATATATATATATATATATATATATATATATATATATATATATATATATATATATATATATATATATATATATATATATATATATATATATATATATATATATATATATATATATATATATACATATTGTCTCCGGCAAAGCGCCGTGTAAACTTTATAAGAAAACAATTTTTTTCTAATATTCTACACTATATTTATAAACACATGTGCACAATTCATTTTGACACTAAGGGGCGTTTCTGGTTTTTCAATTTCAGTAGGTGGTGGCATAACGAGATGCTGATAAACTGGAATCTGAAAAAAAAAAAGAAAGAAAGGGAAGTTATATCCGAAAATTATCCATAGTCTGAATAACACTTTTAATGGTACAGTATCACATTTTGAATGAAAGATAAGTCAAAATTGGAAAAGACAAAGGAGATTGAATTGCTCCTCGAATAAAAGGTTTTCGTTACCTTCTCCAACTAATCATATTTTTTTGATTGCACGGATTAGTTTTTGGGTAACATCACTTTAAAGAATTATGTCACCTATGTAAAATGCCAAATTCCGTTTGATTAACAAGAATTAGTATAATAAGTATTAACGTCAGTAAATGTTCTTTACTGGTTGAAGATATGTTTGGAGATCGAGATCTCCAAACATCCGAAACCAGTAAGGCACTTAATGACCGCAGTGCCTATGACGTTTTTTTGCGCGCTCAAATGTTGAATAAATTTAATTAAAACTAAAAATGTAATATTTTAAAAATATATAAAACAAACAAGTCGCACATGAAAAAGTTTTCGCTTTGGTTACTATGAGTCCGATTATTTATTGTCAAGTGACATCTGCTGTCAGTGCTGTCACTAGAAATTTCTCCAAGATAAGATTTTTGTCACAACTTATTATAAAATGTGCAGGAATTATAGCATCATCAGAAGAGAACGTTGTTTTAAGCCCGAATTCTACTGCTCCAATAAATTTTAATAATTTTGAAATGTACTAACCACAATACCACCAACAGTGTCATCGGCTACCTGCTATGATCTGATGAAGGGCGGGCCATCGCAGCGCATGACCTAAAGATGAATAATTTATTGGCTACTACTTTCCAACCCGGGACCCCGAGTTTTCTCGACAAGTACATTACCTCTAGACCACGGAGCCATATAATATATATATATATATATATATATATATATATATATATATATATATATATATATATATATATATATATATATATATTTATATATATATATATATATATATATATATATATATATATATATATATATATATATATATATATATATATATATATATATATATATATATATATATATAATTGTCTTCGGCAAAGCGCCGTGTAAACTTCATAAGAAAACAATTTTTTTTCTAATATTCTACACTATATTTATAAACACATGTGCACAATTCATTTTGACACTAAGGGGGCGTTTCTGGTTTTTCAATTTCAGTAGGTGGTGGCATAACGAGATGCTGATAAACTGGAATCTGAAAAAAAGAAAGAAAGGGAAGTTATATCCGAAAATTATCCATAGTCTGAATAACACTTTTAATGGTACAGTATCACATTTTGAATGAAAGATAAGTCAAAATTGGAAAAGACAAAGGAGGTTGAGTTGCTCCTCGAATAAAAGGTTTTCGTTACCTTCTCCAACTAATCATATTTTTTTGATTGCACGGATTAGTTTTTTGGGCAGCATCACTTTAAAGAATTATGTCACCTATGTAAAATGCCAAATTCCGTTTGATTAACAAGAATTAGTATAATAAGTATTAAGGTCAGTAAATGTTCTTTACTGGTTGAAGATATGTTTGGAGATCGAGACGAAGTCGAGATCTCCAAACATCCGAAACCAGTAAGGCACTTAATGACCGCAGTGCTTATGACGTTTTTTGCGCGCTCAAATGTTGAATAAATTTAATTAAAACTAAAAATGTAATATTTTAAAAATATATAAAACAAACAAGTCGCACATGAAAAAGTTTTCGCTTTGGTTACTATGAGACCGATTATTTATTGTCAAGTGACATCTGCTGTCAGTGCTGTCACTAGAAATTTCTCCAAGATAAGATTTTTGTCACAACTTATTACAAAATGTGCAGGAATTATAGCATCATCAGAAGAGAACGTTGTTTTAAGCCCGAATTCTACTGCTCCAATAAATTTTAATAATTGTTCAAATTGTAATTTTAATTTTGTCTTTAATAAAAATTGATTTTTTAAATTTCAATATTTATTAGTTTACTTACCGCCTTTTGATCATCACTTACCAATCGCTAATTTGTAAACGTCACTTAAAATATCTCAACAAATTCAGTAAAGGTGTCAAATTATCTGAGCGTGCAAAAATATAATTTGAATTCGTAGAATGTCTGGATTAAAAGTGTATATACCGTTTTTTTAGAGGTGCAATTTAAACAATTTAACTAATCGTCATTGTTGTATATATTATCCGTTTCTAGCTTTTTCAATTTTTTCCTTATAAATCATGGTAGGTGCATACATGTCCATTGAAATATTTCTTGATATTCAAAAGGATTTCTTCGTTTTAAATAATATTTGTACTTACGTATGGAAAGGTTGTATCAAATTCAATAACTTTTGGTTTCGTTGTCCTTTCTGGAATTGAGTAATAATCTCCCAACACTGGTTTATATAATGGTTTCCCATATATTTTGCTTTCATCTACTTGAACTAAATCTTTCTGTTCTCGCCTCTGTAGTTGTTTTTTAGTTAATTTTTTTGGCAAAGACCCACCACTAAGGACCTAAAAACAGAATATTAAATATGAAATAATATAAGGTGCATATAAGTATGAATTTGTTTGTGAAAAAAGGCATGTTTTTATTTACAAGGGAGGCAAATGAGTTAGAGTATCCCAAGTAGCACACCGAGTTGTAATTTAGTAGCGCCAACGTTGTGACAGCTGTCTAAGCGTTAACGTGATTAAATTACAACTCGGTGTGCTAATTTGGACAGACTTGTTTTGTGGTAGATATGTATCTAAATAAGCAAATATGATGGAAAACTGCCACGTCTAGTTAAGAAAAACTTGTCCGTATTTAATACTATTTTTACTAAAAAGTGTTGGACCATGTTTACACACCCTAACATATTTTCAAGTCTTTTGAAGTACAGGCGAATTAACTAAACGATGATAGGTATATCTGCTGAATTAATATGACTGCAATAAGAACTTTGTTACCTCCACCAATTCATAATTGATATCTGTTATGAATTTTAGTTTTACATACCCTTAAAGTGGTAGAACTTGCAACCTTTTTTATATCTGGAGGAATTGAAAATTCAAAATTTGGATCAATAGTTTTACCAGCCTCAATTTTCTTCCACGGCTTAAAGGTACCAATGGTTTGTAGATACCGACCTCCTATGGTCCACATTCTTGAACTACAATCTGCACTGCAACTATAACATTAGCAATAAATAAATAATTTATAAATATAATTAGTATTGGCACAAAATATTAATAAAATTGAATTTTTTTAATATTACCTGATAATAATTTGACAATCGTCTAAATAAGTTAGCCCTGACACAGGCATAAAATGTCCTTTATAACTATTTAACAAAATGGGCCTTGGTTGATTCGCTATCATTCTAGATGCTCTTCCCACAAATGTATCACCCCACATATAGGGAAACATCAATCGATATTTCGGCATGCAAATATATTCTTCATCTTCAGGCAACACACAGTAGCTTTTCAATAACCAGGTTTTAATGTAACCAACTGTAGTACCTGTAAAAATAGTGCATATCAATAAGGATTGCAATTTTGTAAAGGTTTTGAACAAGCGTGTTGAGAATCTGCAAATAATCATAGAATGTAATTACATTCTAAATTGATAAACTTGCTAAATCATTTTCTGTCTTCCAAGACTTGAACAAATAAAAGCATAATATTTAATAAACAACCGAATTGAACATCTAATCTAAAAGTTATTTTACTCATCCAGAAAACATAGTCGATGCTTTTGCTGAATATTTCGAATCCTGTTATACTGATCACAATGGGCAATTAATTCCTGATGATAGCTGCAAAAATGTTATATCTAGATGCAAATAAAGGCGTTGGTCCTGATGAAATCCCTCCAATATTTTTGAAGAAGTAGTGCAATTCTTTAAGAGATGCGTTATGTAAAAAGACAAAAACCCTTTGAATCTGGAAAATTTCAAACTGTATGGAAAAATTCTACTCTGTTTCCCATATTTAAAAATGGCAACAAATCTCATATTGATTGCTATAAGGGCATTTACATTTATCTAAGCAGATGTATCTAAAGCATTTGGTAGTATCTGACACGAACTTTTAATTAGAGATCTCGCCACTATCGGTAACATATTTACGTTGGATTCAATCATATTATAGTGCCGCTCTCAAATAGTAACGTTGGTTGTGCTACGTCACGTGAAGTGCTTGCGTCTGCGGGCGTACCACAGGGATCTCATATTGGCCCAACATTGTTTCTACTATTTATGAACGATGTTGTCAATATTTTTCAGTTTTGTAAATCTCTCTCATTTGCAGACTACTTAAAATTTTATGCAATTGAACATACACCTGATAACGTAAAAGTTCAAGCTGATCTTACTAGTTTAGGTGACTGGTGTGGTAGGAATTTTCTATATCTGAATGTCAATAAACGTAAAACAATGAATTTTTATAAATAGAATAACCCTTATATTCACAGTTATCATATTTGTGGTGCGGCACTTGAATTAATAGTTATTTACGTGACAAGACCAGAAAATAATTTTTTACTGTAAAGACACTTTCCGGATGTGTTGCGTACAATATTTTTTTCTGCAATCGTTTCTGCTACACTCAAAACACTTTTAAATAAATGGAAGAAATTGACAACGATAATAATTAAGCGTCGTTACATGTACTGCAGCATTACCAGTCAGTTAGTTATCTGGTAGATGCACATGAACATATTTAGTAATGTTTATAAAAAGACATGTTTTTGTATCAAATAAAAAATAAGTACCTACCAACAAATAGAAATTCATTCTTTTCATCCGTTGTCATAGAGATTACATAATCTCCTGCTTTGTGAATTGCAGAAAAGGAAGTTATGAAGCCTCCTGCAATATGATGGTTCCACACTTGTATTACGCCATTTTCCAAAGATACCAACAAGGTTCCAGTGTCAGGTTCGCTTTTTCTAGCATTCAGAAATAAGATACAGTGCACTGCCAGTTTTCTTAAATGGAACAATTCATCTGGCATTTTCACAGTCGATACCCTTCGATCTCTCATTCTGCTAGTGTGTTTGGGACCGGGTCCTGCAAGTAATGTTCTTGTAATATACAAACAAAGTGTACAGGGCGAGTTTTATCTAATGAAACACTCTGAATTTATTTCATTTTTCAAGTTGAAAGCTATCAATACCCTATTCTGTAGCCTTCCTAATGTAAGATTTCGAATCCCAATGTCAAATATGAATCACAAATTCAAAATATACATTAAATATGCTATACATATTTATGACATCTCTTTAACTTCAAAATTGAAGAGAATCACGGGGCTCCCAATTTTTAATAAATTTGTTTTCAAAATTTGATGACAGTCATAATTTTACTATGGGAAAAATTTTGTGTGTTATCACAGTTTCGAAACAACAAGAAACCAAGACAACGAAATAGGTTGGTGTGATCATTGGTTCGGAATGGTTTCCACTCTTGAATATCACAGCAACATTAACATTATTTAAATACACTACCAAAAACAATTAAAGGATAACAAGTTAAAACTTTAATGGGTTTTTATTAAATTATGGTATTTTGGTCAAAATTGGTATGCATTTGGACTTTTCAGAACTCGAACTCGTCCATCATTAACTCATAATTTATATATCGACTCATCTAAAAATATAACTTGGCTACAGTTCTTGTAATTTCCAAAGTTGAAGTTCTCTAGAAAACAATAATCTCGCCTGCTTATGGTCAATCTAGGAGTTCTAAGTGGTCGTCTAAACCGCAGATTGAATTCTCACGCACTGCTTGGACCGAAACCTGAACTCTTCTAACATTAGAGATCACTTTTTAGAGGTGCAGTTAAAAACCGGTTTCGCAGCCCGAAATCTGTCATTGGGAGTCGGGAGCGGTTGTGGCCCGTGGCGGCCTTGACCAGGTCTTCTCGTCACAAGTCCTGTCTCTTGATGCCGGCTCGCGAGTTTAGAAACCATAGACTGTGACACATTCAGCACTTGACTTTTCTTCTTGTAAAAGCGTAACTGCTTGTATCACATCATTGGAGTTGAGGTGTCTTCTAACGTGCATTTTTCAATAACGGAGAATAAATTAGAAAAAACTATGCAGTTTTTGTTTCGACTTTTTACTAAATCACATTGTTTTTTTGTCTATTTTCAGACTTGTAACAATGCCACTTTAAATGACAACAAATAAATCATGCAAAAATAAACTAGGACCGCAATAGCCAATTTGATTAATAAATTTATGTTTTCGCCGAATAGATGACTTTTTCAAAAAGTGGTCCTTTAAATGTTTTGAGTACTTCATATATTTATTATTCAATAAATTTACAAAAATCCCCTTAAAAAATTCTCAAATTATACTAACTACGAGATATTATTACTTTAGTCCTTTACCTAGGGAAATCTAAAGAATTTGAAAATTTACTAACAAAAAAAATTCTCCCTACCAACGAATATCACATAATACAATCATATTAGTTAACATTTATTAAATATCTAGACGCAGGTTCATACCAACTTTGTTTCTTGTTTTGGCACATGTAAGGACACGTGTACCTTGAATTTTTGTAACATATTTACATATAGAGAAGTTATTGGTGAGTCACAGCAAAGTATTTTGAACCACACTGTGTTGTTTCCTCATATAATTTTATTAAAACATAATTAATTTGTTTATGCATTACCTGACGAGTGAGGCTCCATTGTTGGCGGTTTCTTTTCCTTCCCTTGAACTGATTTCCTTCTCTGGTGAATGTATTCGTCCTTAGGTTTCTCTTTAGTTTTATTCAAACGATATTGTATTTTAATTCTTAATGTGGGATTTGCGACATTAAACTTTTTGTAAGGCTGCCCAGTTTCCAAACGCCATAGAATAAGCTCCCCAACGTAAGAACTGGTGGCCACCGTTTCGGGAACTCTGACTGCTGCAGCGCTTATGTCTTCGGTATGACGAAGGTCCCAGTCTTTGCTACATTTATTTTAAATTTGTTAAAATATGTAGTATATTTTGGCACTTTATTCTTATTATTTTGATGAATCAACTCTCGCATACATATTTTGAGCAGTAGTTTATTCATAATTTTGCAAGCATCTAGAAGTACTATAAAGTCAGATGGACGTAGGGCTTCAATTGCTTGAACTGCAAATTAGCAGCGCAAAAAGAAACACATGCAAAAGCAAATGTCAGCTATAACTATCTGCATAATGTAAAGGGTAATTTGTTATGCTATAGGCCAGCCTTTAGGATCATCTACACTGAAATAGTGGCTAGCAAACTAGACTTACAGTAGTCCAGATTAAAGATCCCCTTAATATGCAGTACCATTCATTCACTACGATGACAATCATCCATCACTCATCTAAAAAATTTGTTTCTTGTTGCAGACTTTCTCTCGAAAATGAAAATATATAGCCCTTTTTGAAAAAATACCTGTATGCTCCTCCTACACCAACGACTTCTCCAGTATCAGAAAATTCAGTGATTAGTCTGTTCCAGCCTGTGGCCATGATGCGTCCTTTGACCCAAATAAGTGACTGAATTTCTGACCATTTCTCAATGGTCATGTTTCGTAAACAAGTTCCCGTGTTAAAATTCCATATTTTGAGAGTTCCATCATGGGCTCCAGTTAACAAACGTTGAAAACCGGGATCAAAAGTAGCTGCTGTGATTTCCACAGGCTTTATTTCACCATGCAGCATGACGGTATGAGCTTCCTTTATAACCAAGAGACGCCTACCATCCCAAGGGTCCCACGCTAATACGTAACTATCCAAACCACACGTCACTATGCACTATACAGAATACGAAAAACAGTATAAAATTTAAGCTGATTGCAATATTTGCTGATAAGTAATTACTACTGAGTAACACGTGGTTTTCCATAAAACACCAAAACTCCATATTAAACTGCATTTGACACGCGTTTTGCCAGCCAAGATGATATCCTCTATAGATGATTAAAAATAACCTCATGCTAACGATGTATCCTATTAATACCTAAACTATTGTCACGGTTCGGTGAATCGTGACTCACTAACCAGTATAGAAAACTATATGGGGTTAATCCTCTGTCACTATTCATATTATTTTTACACTCTGCAATTTACAAGCTTTTAAATTCAGCTGCCTAGCATTTGTTACATTCCCAATTAATTTTAAATAGCTACTATCTATTTTATGGTTGTTCTCAAACGCATGTTGGGCAACTCTAGACTTATCTGTTCTACCATATTTGAAATGGGCCGTATGCTCCTTGAATCTAGTTTAAATGGATCATCTAGTTTGTTCAACATACTTTTGATTACAATCCTTACAGTTAATTGTAAATCCCCAGCTTTTCATTAATTCAATTTGTCTTTTGGATTACCTAAAAATTGTTGCAGTTTATTTTCTGATGACCGAACCAATACCATATCTTTAAAAATCCTATCAATACTTGTAACGGTCCGTTTGTTTAAATAAATAATTTAGACCACATTCCTTATAAATTATATGGAGATGATTTGATTTAGCAGTTAAGAACAGAATAGTTTTACTAAACCTTATTGTATTAGCTATTCAGTACGCCGCTACTGTGCGGGAGAAAAAAGTCATATATGAAGAGGTGCCGTCGCGTGCACTCAGGAACAAATTGGGAGGTGCTTTCCGCCGAAGCGGCGAAATGCGGGGAGACAGGCTGGCTCGAGACACGATAGCTGTGTGGTTAACATTTTCGTTTAAGCTTGGTAACGTTTGTGTTAGAAAACTGTTGGAAAGGCGATGCTACTTGTGGAGGTAGCTGAGCTTGCTGAAATTCCTTAAGCTTAGGCCGTATATTCGTCACGGGAGCAACAAGTAAGACTGTTTAATTATATTGTCTTCTCGATCAAAAATATGTAAATGTCGAAAAAAGTTTAACTTCGAACACCCTATGTACCTAGGCACCACCACCCATTGACTTGTGGTCAGACTTTGAGTGCCTCGCGTATGAACAATGAATCGTTGTCATGAAGATTTGCAAATCAGTTCTATACTTTGAAACTAAATTCGTTTAATGTACTTTACATTTATTTTGTGCTTGGTTATCATTGACCATTTAAACAGCAACACATATTTTCTATCTTATAATGATAACCGGTTGTTTTAAAGTTAAGGAATAACAACATTATATTTTAAACATAAAAGATGGTGGCGCATAAATGAGTTGGTTTTACGTTTTTGTACCATTTGTGTATGCGATTGCTTATCTGACTTTGTTCTAATTTTTATCTAGTTATAAGTTGATTTGATTTATTTGGGTAATCACTTTGCTTCCCCGCCCAGAGAAGAGAGTCGTAAATATTGCTTATTTCGAATAAATGTGTTTTGCTATTAAATTTTTTGTTTTATTCAATAAAATTTAATTTAACTAATTTAATGATAGAGTGACAGACGTTATATACTACGGGTAAATCAAGAATCGTATGCAGTCGATACAAATTTCGGATTTTCTCTTTCATCTTGAGAGGTCGAGGAATTTCTAATTTCTCTTTAAATTTACGTTTCTTAATTATTTTATCAGCTACACTTACAGAATATCCATTACTTACTCACAGCTATATCCTTAATCAATGTCTTTACTTTCTCAAATCTCTGCTTATTGAAAGGAAAGCTTAAAAGGCGACGAATTAGAAAATTAAAACTCGTCATTTTGTGTTGAGCACAATGGTGAGAGTCATTAGGGATATATCTTAAAATACTGGTATCTTTTCTGTATATGTCAAATCATAACATTCATAACTTATTTACACTATTTCTAATTATTATTAGTACATCTAAAAATGGTTTGTTATCCACAGTATTCAATTTCATATGTGAATTTAACTGTTTTGTATCAGGCACTGCAAAAGTATCATCCACATACCTAAGCCAAATCCCTGGGAAATACTCGATTTCGTCTTTTTCTTCTGATTCGAATCTATTCATGAAGAGTCTGGCAACGAATGATGACAAAGTTACCCATTGCTGACTCTTCATGTTGTTCGAAGAAATTATCACTGAATCGAAAGCAATTTGGTTTCATGCAAAGTTTGGTGAGTTGAATATATTCTTTTACTACATCTTGACCGAGATTGTTTGATACGAGTATATCCTCAAGGTAGGTCAAGGTCTGTGGTATTGGAACACTAGGAAACAATGAAGAACCATCAAAGGATATCAACATTTCTTCTGCTTGCAACTAGATATTTTTCGTCTGATTAATGAAATCATTTAAATTAATCACAAAGAAATTAGGTGGTGCAAAGGGTATACTTTCGACCCCTTCTGCTAACAATAATTTTGAAAGGTGGTAAGTCGGTGATACAATTGCTGAAACAATAAGGTGCACCTACTTTCCTGGTTTATGTACCTTGGAGTAGTGCAGGTATACTTGGACTGGATAGAAGACTCAATTATTTCTAAGATACAGGGTGTTAAAATGTCTCTGGAACTAATCGAAATATTTTAATAAACTTTGGTAAAAGTAAATGTTTCTTAAACAGCTGTGTTCTTATGATAAGTTTCATTTCCCTGCTCTAACCAGGGCAGAAAATAAATTGTACACCACTGAATAAGTTCAAAACTTTTTGCATCTTGAAAATATTTCTGTAATATGTGCAAAGGTAGGAAATTTAGGAAATTTACTATAAAGACTGTAGTCAATTCAAATATATGTTGGACAAACGATGATCACCAAATAAAACGAGATTAAAAAAAAATCCATCCACAATATATTTACAACCTAATATTAATTGGAAACATACGCCAAATAATAATACTGTTACGCCACTGGACTGTGTAGACTGGATAGATGGACCTAGAATTATACGAGAACGTCCGGGAATGTTCTGGAAACTTCTAGACCGTGCAAGAATGTGTATATAAGGCGCATGGTGGGCCGAGAAATCAGTCTGAATTTAGAATTGAACGAGTGAAAAAGAAATAAGATAGAGACTTATAACTTATGTGTTTAATTATGATTTTAGTTAAGGCATTCATTAATTTATTATCGTTAATTATCAATTAGTTAATAAAGTAAGGAGTAAGAAGTGTTACCTGGACTTCCATTCAACCAATCCACGGTGTGGGGTGTTTGTGTGGATAGCAAACACGTGACATTACAAATAGCAGACAATTAAGAACCCACAATTTCGTGTAAATAGGCTACCTTCTTAGTTTATGATAATTTTTAATCATCTCCAGACGGAAGTTTTTGCTAAATACCTAAATATTAATTCTTTATCTCCAGGTGACTCAGTTGTTGATGAAACGTGCGTCGAATTTGGTGTTCAGTGTTTTGGTGTTTGTGGACATCATTTAGTGTCAGGGTCACGTCAAAGGTTCCTATTCTCTTCAGGGGTAAATAACTTTATAATTTAAATTTTTTTTGCGCTGTAAATTATTGGAAAATAACTGAAAAGTCATCATTAAAACTAAAAATGATTACTTTAAATTAAAACACTAAAAGTGGCCCTGAACGTTGTATTAAGCAATCATTATTACGTTTACTAATGTAATAAAATATTAAATACTTATTGTATCTATGTTAATCATGCAAATTTTTACCTTAAATAGTTTATTGTATAGCACTACTGCCACTCCACTAGTATGCGTGTTTCCATCGGTATGTTCAGAGCTCTGTTTAGGGCTTAGTGGTAATACGGCAATCATGACACTGCCGATGATCAATTGTCTACTTTGCGGATTGTAAAGGGTCGTCAGATCACTTCTCTCCCTAATTGTGGTGGTAATTCCAAGTATGTCTGCAAAATACATTGCAAGCCAATGTCCCACACCTTTATGCATTTATCTTTTGACATACTATATAGTCTCTTTCCGCCATCCTGGAATACCATTTGAACAATCCCATAATGATGCCCGTAGAAGGAACAAATTGGCCTGCGTGGTATAAATGGATTCCATATACGTACTAAACAGTCCGGACCCCCAGTCGCCACAACATGGACTCCTTCTTCAAGTGCAAAACACCAAACGCCCAAAGTGATTTTGTAAACATAATTGGTTTTACCTTCCGTGGTATCTGTCATTATGAGAGCTTTTGGACATTGAGCGCAGGAAACTACACTGTGTAATGTTGGGTAGTAAGAAACCTGTCTTATATAGTCTGTATGAAGTTTCGGATATTCCACCACTTGGACATTTGGTAATAAACCCTTCAGGACGCGTTCATAACGAACATGTAATAAAGGAATTCCTGGCTGACTTCTAAATATTCCTCTTGCCTCTGTTTGAAAGTACATAACTCTTACGCTTCCTCCCATGTCTCCAAGAATTAATTTAGATGGAACATTTATATCTTTACTAAATGTGTAATACATTGCTGTTACAGCATCTGGCAACGAGGAAATCATTACGCGTAGTTCGAATTTTCTAGCAGAGGTATCGTAGAATCTCAAGTCTCTTTCCGAGCTGGAGGTACAGATCACACTCACATCTGCTAATACAGCCATGTCTGTTACCCAGGTGGTCTGAATTTTCAATAAAGGACAAGAAGATTGCACAGTTCTTTCCAGTTGCATGTCCAGTGACCAGTAGTTTATAGTCCCGTCATGGCTGCACGTAATGATACTTCCATCATGCCAAGTGCTGGACCGATCTGGTTTCACTGTTGGATAAAAAGTTATTCTATTAATGCAATGACGGTGATTGCTTTTTATCATTGTTGGTGGAACAGGAATTGGTTCGTCTAGAGTTTTGTACTCCTGACCAACTTCTTGTTGCTGGAATCCGAGGATTAGGTAGGATATGAATTCGTCCCATGTCACAAAGCCGTTGCTAGAAAATAAAATAATCATTAAATTATTGTGAATGTAAGTTAAAAAACTTAAATGTGTAAATATAAATAAAAGAAACATTGTTTTCCTCTTTTAAATAAAATATGATATTACATCCTGTGAATCCTGTGATGGCACAAATGAGTAGTATGTGATACTTTGAAGGATCCTTTGGTTTTAAAGATACTGTACCATTTTTTTCCTAGTCCCACGACTTGATCTTTTGAAAAGAGAGTCGTCGGTCTATCCGGGTAACGTTAACAATAAGATAAAAAAGCCAGTGTCTTCACAAGTACAAAAGTATTTTTATCTGTTTTCAATTTTGTGTCAATAACTGCCGAATTCTGACTGTTGGGATTTGGTGCCAACACTTTCAAAATCTTTCACGATGAGCAAATACATTCTAGAACATCCATTTTCAGATATATTACTAGAACTAGGAGTAAAACACCCCTTTCTTTTAAAATAGGTTAGTCTAGGAACCAGGCAATCACCACTGTGGGAGTAAAGTACAGACAAATCAGCTATTGCACATAAAGGTGAATAAAAATACTGGCGCAAAAAATCGTATTTACAGTTGCCCCGTTACTTTCATTTGGAATAACTTAAGAATTACAAAGGGAACTTTCGGATAATCACAAATAAATGGTGCAAATATTTCGCACACAAAAATTATTACTTGTTCTAAATAAATTCAGTTATCAGTATTAGGTCAATCTATATCATACGTCAATGTCTAATTAAAAATACAACAAAAATTAATATTTCTTTTTACCAAGAAGCATTCATTCTCTTAAATATGGTATCAAACTTTTCTTCATCGTAATCAATATTTGCAAGTTTAATTAAAATATCGCGCAGATGTTTCTTATTCATCCTTCTTTCATCTTCTTTATTGAACGCATCATGTAATTTAATTATTTCCCCTTCATCCAACAGTTCATGAAGCTTTAAGTGTGTATCTTTAAATTTTTTTTCTTTCTGTAAATATTCTTTTTTTACGCCTGCCGCCGCCTTTTGTATGTTGAGACATGGGAAGACAATTATCAACAGGTGGAAAACGAATATTAATCAATATATGTGTTACCATGGCTTTACATACAAACAGTAACAAACTCGATTTATAAATATATTGTTTGATATTTGGAACAAAAAAGTAATGTTTTTAACAGTGAAAAGTTATAACAAAGAACAAATTGCAAACAAAAATATTATGGTATGTGGAGCATAACATTGACACGTTTAAAATAGAAAATCTTGCTTTCTGACAATCAAAAAAAAGAAAAATTATGGATCCTATGTACTTAGCTTTAAGTTTATTTAGAAGAAGACGATATGATAAATGTGTGGACATATGTACAAGTATTTTGGATAAACAGCCTTTAGATCAAGCCGCTTGGTGTCTAAAAATGAGAGCCCTCACTGAGAGAGTATATGTGGATGACATAGAAAGTGAGGAAATTTCAGAAACTGATTTTTTAGACGATAATGCTGTAGCTACTGCACCTCGACCAGGAACTTCTATGAAAACTGCAGAGCAACCAAAGACTGGTGCCTTGGGGTACGTTATAGATAATGATCTTATAATTCGTATTTTTTGTGAAAAATAGTTGCTGCAATGCTTCAAATCAGTGGTTTTCAACTTATGTGGTGTCTGTACTCTGGGGGTACGTGAAGAAGTGCATAATGCTTAGATACCTAGCTCTAAAATTTTCTAAAAATACGTAATTTGCGACAATATTACTGTCTTTGCTGTGGCCGATCGAGTTGACTCAATGAATAAAAAGTTTACTTGTCTGCAAAGAGACCGAACTGAAATTTTTGAGTACCTCCATGATTTTCTAACATAACAGAATAATTTACATATTGATGATATAATTGACCACTGTGAAGGCACTAATAATTACATTTCATGAATACTTTCCAAAGATTGAAAACGACATTTACTGGTACAAATTTCTTTTAAAGATGATTGCCTATCCTTAGCTAATTTGGAAATCAAATAAATAGTACAAAATTAATAATTGACATATCCACGAATTTTGTTCTAAAAACTTCTTTTGAAAAAAAGTTAGTTATGTTTTTGGCTGCAAGCTCTTAGAGATTACCCTATCATGCAGATGTAGCTCTACAATTTTTTATTCCATTTGCAAGTAAATTCGCATAAATATGCGAAAGAGCATTTTTTCCATATATCATTATCAAAAATAAATATCCGAATAAATTAAATGCTGAACCCAACTTGAGTCTTTACCTGTGTCAAATAGACCCAAACTTCCAAAAACTCCGTTCCTCAAAGAAAAATCAAGGTTCTCATTGAAATCTCGTTGACTATACTATTAACATTATTCTTCAGCGTTCGAATTATTATTTAATATAAATTTTGTATTGCCTAGCAACAATATATGCATAAAATTTTATTAAATAAATGCGTTTTATTTAAAAAAATCAAAAGGGGTACAGAATTGTGTTCGTAATTTACAAGAGGTACGTGGATATCAAATGGTTGAAAACCGTTGCTTTACACCATGGGTAAAAAAACATTCATTAAAAACAATTTTGGTTTATACAATTAGCATTGTTCTTTAGGCACAATATTTAAAAACAGTAATGGAAATGTATCTACTCAGTTCTAGACCACGTACAGCTACTGGACGTCCAATATCTGGAGTAGCGCGGCCGGGTACGCAAACTCGACCAGGATCAGCTCTGGATCGTTTGAGGACAGCTCGGCCGGTAACGGGACAGTCAGCTAGAGCTATCCGCTTGGGAACTGCAGCAATGTTGTCACAGAAAGATGGACCTTTTATTCAAGTATCCAGATTAAATATTTCAAAATATGCCAAAAATTCAAGCTTATCTAAACCGTTGTTTGAGTATCTCTTTTATCATGAAGGAGATGTAAGAAATGCGATGGAACTTGCAGTTCAAGCAACACAGTTTTGCGAATTTAAAGACTGGTGGTGGAAAGTGCAATTAGCAAAATGCTATATAGCACTAAATTTGATCAGGGAAGCTGAGCAACAGTTGAGAAGTGCTCTTAACCAGCAATACCATGTTGAGACCTTTATTCGACTAACTAGAATATATATTAGATTAGGTAATAATTTTATTAATTTCAAAATATTAAATAAACAATGTCTTATTTCCTGCCATTGGATAATTTAATAATTAAATAATTAATTATTTATATAAAGAACATGATTTAGTAAAGATGGGTAATATGTAATGCAAAGAAAATTATATATACGTGGCTGATAGCTACAATATCGTCTAATTTAAAAGGCTGTTGAATGTGTTGCCCGGTATTCACTCTTGACTTTACCTATTTAATTTATAACTTTCGATTTGAAATTATACGGCCTTTTAAATTAGACGATACTGTACATAAAAATACATTGATACAAGAGTCTTTCTGAATTATTTTCTAGTGCCATGCTTGAATTATATCTTCTGCACCATTGACTGGTACTATGTTTTTTTTTTTTTTAGGAAAAGTACATAGAATTTTATTTTTAACTAACAGGAGAAAATTATTGTTCAATTTTCAAGATTTTTTATTTAAATTGTGTGTGTTGCTAACAACATGTTACAGTATCCAAACTTTTAGAAGGTACTATGTTTTCTTAGAATACAGGTCTGGTTATTCACTAACAGATGGAGCTGACAAGATTCTTTACGAGAATGTTGTAGAAATAATATACAGGGTATTTCCTAAGCACGTATCATCGTAAAAGTTCGAAATATAAATATATTTTAAAGATATTTTATATATATATACATATATATATATATATATATATATATATATATATATATATATATATATATATATATATATATATATATATATATATATATATATATATATATATATATATATATATATATATATATATATATATATATATATATATATATCGACGCTTAAGAAACAATACCTCGTATCTCCATTTTTGTCAAAACTCGGTTTAGAATTTTAAATTAATGTCTACTCCTATGCCCAACAGTTCCCAATATCTTGTATCTCCAAGATTAATATTGATACCAAAAACTCTACTTCCATGATAAAAATAACATGTAGGTTTCATATCTATTAATAAGAAAACTTATTTTTGTTCGTCTCCTGTAAAACTGCTAATTTGGAGATAAGAGGTATTGTTTCTTAAGCGTCGATATATATATACATATATATAAATATATATATATATATATATATATATATATATATATATATATATATATATATATATATATATATATATATATATATATATATATATATATATATATATATATATATATATATATATATATATATATATGTATATAAGGTTTTCTATTAGTACCTATATCGTTTGTGGCAGAAAACCTAGTTTACTTTAATTGAATTGTTTGTCCACAAAATTTATTTGGCATTTGTAATTAATAATATTCCCAAAATATTAATTTTCATAACATTATACTGGAATAGAATCTAGGAAATAGCAAAGTGGTAGGAATCTACAATATTAGTAGTATTAGCAGTTAAAAAAAATCTGTTTGAAGGTATTCAAACAGATTTTTTTTTTTGAATTTTCTTAGATCAACCTCTATCAGCGACAGAAATTAGTAAATCAGGTTTGGACATTTTTCCAAAGGATGTATCCATAATGACTGAGTTAGCTCGTTTATCAGAAGCATTAAACGATACACCATCTTCAGTGAGATATTACCGAAACATAGTGATTGAAGATGCCATGAATACTGAGGCAATAGCTTGCATTGGCATGTATCATTTTTATAATAATCAACCAGAATTGGCATTAAGATATTACAGGTAGGAAAATATACTTTAATATGCACTTAATTGAATAATGCAGGTTGATGTATAATTGGAGATCGGGTGGTAGCGATAAAATCCAGAGACGACTTTAATAGATATAATATTATAGTGTAAATACCTAATGAAGCATTTCCGGAGTGGTTTGGAACCTTTGATGTGAAGATAACACTGACGTAGTTTTCTACGAAACACCAAAACGCTAAATAATGCGCGTCGAATGCAGTATATATTGTTTTGGTGTTTTGTGGAAAACTACGTCAGTGTTAAGCATTCTCAAACAATATGAAATGATAACGTATTCTTATGTACTATGCAATAAATCTGTTTTCTTTATAAAAATGGGACCAAACTGTTAAAGGTTTTTGTCAGGTAACTGAACAACTTGCAGATATAAAGAACAATTACTTACTGACCGTTATCTTGACGGGGATGTTTGTTATTGTCGAGTGTCCAATAGCAATGCGAATGCATAGATAGATACAGGCAAATCCGCCTTGGCTATCACGTTTACGCCCATCGGTCCATGCTGAATACACTCTAAATATGTAATACCTATAGAACGTGTATGTGAATAACACGTTGATATATAAACAGAGTGAAATAAAGGACAACTCTTTTAAAACATTTTGTTCAATTCCTTCATAGGATAAAGTGAACTTGTGGATTATTGATTGCACGGTGTTGCAATTTAACGACACAGAATTATATTGCACAAGCTGTAAAAAATTGCTTTCGTGTAACGTCAGAGCAAACATTAAGAGACACATATTTTCAGACAGTAAAAAGTGTGTGTGGTAATATTACAGATATTTGGACAATTTTTGCAAAAGTGTAGGTATTAGTGGGCAGTATACCAATGTTTAGGTACCATTGGAAAAGGCACTAAGAAAAAAATATGCGTTACACAAAAAATTTATTCTGACCTGAATGACAAATACGTGGATGAAACCACCAATGCTTGCGGCTGGCGAATGTTTTACTGGGTGTATTAGTATAAGTAATGTATTTCTACTTTTGTGATCGCTAGCTAAAAATATATACATGTGTGTGTTAGTGTTACATTTACCAGTTCTTTCAGCCCTCTTCGTATTAACTTTGGATGTTACCGAACTAGCCAAAATAGCCACAAGGTAAGATATTGTCATATATGCATGAACATTACGCGGTGACTTATCACCTAGCGTTATAACTCATAACCCTGGAATTGATATCATTTATCGCTACTTCCTGATCTCTATTTATAATAGACCCTCATTACTAGAAGTAATATATCGAAATATATCTCTAAAAAAAATGAGCCAAAAAAATAAAAGTAAAGAGGTTTAAAACAGAGGAAAAGGTTCATGGTTTTTACAAGGTTACCTGTAAATCATCTACACTAATGCCACTGAAAGTATTTTGTAAGTGGTTTTGAAAGTATGTGGCTTTTTAACTAAAATCTCTGGATTTTCACCAGATGAGATCTTCGTGTCTCAGTATTTACGTTGGTTGATCTAGCGACTGCAACATTCTTATTATACTAGCCTATTATATCCCACAACACAAATTATTAAAAATCCTTAATTAAATGTTATAACATAACCATTAACAATTATTTCCGAATGTTCTCAAATTTTACTAACTGGGCTATTCCAGTTAGCAAAATTTGAGGAGCAAATTTTCAAAAGGGTAATAGTACCCTTTTGAAAATTTAGAATTTGCTCCTCATGTACTGCATTCGACGCGCGTTTCAGCAACTAAGTTGGTATTACCTGGAGAGGATTAAAACTGTTTTAATAATCTCCAGATGATGCCGACTTGGTTGGTGAAATGCGCGTTGAGTCCAGTATATGGTGTTTTGCTGTTCTGTAGAAAAGCACGTCAGTGTTGGCTTTGTTAATATAATATAGTGATTTGTCTAAAATGTAAATCCGTATGATAATACGAAACTACTAGTTAGAATTGACACTCATAGTCTCAATTTACTATTTGAAATGCCTTAAAGATAAATTTAATAATTAAGATGAAGTGAAAAAAAATAAAACGCATATAAACAGTTTTCCCACTCACATTACATACAAATTAAAATTAATTATGACGATGTCGTGTCGACGAATTATAAATTATTCATAAACCAAGTCTCCTCTTCCTTCATCCAGTTGACCATAGAATGATAAAGATAAGCAGCTTTCACTAATTTAATTTAGCAAATACATTATTATAAAATTTTTCAGACGCGTCTTAGCGATGGGCGCCCACTCCGCCGAGTTATATAACAATCTGGGCCTGTGTTGTCTGTATTCACAGCAGCTGGACCTCACGCTTGCCTGTTTCCAGCGAGCTTTAGATCTTGCCACGGATCCTCTGATTAGGGCTGAGGTCTGGTATAACTTATCTCACATAGCAATAGTAAGTATTCGGAGGTTATACAGGGTGTCCCTGAAAGGTATGTACAAAAAGCTATTATATATTATCGAGACCAAAAAAACGTCTATTGGCCCCATCATTATCCGACATCTGCTAAATTTTAAAAATTATTTACAATTCCTTTAAAATAAGTTGAATGATTTACAAAAATTGCTTCACCAAGGTATATGGGTTACATATGACGTGGTACCCTTACATTTTATTTTAAATGTCCGTCAGCATTTAAACTAACTATTCCCAAATAGATTGATTGGTAGAGGCATGATGCTTTGGTATACCAGCCACAACGTTTTCCCGACGTAATGCCGTGTGATTAATTTTTATGGGGCGTTTTAAAACCGTGATGAATTCTACTCCTGTAAATATAGAAGAATGCCCTAAACTCTCTAAAAGTAAGTGCTGAATGGTTCCTAACAGTACACTGGTGTATTTAATGGACCAATACATATAGTTTCTTCTTTAATAGCAAGCATTTTCTTTTCGCTAAACTTTGACAACATTTTGTAAGAGGCAAAAAAGTTGGCAATAAGTTTGTCTAACTCTAAAGAAAGTTAAATCTATTAGACAACTTATTGAAAAAAGTTGGACATCTTTGTAAATGGATGAAAAACTTTTGATCACTTGCACTGTCGTGACGACCAAAAAGATTACATCAAAGAACATCCATTGCCAGTACAGATAATCATCCCTAATTTAGTCATACTCTTCTTTGATTTAAAAAAATATTTTTTTTAAGAATGTTGACCATCGATAGTGACTAAACGAATTATTTTTGGATATGGATAAGTGGGATTCAATCATTTTATTCTATTTTCTGGGATATATGATAGCTTTCCATACAGACGTTTCAGACACTCTGAATATTAGAATACGGATTGAATTTGTTGTTTATTTTTTCTAATATACAGAAACACGTATATGATTAACTGTTATACAAAAGATAATAATAATGAATAATTAATCCTGAGACAGAAGCGACTGACGTGTGGTAGGCGATAACTATAAGTTATCTTTATTTATATAATTCTTCTGTCCGGGTGTATGTGACTGAACTCCTCCTAAACGGCTGGACCGATTTTGATGAAATTTTTTGTGTGTGTTCCAGTGGATTCGAGAATGGTTTAGATTCACAATTCAGTCCACTGGAAAATGTTTATTTAATTAATTTTTTATTTATTTGATCTTCCGGCAGGACAACGTCTGTCGGATCCGCTAGTTTATCTATAAATTCCAAATACAATTTGGCATAAGCGTGTTTAAAAAATTTGTTCGCTCGTTCACCGCACGCTTGACACCCGCCCGCTTTTCAGTCTGGCCGACACCTTAGGTCTTATATTCGTAAGGCGATTTTGTGGACATACTAAGGGACATAAAATACATCACAATCACAAGATTGTTCAGTTTCTCTTTTTTGTCGCTGTCGGTATTACAAATATGTCATTATCCAGAGTCAAAGAATTATTTTGAAGGTCAATGAGAGCGAGGAAGACACCACAATTTCGACAATTACAATATTAAATAAGGATGGAAACGGTCAAGAAAGCATTACTCACACAGTTCTCAATTGGCGGCGGGCGCGGTCGTTTCTATCCTTATTAACACGCTTTTATTAGCTTCACTTGTATGTTTGTTTGTTTGTTTGTTTGTTTGTAACCGACTCCTTGGACTCGATTTTGACCCACTTTAAACGGACAGATTTAATTGAAACTTTGTACACTTACGAAGAACCGGTAACAATACAATAATTTGATAAGTTTATATCATTATCCTGATCAGGATCGCCAGTCCTTTCCTCACGTATCCTCTGCGTGCTGCGTGAGAGCAAGAGGCTTAGTAAGTATATTCCGCGATTCTCAGTTCGGTCGTTGGCTGAACGGCCAAGTCTTAGTCGACGCGAAACGACGGACTCCTCGGGCGTGAGTTCAAATCCCATGGCTGAAATAAAAAAATAATTTTTTTTTTCAGAAATATCTGTTGGATCGTAATATGTTATAATATCAGCATCAATAAGCAATATAAATATAGTTTAAAAAAACTACAAAACATGCTTTCATAACACATCAAACTAAAAAGTGAAAAATAAATATAGTTTAAAAAAACTAAAAAACACGCTTTTAAAGCACATCAAACTAAAAAAGTGAAAAATAATTATTAATATAAACTGAAAACAATAATGAACGAAAAATACTAGTATTATTGTGAAAAAAGCGTGGGGCGCTTTGTGCCATATTTTTCGTATATCGAGCAACCCACGCTTTTTTCACAATAATACTAGTATTTTTCGTTCATTATTGTTTTCAGTTTATATTAATAATTATTTTTCACTTTTTTAGTTTGATGTGCTTTAAAAGCGTGTTTTTTAGTTTTTTTAAACTATATTTATTTTATACTTACAATTGCCAGAATTGTATCGTTTTCCTCGCATTAAACGTTAAATGTAAAATACCAAAATTGAATTTTGCTCAGTCTGTATGTGTACTAATAACTAATTTTTAATTAAATAATTTAACACGAATCACAAAATTATGTTAAAATTTACACAGTGTGGAACCATAGGTAGCAAACAAAATTATGGAAATGTAACTAGGACAGAAAACTATTATTTGAATATTCAGAAATAAAATGGCTAACACCATTATGTATATAGCTATTTTCTGGTTCACAACTATTTACCTTACTAATGTAAATCTTTACTTAATTATTATCAAATAATTTCACATTTTAGTATTTAACAAAGGATTATTTTTGTATTTAATAACTGATCCAATAATATTATTGGAGGTATTATATAGTTGATTGGACAAAAGAATATGCATATATATATATATATATATATATATATATATATATATATATATATATATATATATATCCGTATACATGGGTGTGCGTCTGTGTAAGTAAATAAATCAATCGATAATAATATCCAGGTTAGAAAGTACATCTAATTGACTGAGAAAAACTTACATGTATATATTATGCACAACCCTGTATATATAGATAACCCGTATACTGTGTATGTCGGTATAAGTAAATTAATGTGGCAACTTCGGTAAAATGAAAATAAATAAATTTTTAACAAATGAACACTACTGTACAGATTTAAAACGTAAAGTGTTTAATATAAAGGTGGATTTATGCAGACATATTTATCACTTATCATTTGAGATTGAACATTTAGCATTTAACATTTATGAGTTAAAATCTCACAACGTAATGAACCAATTTATGCAGCGTATTTATCATTTAGCATTTTACATTTAAGAATTGGCCAACTTGTAACTTTTGGATTAAATGTTAAATGAAAATCGTACTGCGCATGCATAAATATGTGAGGTTAGGTTACAAATATCCAACTTAATTATTTATTGGTTGTCATCATATGGACAAGAACAGAAATTTTAAATTCGATTGGATGCTTCTTAAATAATGAGTTATAAATAAATTGTGCATAAATGCCCATTGGCATTCTTAAATCTCCCATTTAAATGCTAAATGTTAAATCTTAAATGATAAATGATAAATGTGTCTGCATAAATCTACTTCAAATGATTTTAAATTTAAGTATCAGAGGCTAATACGGTTATAAACTGTTAGACAAAATTTGATGGTCTTTAAACGTTTATCAGCACGCACAGTTGTCTCTACTATTTCCTCTAGGTGTACGGGAAATGTCCAGGCAAGAGGTTAATCGGGTGTACTCAACCTAAATATTATACCCAGAATGTTCCAAGATGGTTAGCAATTTCTAGAGGCATAAACAACAGGTGTTTTAGATAAACCCCACCAAGGAAAACTCTAAAATCAATACCACGAACTAATAAATGCTCCTTGTTTAAGAGTTAACAATAATTGTTATTTAGATAAATATAAATTTAGCATAGCTCTATGGAGGGCGTCAGAAGATGCACTTGATGCAACACAATAACTGTAAAGAAACGTTGTTCTAAATTCTCTTGCAGAGATAAGATTTTCATAATATAACAACAGTAAATAATTATTAAACGGTAATATGAAAATCACAAAAAGTCGTTGATAATGGATAAGTATATCCCAAAACTATGGATTACAGAAATAACTTTCCACTTTCGCACGACGAACAACTCTTAACTAAAGTAAAAGAAAAATTGCCGATAAAATAGTAACATTTTTTTTTACTAATCTAGAAATACCAAATAATCTGACGAACATTAGCCAACTCTTGGGAAGGAAAAATGGTATTAATTCTTAAAACAGTGAAATCAAATGAAGTGATTTTAACCATAGTGTTATAAAATGTCCTTCTGGGGAACTTTATTGCATTCGATAATATTACTTAAAAAATAAGACATTAAAATTATTAGCTTAATAAATGTATAAAATTTTAGTGCGCGCCTATGGTGCGTCAGTAACAGTGATAAAACATTTATATCCCTAAATATAAGAAACTACGGACGGATGCTTTTCAATATAACACACTTATATTAGAGGACATCTTAAGTTAACAAAATTAATATAGTTTAATTTTATTTCATTTTTTATTTAATAAAGAATTTTATTTAATTTATTTTAATGAAAAATATGTTTTGATGAAATTGAATTGTAAGAGTATCAAATTCAATAAATAGTGTATCTGTGTTAATTTATTTAGAAATTTGGAACTAATTATGGACACCCTGTAGCAATGAAAATAAATTTATACATATACATTTTTTTTCAGGCAGCTGGAGACGTGGAACTGGCAATACAGTGCTTAACTTTATGCTTATCGTCAGATTCCACACATGCCTCGGCTTTTAACAATTTAGCGGTTTTACATCACAAAATGGGAAGGATAAACTTGGCCAAAGCATATTTAACATCTGCAAAAGAACTGGAACCCAATCTGGCGGAACCACAAGCAAATATGGAATTTTTACAAAATGAATAGAATGTATAAGTTTTTAATAAATGTAATAATTATAATTGAATTTTCGCATCTTATCGATTACCTACATGCATTCAAGTAAAGTAAAAATGCGTAGATTCAATGCATCTGAAATAAATCATTTCTATTGCTGTAGAACCAATTACAGACGAGTTCATATTGATATTTTTTTAATTATATTTAGTCTTGATTATTTTTGATCTGTTAAAATTTAATACAGAATTTATATACATATAAAAAAAAGTATTTATATTTTCTGTATAAAAGTTATATCCGGTAATCCATTACCGGAGTGAGTGATTTCTAATTCTACATTCTACAGGGTAATTCAAATTCGAGTGTTTCTATGTGATCTCGTTTGTTGTAAAAGATTGGTTTAAATTTGGCACTTTTGTGTACTTTTATGCCGCTGAAAAAACTTCTTTGTCTACTTCTGTTTGGAGGTTATAGTAAAAAAAACAAAAATTTTCAGTTATTTTGTCTCTGAAACTCCGTTCGAACATAATAGAAGCCACATTTAATTTGTTGAATCATCATAGACTTTTTTTATTAGATATATTTGATTGTATCATGTTTTCTGAATTCAGCAATAAACCGTATGTCGATAATTTCTATAAAAATAATGGAGTTATTACAGAAAAACTGATTTTCGGTAATACCCAGGTAGTCACAACAAGTAATCTTCTTTAGAACATTCGATAGTATCTTTTTTTCCGTTTAATATAACACATATGCAATTTTATTATCACCTTGAAAATGGCTATTTTTGAGTTAGAAGAATAGTCGCATTTTATAAATTTTCAGTAGTTGAGCACACGGGCATAAAAGAGCATGTTCCTTTGAATATATGAATATGCCCCTTTATTATTTCAAAGAAGAAAAACGCTGCTTCCTTTGCTACGATTTACTGAATATTTTACACGCCTTCAGATCATAGCTTCTTAAATTTTGACTATTATGCATAAACATAAACACCACAGAAATTAAACAACCCCGAAGCTGCACGGGAGAGGGTTACACTTATGAAAAGACGCGGACTCAACAACCATTTCCACCAACACTGCCAGTGGCGGTGGCGGTGGCGCGATTCGAACCCCCAGAATGATGAAGAGATATCTAGTCACACTTGTCATCGCCAACTACTACTCCAAGCCTCATAAGAACAAAGAACCTACATGCATACTTGTTTAATATTTACTTTTACTTAATTGTATATAATCCTTCATACATACGAGTATATGCAACTTATGTACTAGTATAATTTCACAGTCCTTAAAAAATCTCAAAAATACGAAATTGTTTTTCAAATTTGCTTTTATCCTCTGGCGTTGTGAACTTATATGTAATGGGAAAACCCAAAACGAAATCATTAAATGGATGTTATGCTATGTTACAAGTTTATTATTTATTTTATAAGTTCGTAACAAATTTACACATCAGGTTATTTTCGGAAATCATCATTTATGTTCTCTCTACAAACTTTCATAGATAGATCTGTTTGCACAGGGTGATCAATGGTTTGGCCTTAAGTCTGATTTGTCGAAAACAACAGTTTAATCCTAAAATTTGATGAAAAATATTGACATCGTTTACCTCTATCTTCACGGATTTGTCAATAGACAGAATTGCTGATATTGGGATACTGAAAATCCGCATTTGTATCGTAAAGTTTACACACAGAGGCAAGGCAAAATAAATGCGTGGGCAGGTATTTTGGGGAATTCAGTGGCTAGTCCTCTCTTCATTAATGAAAATCTTAGGGGTCCATCATACTTGGATATTTTAGAAAATACCATTGATCCGTTACTCATGGAAAGTATAGAAAATCAGCAAGAAGCAGATGGTACTCCGTTAATTAATGAAAAACTGGGACAAGATGGTGCTTTGCTACATTATATTTTACCGGTAAGGGAGTGGTTAAATGGAAGGTTGCTAGAGAGTTCGATAGACAGAAGAGGGTCCATAGAATGGCTTGGTCACTCCTCTGATTTATCCGCCTTGATTTTTTCTGTGGGACCATTTAAAATCAATTGTCTACAAGACTCGCCTAAAGAATTGAATATCTCAAAAATATAACTCAGAATTGTCGAGGCTTCTTCCGTGAAACTTTTGTTAAAGTAAAATCATAATTTGAGCAAAGGCTGTATCACTGCATTGGTGCCAACGGTGTCCACTTTGAATTTAATAAAACAATAACATACTTTTGGTTAATAAATTGTATGTGTTAAATAAAAAGAAAATACACATATTTTTAAAGTTATTCTCAATAACTAGTCATATTTGTTTTTTTACCCATAACTTCCTCAAACTCAACCGATCTCAAAAAATGAACCATTGTATTCGCCATGGAATGAGCTTTAAAAAATAATGTAGAACAAGTGAGGTGGTTCCATTTAATACTTTAAAGTTGGGGGAGATGGGGGTTAGGGATGTGACCTGATCATCATTGCCTAAGTGCCAAAAAAGTTCCCCTTTGGAACAAAAGTCGACGTGTCTCGACGAATTTTTAAATTTTTTATAGTTTTAAAGATAAAAAGAGTAAACACTTTTCAAATGAACACAGTATATACTGAAAGCTTTACATTTACGCGTCCATAAAAAAAAAACTTGACGCATTTAATTAATAAAACCAAAGCTAATAATGAGAATAGGTTAATCGTTCTAAGTTTGTGGTTAGCATCTCCAAGAATATAGTGTAATTCGAAGCCCCAGGTCTCACATTATTATAGCACGCTGATCACCTTTCGCGCGCTGCTCCCTGATTGGCCGAACTGGATCTATGGAATGCAGAACCACATTTTTTTACACCACAATAATAACTTTTATCATAAGTACTAAGTATAACATAATGCAGAGAAATGAGTACCTATAACAATGCTCACTATTTAAAGTGATCAAAATTGTTTAGATCCCAGCAACAACCAACAACCCATAATTAGTAATCTCGGAATAGTAAATATAATACAAAGAATAAAAAATAGTACATCGTATGAGTATACGTACACGCGAGGGGGCTCGCACCGAGACTATTCTGATTTTCTCCCCACGGAATGCCGTGTTAGCTGAGGAATGTAACCTCTAAACAGGTATTAAACACACCTGAGTTTTGTACAGGCTCTGATATTAGTTTACTACGGTCAGACCACGTTTTTAAGGCAAAGGCATCCACTAAGTTTGGTGCGCCGACTGTACCTTTCAATCGCACAACAGTCGAGTGTACACTGTTGGAAGTTCCAGTCAAACTGATACTCAGAACTTGTTTGGCCAGCTGCATTCCAATGATATTTTGCTTCAGAATGTACCTGACCGCTTCAGAGTTAAAATAGGGAATTTAGTTGAAGAGTACCTTTGCCGGCTGACGGAAGATATTTCTTTTAGTTTTGAAAACACGTGGAGGTTGTGCCCTTAGTGCGAGTGTAGTGTTGGTGTTTTTATTTGCATTGTTACAGTGACCGCACTCTTGGATTTTAGTATATTATGGGCACGGAACTCCACGACACACTGGATATTTATTTAAACACATGGTAGGTCATTTAAACAATTTTGCGCCCATCCATAATAATTTTTGTCAATATACCTGTTTAATGTTTCCGTCCTGGCAATGAGGAATTCCTTTTAAATGATACCATCATGCATACATTAAAATTGTTTTGTGTCTATAATTTTGTTTAATTAAACTTGTTTCTAAGAATGGAATACTCGTCTTGAAATAATTTTCTGTTCACGCCTTTAGGCTTAATAAATATTTGTTAATTATTTTAGTGAGTCAACTGGTTGAAGTAATAATTAAGATATTTAAAAAGCCTCGTAAAATGCTGTAAGGTATGTAAAATTTGACCTTTTTGGGTCTATAGATTAGCATTTGTTATTTACCTATTATTTTAATATTTACAAACTTATTAAATTATGTTTACATGTATTTGTCAGGGATACTTAACAAGATTTGTGGATCTAGGCTTGTCAAAATTGGCAATACATCTGCCCAATATCCATTAAAAAATATCGTTACTTTATAAAATACCTAGAGTTGGCCTCGAAATATACAGATATTAGCTGAGACGACTCTGTTTTGTTTTTCAGTTTTTGAGACCAATGATCTGCCTTATTGTCTGTTAATTTGATTTGGGAAGAATGTTATTGTGATACTGAATAGTATTTAAAAAATATAGGTATAGTGCAGAGACAAGAACCACCGACAAGAACTGCAGATATGCATGTCAGTATGTAATAGCATACGATGTTAGAGTATTAGATTCAAAGGATATATATGAATAACACAATATGTATACATACATACAAACCTACATATAGTTCGTTTTCGTATCAAAGATATATAAAACCAATAAACAGGAGAAACCTCGTGGACCACTCATAAAATTGCCAGTAGTTGAATACTGAAAAGCAAATTGCAAACATACATTATATGAGACACATATGGGGGACTAGAATAACGGATTAAAGTACTTTTTGAACACCTTGGAGTTTCGAACAGTAGATTATCCATTTAATTTTATACTAACCGACACCGGAGAGACACCTCTTATCTAAAGAAAATGATTTACTTAATACTATTGGGATGGTACAAGGGTGATACCATTACCCATATAACGACCGAGATAACGACGCATATGATGTTCGTTAATTATATTCAGGTTGGGCAAATCACTGCTCAACGAAACAGATTCATTTTCTTACAGACTGGAAAAGAGTTCTCTAGAGCATAAGGTATTCGACCAGGACCAGATTATATGAAATCGTATCATTTTAAAGAAAAATTCATATCAAACGACCGAGCAGTGGCCATTGCCATGATTAAATTCTGAAAATCCTGCTGCTCGTTTTACGTTTAAATGATAATAGGTAATTGTGATCAGTCAGAAATGAGAGTTCTGTTCATAGACGAATCCAGATATTTTATTTTCCACCAGATTCAAGAATAACGAGATTAGGTGTATATTCGCTATGCTCTGGAACATGCAAGGCAAGAAGTTGGTGAGTCGGTAATGTTTTGCTGTGAGTACAAATTGTGGTATAAATCATGATAGAAGAACTAACCTCGTCAGTGTCGAGGGCAAATTAAATTCAGTTTAATTCAGGAGTCTTAATGGTGGATCGTTGTTGATTCTCATCAAAAATTCCTAATTGATACAAGACGATCCACATCATATAGAGAGCAGACAATATGCTACAATAGGAAGACTTTTTGATCAACAGATGATATTTAATAATATTGAATCACTCCAGTTTACTTAAATGAAGTCGCAGAACCTTATTGGTAATTTAGTTTTAAGTATGCCTTAACTTTGCCGGCAAGAAATCAAACATGGAATATGTTCTTCTGGGACTATTAGTGAAATTAGCTTTTTTTTATAATTCTTAATTCATTTGAATCTTGCTATTGTAGATTTAACATCATACGTCTATGTAAAATAAATTTATGTACGTTTTTTAAAAATGTCTGAATAATATTTTTCTAAATAAATTTATTCTGTTTAACCGACTATAAACATTTTCATTAAGGATGTACAGTTTTCTAAAGTTATAAAGATAATAATTTTTTGTTGACATCTGGTCTTACACTCTTCTGCATTTGAGCCAAGATTTGGACAGTTTAGTAGTAACTTCGGTAGTAACCTTATTTGTGAAGTAGGTACAATGTTGAATGTAGTTTGGCATCTCGTTTTTATCAATTTAAAAAATCCAGTGAATATCTACCAAATCAACTAATCATATTCATTCCTTATCGAAAACCAAACTCCAAGAAAATTTCTATACCTACCTACTAACATTATTATTATTACACAATTTCATAGTACCACAGCGTCCACTAAAATAAAGGTGCAAATATCTTGTTCTTAGAAAATCTGTGATCAGGAGATCCTTCCTTTAAGTCATCAGTATATCTATATTTATATCTATACATGTACAGACTGGTTCATATTAAATTATACATCAGTATCATACATGACTATGGGCTCGGCTATGAGGTAAGAGTACAAACTGCTACAAAGCTGTACAAATGAACTGCGTACCTACTACCTATAGTTTTCATTTCCCTGGATACCTCAGGATTACCCTCATAGTATCTGACTTACCTCAGTCTTTGTAACGACTGTAACCATCCTTAATATTACCCTCTCTCTAGTGTTTCTAGTGTGTACTCCAAATTTTTAATGGTAGCACAAAAGCAGTACAAAAAGGTGACAAAATATATTCTCACTGTTAAATTGCTGGCCAAAATAGTTTTTCTAGTTTCTTTTTTATGTAGTTTTTTCTAGGTAATACAACGTATTACTCGGTTATGTTTCCAGGAAATATTACTCCAAAATAAATTCCCTGGAGTTTTAAAATTTTCTGACAAATTTGCTCTAGTGATAACTGATAAGGTACAATCTTCAGTGGAATTATTCATTCAAGAGATAGAATCGCTAGTGGGTATACGTGTTTTTATGGAAAATGCGCAATTTTTAGTATTGTAGGAACAAGGGTAGCGATATCTGTTCTCTGAGCAAAGCGAAAATATTCTTTTAACCTTGATTTTAAGTCTATGAGGTAGATAACTAGATGCTTTTGAAGCTAATATAGACATGTTATAGTTGTTATAGTTTCGGTTAACAAATTTACAGGAATTAAAGACAAGTGACAAAAGAGAATAGTCTCAAGAATAGTGTATAGTAAATTTGGTACTGCCTTTGCTTCGTAATCCTTTGATGAAAGATGACGATGTTATAATGTTCTTTTTGTGCAGTAAAAGTATAGCGTTAAATTGGTTACGAGATTAGTTACTATTATATTCGATACTATACAATATTTATTGTTTTTATAGGTTTGCAGAATGTTAAAAGTTAAAATCAAATATAATTACATTGACAAAATATTCCATCAGCTTGCTTGTACGTATTATCCACATTTTCACACTACACTGTCTATTACTTTTTTCTACCAGTGTCTAAAGTGTTTTCTCAGCATAGTTTTGGGAAATTAATAAGGAAGAATAGAAAATATCTGATGTCACTAATTCACAGCTTCTACCTCGATTCCTACATTGACGTAAATTCACAAATACATCAAACCTCTCGCTAAAATAGCACGAAATCGATTTCTAGCACTATTTAGCTGGATATATAATTTGCAAAATAAAATCGGAAAGTCATTATCGTAAATAAAAGTAAAGCCAATGAGGAAAAAGAACGATATATCAAACCGTTGTTCAATTTTTTCACATAGCATTGTAGATTTTCGCATATACTTTTAAAGAAAATTCAGGATTAAAAACCGATTATAATTTCTTAATTTTTATAGCCAGAAAAATGCAGAAATGGCGGCACAAGCGAGTCTACAAATGATTTATTTTCTACTAACATTTACCTTTTCATTTAAGATATTTGCATTCCGAACTTTTATCTATCTGGGAGTATCTATGAAGAAAATAAAAATAAAATATCACATTCTTGTTTCTACCATGTGATACTTCAATATTGATTTTTGGCATTAATACTTGTAACAAGAGTTGTAGCTACCTAGTTTATTATGCAAATTATCTGTCTATGAAGGAAGGTGCTAACAAGGTGTTACTCTCGGTGATAGATCAATTTATCTTTGATAATCACACATTATTTTTAAACACAATATATCAGAAAACTTACATAAGTATAGTTGATTTAAAAAAATGTTAAACTCCGAACCATCTACCCTCGTATGTACCAAACATTTTTAAATATTTCATATTATTCATTGCTATGCATCTAGTTGCATATCTAGTACCTGTACACTTAAAACGCTCAAGCACGTATTTTTGGAGAACGAACAAGCTTGAACGAGAATAAACGAATAACAAAAAAAAAAAACAACAAATATTGAAGATAGGCCAGCCCGGCCCGGTCTGTGCTTTATGTATATTATTTAAGGCCCGACACGGTCCAATCAGTTAAAAAATGGACTGACTTCGTTATTATATAAATTTTCAAGGCAAAATTGCTACGTCGGCTTGAATTTCGAATAATTCGTTAAATCACAAATAATTCTTAAAAATGACCGAGTTAAATTCCACTATTTATAACAATTAATTAAAGAGGAGAGCGACAAAATATGGTTCATTTCCTCTAAAAATATGTTGGTTTAGAACCGCGAGAGTAGCACATTAAGTAAGTCCAGCTTTGCGAGGTAACCGGGATTCGCCGGGCTTGAGCTTCGGGCTGAACCATCCACCTCTATCTCTGGCCCTACTAAACCCAGTTAGGACATTAAATTATTCCGGCCAGGCCCAGACTGGAATGCCCACCTCCGATCTGTTCGATTTTCCCACATTATTCAAGGTGGGCCAGATTTTTATCGGGAAACTTATAGAATAGATAGAAGACGATAAAATAATATGGATTTGTGATATAAACATATAGCTAAAAATGCTTAGTTTTCTAGATAGAGGTCGTTGAATTTTTAATTTATTATCATCGGTTTTTCTTATATTTCTCTGGAAATAATTGAGATATTGCTATGCAATTCGAAAGGTGAAACTTGCGTACATCAGTACACTTCTCATCATAGTTTTCATCTCTTCATTCCAACCAGAGGCGCGATGGTGTGGGAGTGTCGAAGATATTCTTCCCAAAACTATATTTTTTCTTTTTCGACATTTGCTATTATTAATGCCAAAAAGTTTTATTATAATTTTTTGATAGGACGCAATGTCTTCGAATTAAACTCATTTCAAAATCATCATCCTCTACTTGTCAATTAGCTATTAATTGAGAAACGTTTAAAAAAAATTACATGGTTTTACATTTTTCGATTAACATAGTTTCGAATGGACAGACGAAAATTATGAGGGTTCGAGGTGCATGCAACTTGCACTTTCTGAATTTCACAACAGTGTCTCAATTATTTCTAAAGAAATGCGCCCTCTATCTCGAAAACTAAGTTTTCTTAGCTATAAATTTATATGAAAAAGCCATATTATTTTGGCGTATTTTATCGATTCTTTAAGTTCCCGATGAAAATCTAGCCCACTCTGTATAAAATAGTATATCTAATGAAAATATGAAAAAGTTTTTTCTGTACTACTTATATAAGTGTGTGTATAGGTGTGTTTGTGTGTGGGGGGTGTCTGCATATATGTGTTGACAGACTGTCTTGGTTGGTGTCTTATAAGTAAAATAGATTTTTGTTATACCTATTTAAACTTTTTTTTTTTTTGAAAAATGGTGAAAACGTGGTAATAAATTGCGTAATGAAGAATTAGGGAACGAGTTAATAGTGTTTTAAGTGTCATAAAGAAGTTAAACAATCAAAATTTAGAAATCTTGGGCGGAGACATCCTCGGAGACAACCATCACCTGTTTGTGTTGCATATTTTCATTTTCCAAGCGAGTTTGGATATATTTCATGATTACTTACCAGTATTATAATTTTAGTTTGCAGTAAAAAAACATAGATAGTAATTACATACGTAGTGTAAAATCACACATAAAAAAAATCAATTTTCGGTATAGTGGATCTGCTGTCGGTCATGCCTATTATAACATGTTATATTGTAATCAGTTTATGCCTTGCTATTCGCTAACGTAAGTAACAAGTTAATGATTTTTTTAAAGTTTCATGCGATTATTTCTATATGCCTGTAACCTACATGCAAAAACGTATAAATAGATTCACGCTTGTGATAAAAATTGGATCCCAAATGTGAACTTCAATTTATATGAACCTCAAGCGTGGCTGAAAGTGATTATGTTGCATTGTTGTTACTCAGTTACAATGATGATACGTTAAATTATGAAACGGCATTCATTTGTCATGGGTAAAGCTGTTATTTTTAGTGGAATTGTCGACATTTAGAGTGACGACATCGTGGATTGAATTTTACTTGTAACAGGGACGGATACAACCTATTTTAAAGGGGAGGGCGATGTATGAAACAAATGATATCTCACAGAACATTAGATTTAACTTATTCTCTAAAAAAGGAAAACGGTTAAAATCGAGGTTAAAATATATAATATGTGGTTTCAAAAGGGGGGGACGTTGGACCCTTCTCTCGCCTGTATCCGTCTTTGTCTGAGATATGGACAGCGTAATTCTTAAAAAGAATCGGTTTTCGTTTATAATTATCTTGAGACATTCTATTGATGCCCTATTTCTATTGAAGTTTGGCAGTTTATTTTTTTGGATACTGCGTACAGAATATGAACTACTCTTGGATTTTCTCACCGTCGGTTCAATTAGGCATGCGACTGTATGGGTCGCATACATTTTAAAAAGTCATTACAACTCGAATAACATGGGTAGGGACTAAATTGCTATCAAAATAAAATTCACGGAACTATGATGCAACCTCTATAGCTTACTCATTATTACATACAGACGATTATATTCCGCAAGGTTGCTTTTTATAAATATGGGGTTTATTAAAAAATAAAATAAAATAGATCGTTATTTAATAAACTGGACAATTGAAGAAATGAAGAAATTTGAAACAATTTCGATATAGGATATTTTCTCTGAAAATAGTGTAATTTGTATGCGGTTTTCTTTGCTATAAACGATTCATGGCAAATAACGGTCTAAGAGTATTTTCTGAAAACTGTACCATTTCATTTTTATAGGGTGATATTACAACCACTTACAAATTTTACAATTTTCAACCACCTGTCAAGTGTTTGAATATTTTTTTTGTGTTTATTTTGATTTCATTCTCTAATGAATTCTGCTGAGACATATTTGTAAGTTTTGCCCTAGCGTTCACAATAGAGGAGTTAGAGTTAATTTCTTGGAAATCGGCAAAAATACATGAAACACGATCTTTCTTGTTTATTCAACGAGTATTTCTCTCATTCTCATGAATAGATAACGATTTATCTCTATATAGGAATGATTTTAGTTGATATTCTTTTGAGTCTTTCAAAAGAATAAACTGTACGGGGTAATTTACTTGTTCCGGCTAGTGTTGTAAAATTTCCGGAGAGTTTCCATAAATGTTCTAAACTTCGGTACTTTTTGGAAAATTTCCGGAAATTTTACAATGCTATTTCTGGCTATAAGTATGCATTCTTACCGTTTCAAAGGGAGGATCAGATCTAAAAATTAGTACTTCATGGGTCCACTATGAACGAAGAAAATCTTGGCATCTTGAACGGATGCTATCAACAAGCCTGCGATTAACGACAACGACTCCTACTCTTCTTGAACGATTTGACAGAGATGATGTAGTGTCAATGGTTCATCCTCACGTCTCGATAGATACAATTTTACAATTTTAGGTTACTCCAGACATGTTCTATAGGGCTCATGTCTCAAGACTAGCTAGCTGATCAAACTATTTGAAGAATCTACTTTCCTGCAGAAAATCAATGGCAAGTCCAACACGATGAAGATGGGCATTGTTGTCTACCAAAACGAAATTCTCGCCACCGTGTTCTGCTTATGGAACCACAACTTTCCTACGGCATCTATCTCTATGACCTTTGCATCCCAACCAGTCATGTGCGGCTAGTAAAAGTAATGCCACCCCCAGACAGCTAACCCCCAGACAGCTAACCCCCAGACAGCTAACCCACCAGACAGCTAACCCCCCAGACAGCTAACCCCCCCAGACAGCTAAACCCCCACCACCAACTGCTACCCTTGTCTCCTTATTTTCTTCTTGGTACATATCACTTGGTGCTCTCCATCCCAAAATCCTACCATCGGATCGGTACATGTTGAATCTGTATTCATCTGTGACGGGGCAGTTGGGCCACTTTTGTATGGTCCAATTAGCATGCTGTACTGTCTATTTCCTTGCAATTCGATGTTGACAATTTAGCAATAGACAGACATCACGACATCTTGCTCGTACCCCATACTCCCTATTCCCTCACATCACCGTCCGGTCTGAGGCGATAACTCTCGTTGCCGCATGGAAAGCATTGTTAATTCTGTGAGAAGTGTCAAAACTGCGACGTATAGCAGAAACACCAATGAAGTGGTGCTGACGATGTGTGGTTCTCCTGGATCGACCACTAAATCTGGTAGTACCAGTCTCGTCCATTATTCTCACATTGGTGGATATGTTAAAAATTAGAACTACTTCCCTGTAAGAATAACCTTCGTTCCTTATCAAACGTATCACATTTCTTTCTCTGAAAGACGTCTGGGGGCAGGTTTTGATTAGATTTACAAAGTGACTGTCATGGAAAAAGTAAAATCAGAGTAAAAGTTCGAGCCTGTTATTTCTCGGATTCGGAAGCAGTGTTATCTCTAACTTTTTTTGTGAATAACTACTTTTTATCTTTCTGTGGAAAACGTAGATTAAACACTATAGAGCATACAGTTTTTTATATATTAGTTCCCGAGTTAGTTTAATAGAAGTGCTTTTGAGTAGGTACTATCATTTTGTCACTTGATAAAGGTTAGAATTGTAATATGCTATGAAATCAACAAGATCCAAAAGATTCATGAATTAATACACTGCTCATGTTAATGTCATCATTTACAACGTCATTTTACGATTAACAAAAGATATTTGCCTGTCCATTTATAACTAAAAATAAATCGAGGACTGGGTGTTCGGGTTTCCCGTGCCAATCAAAATTCATTTTTTAGGAACACTGTATATTTGGCATTTGGATGTTGGAAAAAAACAATTAGATACCGACAAACAATTTGTAGATAATTGTAAAATATTTTATTTTATTGTTGTCAATAATTCACTGTAATTATTCTACGTAAAGGTGTCGTAAATATTTAAGCATATTTAGGTTATTATCATAATGTTTTTTACACAACTCTATATAGCAATGGCCAATGAGGTATGCATTCCAAGAGATTTAATTTAAATGTGTGTCTACTATTATATGGGTTTATTTAACCTTGAAATAGCTAAATGTTTCATTATATCTACTGAGCTTATATAGTTTGTTCAAATTATTTAATATCATTCTGCAATGTTAGATTATTCATGTCATATACTATTGAGAAATAAGATTAACATGGATTTAAATATGGCTACAGATCATTTTATAAATTTTTTATTAGGTATAGTCAGACTGGTACAAATCTGTATAGTTTATTTAAACCTCGGTTTAAATTAAATGTAGAGAAATCACTATTTATTTGATTTAATTATGAGTGAAAAGGAAATACCTATGAATACATAATTTTAAAAAATGTGACATATAGCTAACTATCCTCAAATTAATATATGAATAGCAGTTTTTATTTAGAAGGAAATCCGACAAAAAACATACTACTGTCAGATTATCTGAACTTTGCCCCTGTGATTCCCGCAGACATTCTCGTGAGTGTTGCATTGAAGCTAAGTGCTACAAAAAATAAATTTTTAAGATGTTATAAAAGACTTGGTTATTTTTCAAAATTTAACCAAACTTTTTACATACCTATACAGAGGCCTATATTGTTATGGGGAAACTCATTTATGGTTCCGTAATCGGTCAAAAGATAGTGCCCCTTTAAAAAAAATTAAAACATTAGTTGTGGAATTTTTAAATATGGATCACAGCAGCTACTCAAATATCCACAAATATTTACTTTTTACTTATTTCAACCTAGAGTTGTCTACAAAAATTACAAAAACAAATTTTTTTTATGGAAATATCTAATGCAACTGATTATCTGTTTGAATAAAAACCTTAGCATAGAAGGAACACGAAAAATTTTTATCAATAAAATCCTACGCCAATGGGCATTTTAAAAAAATATTGAGAATTTTGTGTTTTTTTTTATGTTTTTATGGCTATCGTGTTGTATCGAGTAAATTGAGTTCCAAGATTTCTTGTGTTTTCTTTAATTTTTTATTGAAAACAGCCAGCCCTTTTTACGCCACTGCATATTATTAATTTTATAATGAAATATCCCTGAATAGCACAAGACAAATTAATAGATCAAAACAAGAAGAAACTTAGATAATAAAAAACAATCAATAAAGAAAGTGTAAAGAACTCTTTCAACTGCATTTAGTCAATAGGCTAGGAATAAATATAAAAAAATTAGAAAATATGCTTTTCTCGAAGAAAATTTCAAGGAATTCAAAAATCCCATATTTGTTTTTATATAGTCATAGGCATTTTTGGGAAAAAATTGGATTGTATTCCCCATATTTATGGTAAAAATCATTTTGACTTTTTGACCATTTTGCAAATATAAATTACAAACATTTTATAGGGACATATCTGCGGACGTATTCAAATGGACTGTTATGCTCAAAGTATAACTTTTTAATGGTTTTTCCAAAACGTCTGTAAAATCCGTTATCGAGACTGAAACAGATTTTCAACTATTTGAATTGGATGGCAAGTGTGTTAATTATTAAAGTAAATGTCCGAAATAATTAGGTACTATTGACAGTAATGCAAGGAAATATTACACTACAGTTAATTGTTCACTGATGGATACAAAAAAAAATCGTAAAAGCTTTTTCCCCATAGATTCATGGGGTAAGTTTGGTGGCAAAGATGGCCAGTTTCTAGCCAACCTAACCAATGTAACAGTGGCGGTTCGTGGGTCAAGAGATAGGGAGGTCAATTAGAAAAGTTTACTGTATTACCTACCTTTTAAAGTGATTTATATTCCAAGTCGATCCTCCGGTCTCCTTGAGATGCAAAGTGGTCAATTACTTTTTCATTAAAGTCTTTTATCTTCTTTATTAATGACCTTTCTATGGTAAGCATAGCTAAAGAAGATAACCTTTCCTGACCCATGGTATTTCTTAAAAATGTCTATTCTTTTTAAGGTGGAAAAATAACGTTCACTTTCGACGGTAGTCATAGGGAGAGTACACAAGATTTTTAACAGTTTGACACTTTCAGAAAAAGTATTGCACAAATTATTGTTAATGAAAACCTGTAACAAAGCAACTGCACCTTCACTATTGAAAAAATCTTCTAGGCTATATAATACTTCTAATTCAGTTTTAAGTTTCAAATGATTTATGACAGGATACTCCGTTTTAACTAATTTAAACATATCTTGAGGAAAGCTTTTTTTATAATCTTTAATAGATCTGCGTGAAATAACTGAGACACTGCTAAATGATTACTGAAGCCAAACCTGTTTTTGATCTCAGATGTAATTATATCACAAACTTCTAATGAAATTCTCCTTTTTGATTCTTCCTTTTTACATCTCTGGGCAGATTGCATGGATGTCTCCTCCAAATAGTTATTCAAAATTTTATTTCTGATGTCTTCAATTTTACTATTAAAAACGCCAATACACTTATTTACTGTTATGACATCGATATTACATTTTTATAATTGATTGAACAATATATCACAATGAGGCATAACTAAATGAAAAAAATTTAACCAGTAAAGAAAATGTTCATTTTGTAAGTAGTTTTTTAAACCAATAGCTTGGTTTAGAGTGTTGTTTTCTGATTCATTATCAATGATTTTTTCTAAACAATCTAATAATTCTGTTCGATGAGTATAAACAGTCTCTATGCACTTTGTATTAAAATTCCATCGTGTTGGAGCAGCTTTAAGTAATATCACCTTAACAACATTATCTAACACGGCTGTTCTTTTTGGCGATTTTCCAAAGAATGAAGAAAAGCTATGTAAATTAGCAAAAAAAAATTTTTATGCTTTTATCCTGACTTGATGCTTTTTGTAAAATTAAATTTAGTTGATGAGCGTAACAATGAATAAAATTTACTGAAGGATAACTTTTTTTAATTAAACATACCTATTAACTTCTTTTTCTTATCAAGAGATGTTTGCTTTATCGTCATATTAGGTTTTGGACGGCCACCACCTTTGAATTTCACTCAGTCTTCATAACCCAACTTATGTCCATCTTTCAGTTTTAATGTATTTTGTACAACACTCATATTTAATAGTAAACACCAAAAACACTGTTTTACTTAATTTCACGAGATAGTAGAGATTTACTAATAAAATGTTCACAAATAAAATCATTAAAGACAACGCGATAGAATTTATCGACCAACGCGTACCTAGTTAACATTAAGACTGGTGACTAGCGACTGCTGTACTAAATTTCGTGCGTTACCGTGTCAGGGTCATTGTCCTCTCCAGTGTTTTCTGTCTCTTTTGCTTTCTGACGATTCGCGCATAAGTCTATTTCACTATAATTCGTTATAAATTCGGTCCGTAGTTAGCTTTGAGGACACGTTGTGGATTGACCCAAGATTTTTAAGTTCTATAAATGAATAATGTAATGATCTAGATATTGGAATAGTATTGTGCATAGAACTATAAACTTTAATATATTTTTTAAGAATATTAAAAATATATATATTATATATTTTTAAACTTCAGAAAATGAATAGCTCTATTTTTTTATTTGTATGTGGGAGGTCATTGACCAAATGACCCTATAGAAGAACCGCCAGTGCAATGTAAATCTAATGACCAGGCTATTAAGGGATTAAGAATATTTCTAGCTAATCAGGAAGCTTCATTTAGCACATATATACATATTATGTGTGTCACTTTCTTTGCCAACTCGTTTACCTTAACACTAGATTTAAAAGTTAAGATAAAACGTCTCGACGAAAATTGATTTACTCATGTAATCAGTCAAAGACCGTTTGTAAGACTCTAGTAGAAGGTTACTTAAGTTTTAAAATACAAGCTATCTTGGGCGAGGGTTGTATAAGTGACATGATAACCTTCGCAGGGAATGTAAAGCAGTCGGTCCCTTGTCTATTAGATGTTAGACAAATAAAAAACCCTACTCTTCGATAGAGAAGAGGTTTGGCAAAATTTTCAGGCTGGGGGTAGCTCATGCCCTGGCATTGATGATTGGACCTGGTAGCGAAAATAGGCCGATGTTAAATAAATGATTAAAAAACAAGCCAAGGCTCTTTCAAGGCTATCTTGCGAAAAAAATTTCTCAAATTATTTTCATATCTACCCATTATATTTATTGTTATACTTATTTTGGTTTTATAGTTTGCAGCAAATAGTGTACATATCGAGGTACCTATTTACACATCTTTTTTATTTATATTTAATTAATATTTCCTGAGGCAGTGTCTATATAAACTGGTTATATTATATTAATTATTAGGTATAAGATTAAGAAAAAACTGGCATTCATAGTTGAAACGAAGATGACTCACGGCAAATTTAATGAATTCTGCATAAATTACTTACATGGAACATGATACGGCCATTAAATTACTACATTTCTTACTAAAATCGTTATTTCCTCAGGAGAATTAAGTGTTAATCAATTAAAAGTTATATTTTGATAATGATGGCAAGAAGAAGACTTTCCAGTTAAGATTTGTCTGTCGTGTCAATATTGGTCATAACTGTATACACACAACTGACGCATGAATGAGTATAAATGATTACAAATTTTAGGTCCATATTTAGAAGGTAGATCCCGCTTTGAACGAAATTAATTTTTTCTTCATTTCCGATTTTTTAATTAATGATAATAATAATAATGGCGTTTATTAGAATACATGCGGAAAATTGGTATGGAGTTCGTGTTCGACAAATGTGCAGTCGTCCACCTCAAGGAAAGCATATATTTATGATCTCTGAAGATGCGCAGCTCGCAGATGGAAGCATCTTAAGACATCTGGATGCCGCAGAGACCTATACATACCTCGTTGTGCAACAAAGGCACATCCAGGATAAAAATAAATAAAGGATTCTCTCCACGACAAGTACATACACCCAAAGATTTGTTTTTCCGAACATTTGGGGAAGAAAACGGTATCTGTTACTAACATGCTTGCCGTTCCGATTCTGCTCCACTCTTTTGGAATAATGAAATGGACTGTAGACGAGCTGCGCCAATTAAACAGAGATACTCGCAAGATGATGAATATTCACAACAATATTCATCCTAGATGGTCCGTTTCTCGTGTGTAACTCCCACGTCATCGGGGAGCCTGGAGTGTACGCATGGCGGAGTAGTACTGAGTATGGCACGCGACATTCTCAGGAGCTCAGATCTCTCTTGCGGTTTGTGAAACATCATGAAACTGCAGGAGTGGGACAGTATTTAAGGGAGCAAAAAGATTCGCAGATGATCTCGATCTCGCATTCGACACCATGCGAGGAGGCTGGCAAGATTCTCATATAGAGTCAGTAACTGAGCTTCACCCAAATTGTCTGAAAGAATGAATCGGAGCTGCTGAAGAGGAAAACTGTTTCGGTAGCACGCTGAGAGACCCCAGAATGGTGTCTCCTATAAGAACGGAGAAACACTGAATTCATCGACCAGGCTGACATTCGCTTTTTTATGGTCAGCTGGGATTAATTCGGAGACCGAGGGATTCATTATGGTTTGCCAGGATGGTGTTGTGAATATCTTGGTCTACGGTAGCCGCGTGTGGCGTGTAGAGGTTTCTAGCATCAACTGCATGACCTGCCGTTAGGGAGCAGTCCCATATATGCGATTTGTCCTACACTCCCGAACATAACGCGGCGTTGCGAGTGTAACCTAAGGCATTTGTACGTGGTAGACCAGACACCAGTGCTACCTTACGTTCTTGGAGATATTGAGATATTGTTATCGAAAACTAGAAATGCCGGATTACTGGAATTACTCGTTCCCGACGGTCAGGCTAATTCAAGTCAGTAAGCCTGACATTGTCCTCCTGGACCATCAAACTAAGGTGATGTACGTCATCAAGTTCTTGGCGCCTGGTGAGGAAAACATCAAATGCTGCATACCTGATTACACAACGTGGCTTCCCTTGTGCAAATTAAATTAAACACCTCAGGTAATACAACCCCTGTATCCCCGAAAGCACCCCAAGGTACCTCTTATGGGAGAGGGCTACACATTTAGAGACAATGGACCCAAATGCTTATCGAAAGTTATTGCTAATATTTTAACTGATTCACAAACATTTATATCAGTGTCATTTTCATTAAAAAGGGAAGTATCTACGTTTGTAATGTGAATAACAACATATTAATTTTAATACACTGAACTGATTCTGCGGTTGGCTCCTTGTGAAACATTATTAAATATTTTAAATATATGAAGGAAATTTGCTTTTTAATGTTTCAGAAATATTTTATTAGAAACTCTACACGTGTTTCGGCTTTTTAGGCCTTTGTCAAGAGTACAGGGAATACTGAACAGTAAAATTTGTGTCCATTGCTTATATAACTACATCTGGTACCTACTATAAAACTATTGTAAAGTATGTTTTTATAAGTGGAATATTACTTTATTTTTAAATCTAAATTATTTTATTTAAAATATGGTGGCTGGTAAAAATTTGTTGTTCATTCGTTTTTTATTATTTTTAACAGCTTTACTTATTTCTAATTGTTCTAATAGATCAAGTTTCTTTCCTTTCTTTTCCGAATGGAGTAATTTGACATTATTTAAATCGATAAAATGATTGTTTTCTATACAATGTGTTGACATGCCCGTACTATATACATTGTTTACAATAGATTTCCTGTGTTCATCGATTCGCTTTTTTACATTTCGTCCAGTTTGTCCAATGTATATAGCATCACAGTCACTACAGGAGTATATGAGTTAAAATGTAGTGACTGTGATGCTATATACATTGGACAAACTGGACGAAATGTAAAAAAGCGAATCGATGAACACAGGAAATCTATTGTAAACAATGTATATAGTACGGGCATGTCAACACATTGTATAGAAAACAATCATTTTATCGATTTAAATAATGTCAAATTACTCCATTCGGAAAAGAAAGGAAAGAAACTTGATCTATTAGAACAATTAGAAATAAGTAAAGCTGTTAAAAATAATAAAAACGAATGAACAACAAATTTTTACCAGCCACCATATTTTAAATAAAATAATTTAGATTTAAAAATAAAGTAATATTCCACTTATAAAAACATACTTTACAATAGTTTTATAGTAGGTACCAGATGTAGTTATATAAGCAATGGACACAAATTTTACTGTTCAGTATTCCCTGTACTCTTGACAAAGGCCTAAAAAGCCGAAACACGTGTAGAGTTTCTAATAAAATATTTCTGAAACATTAAAAAGCAACTTTCCTTCATATATTTAAAATATTAATTTTATTTTTATTGTCTGTGATTAGAATGTTGTGTCGTCACTCATTAGCCACAAGAGACTGTATATAAATATTTGCTATATTATATAAATATATTATTAAATCATTGATATAGCAAAGGACGTAAAACGAATCATTGAAGAACTCCTTATTTGTATCACATACAGCACTGGTTACTTCATAGTTTACTTCTAGGCTTGGACGGTTAAACAAAAGAATGTTTCTTAAGTAAGGTACAACCGAAGCTCGATTCGAAGGCACATCTTTAGTGAAGGATTCGACAAAATTGATTAAGAAAAATTGTTTTATGACGTAATTATAACTGGTGTAATAGTTAAAGATCTCGTAATATGGTATTATTTCTTCTTGTGTATATTTTAAGTATTAGTGATAGTACCTATAATAAGAATGAATAACCAGACAAATAGCTCATTTTCCATTATTTTCTATTTCTTGTTATTTCTACTTTTTTTGGGAATTCCTGACGTTATCTGTTGTATACGTACATTTTTATTGCAATCAAAATAAACTGCCCTCTACTTGAATGGTGTATAGATGTAATTAAGTAATCACTATTATACAAAACTTTTTAAATCAAAATAATTATATAATGAATAATAAATGGAACAAACGACGTACCTGAAGGAAGTTCGTTCCATATTATATGAGCGTAATCTTTTCCCCAAACAAATACCACGAGCTGATTTTCATTTCCGGTATTTATTTTTTATAAACCGAAAACATGCCACCTGTTAAAATGTGCTTTTATTAAAACAATGCCCCTCAATTTTTCGCTAGGCATGAATTGTCTACTACGTATTTAAATATCAAAAATGTTTATTTATATCTATCGATGTTGAATTTACTACTAACCCAGAAGCATAAATAAAACATATTTAAAAAGTCATAAAATACTATGTTTTAGTCAACTTATTTAACCAATGATGTTGTTAACTGCATATTCAACGCTTGAACTCTTTGTAAAAAAGAATCTGTGGGTGTGGAAAGTCAGTCTAGGTCTAGGAGGGGCCCAAACAATGAAATATTTATAAGTATTTTATAAAATATAGTGGCACCTTATCTTAATATTCATATAAATATTGTTAAAAGATACATATATGCATCATGGTATAATTTTGAGCTTAGAAAATCTCTATTTTTAATTTATTTACTTTATTCGAAGGTTGACAGTACAATAAATGTGTGGTTCTCGACGTGAGCAAAATGTTTTTATAGTTGTCTTAATTATTGTACTGAATATTACTTAAAAAGGATATAATTTACTAGTAAAACTCGATCTGAAATTGTTTAATATTAACTCAAATATTAATGAATCAAGCATCAAGCAATGTTCTCGATACGTCTTCAGTCTTAGGTTCCATGAACCATTTATTTTAATGTAGGTCATTCCATGTTAAATCACAAAATGCTATTGCATAACCAGTTCTCCAAAGAAAATAGTCGAGCGGGTTCAAATCTGGACTTCTTGAAAGACAAAGAATACCTATATAGCCAAATAGAACAACACTAATTCAGGAATCATGATTCTCAGTGATACTTTAAATTTACTTAATAATCGAATAGAAATATGTTAGCTATTTGCCACGGTATTACAGTCTACATATTACATAGCAATAGGATGGGGTGCTGCCTGAGAGAACTGTGAATTTTTCCAGAGAGTAACTATTTAGTCACACTTCTGAAACAGCGCCAACCAGTTTGGATGCACGAAAGACGCCTTATTCCTCGGCTTACAAAATATCTCGACTTGAACCCAGTTGATATTTTCTTTAATGGAAACTTATTTTAATTCTCTAGAATTAGTTATATTAGATCAGATATTACCTTCTTCCCTGTATAGTTTAAGTGTTTAAAATTCATAATTAGAGACTGCATTTCAGATACTTGCGAAAATCAGTGGCGGAATCAGTTCGTTGCGAACACATTAATATTTTAATGTGCAAAAGTAATATATAATACAAAATAGACAATATCTTACCTTATACTTTTGATGCGTTATTTTTGTAATGTCTAAAATTAGATGAATGAAATTGTTTTGTGGCACTCAAATGAAAGTATATTGTGCATAATAATTATTATTATAATGGTTTGGTGGTATATTCTGGCGCTTATCATTAAAACATCTACAGACGTACGTAACTGGAGCGAGTTTAGAATGCTAAAAGTTTCAAAACGTTCGATTTTCGTGTACACAAGATAACTTTTTTACAGAATTTGCAATTAAACTCTTGTTCCGGGTTGTTTTGTATCCATCGGTCCACGGTATTTCGCGAAGAACTTCATCGAGATATTTTTTTCACAATAACACAATAAAACGGTTAAGACTATCTATCGAAATACAAATGCAAACTGCTGATCGTCTGGAACGCAAGCTTACACGCGTCTTCAATTGCGATGTGTGTAGGAGGTGGGGGTTCTATCTTACACGTATGTCTGCTTGTTTATTTGTTTGAAATACGACATGTAGGCGTTTTCAATTTATAAAGCCTTTTACAATCGTACAAAATCACGGCCGACGAGTCCATGACACAACTTACATTTAATTTAATGCTTTGTTATTTAGTTTTAGGTAACGGGTTTAATTAAGGAAAATTTATATTAGACTTTTTTAGTAATGTGTATATATGTACCAGGATATGTACTAATCTGCTACATTTAAAAGATGGCAATACAGCTTACATTTGTAACATGACAGCACCCACACTTAAAATATAGTTTTACGTTTCTTCAGTTCCAATTAATTACGCGAGTACATAAATGTGTTATACTTTGCAAGAATTAGCAATATACAATAAAGTATAATGAGAGAAGGTTATTAACTAATTTCCAAAAAAGATCGCGTACCGTTACATTTCACAATATTTATTTTCATTTTAATACTTGTACGAAATGCGGCCTTTATAAGGAAAATTACATAAAATATGTCTAGTGAGGAATTGACAAATGATCTTAGCTACCGAAAAAGAGTAACAAGACTTGCAGGTTTAATTCAACGCAGGTCGGGGCTTTTGTCCGCCGAGTAGTTGTTTCCTGTAAATTTTATTCAGTATATAGTTTAGCCCACCAGAGCTAGAGGTCACAGCTCTTGGTACTTGCTTTGAAGGTCGCTATCAGTGACTAAGACGTCAGTGGTGTCTGACGGGTAGTAGCACTGACCACTAGAGGGATACATTTATCACTCACTCTGTCTCTCTGCTTAGTCTGCTTTAGGCTAGCCTGGTTTGCTATTATTATTTGTCTTTTCCATTACTTATGGCATACTGACGAGAACATAATAAGTTTGAAACCGGTCTATGTTTAGTGAAGAATTGACAAATGATCTTAGCCACCAAACAAGACTGCAGTGCAGATTTAATTCAACGCAGGTCGGGGATTTTGTCCGCTGAGTAGTTGTTTCCTGTAAATCTTTTTCAGTATAGTTTAGCCCACCAGGGGGAAAAGGTCGCAGCTCTTGGTATCTGCTTTGCAGATCGCTATCAGTCACTAAGAGATCAATGATGTCTGACGGGTAGTAGCATTGACCACTAGAGGAATACAGTTATTACTAAGCCTGGCCAAGCGATGGTAAATTCAGGGTCGGGCGCAATACCAATGCCATCGTGCGCTTGTTTACGATGACGATGACACGACACACTTCAGTTGTTATCTGTCGGTCGATGCATAGAGTACTAATAAATAATAAATAATGTTGAGCGTAAAGAGTAGAAAACGACCGTACGCTGATAAAGTGAATAAATTTATCGGTGAATTTCCGGATTTATTCTATGATGGATGTAAAATAATTTGTAAAGTTAATGTGCTGGAATAAATACGACTGCAAAATTCATGTCAATAGTAACCGGCATAAAAATAAAAAAAATGGCGTGTCTTCTTTGGAACCTCAGTTTGTGTTTGATTTACTGTTAATGCTGATTGCCTGTGATTTTCCCCTGCGCATATTGGATAAACCAGCATTTCGGGAGTTCTGGAATAAATACAATCCCGAGGTGAATTTACCAAGTCGTTCATCGTTACGTAGATATGTACCAAGTGTTCATGAAGACATTGTAAATAGGATTAAATGTGCATTAAAAAATACACGGCTGTGGTTATGTGTTGACGAGACGACAGATTGTAAAAAAAAATTCTATTTTAAATGTTATAGTACGTATACTCGACTCTGTTAAACTAACATTTCCACTTTTACTAGCTAGCAAAAGACTAACTGCGTATACTGGCGAAACAATTACGCGGGTGGTGTTGGAGATTTTCGAAAAATTTGAACTGTCAACAAGTCAAGTGTTGATGTTTGTGATCGACGATGCTGCGACAATGTGTTTGGTGGTCCGTTTTCTTCAAAGAGACGATTGTAGGTTTCTACATGTTACGTGTAAAGTGCATGCGTTCCATCTTGTAGCAGAAACGATTCGAAAATGTTTTCCAGAGGTAGATGCATTAATAGCACATACAAAAAAAGTATTTCTCAAACGGCTTCGAGCATTTCACACACTGTGTCCTGTTATTTCGGAACCACCAGAGCCGATTCTTACACATTGGGGAACGTGGTTGAAGGCAGCTTTTTATTATGCTGAATATTTTCAACAAATAAAAGCTGTGATACTACAGTTCAAGCCTAACGAGGCTGCAGCTATTAAGGAACGCCAGACAAGCTTTCAAGATGTTTCCCTTGAAACAGATTTAAAAACAAATTTATAGCAATTATAGAGGACTACACGACGCAATAGAAAAATTGTAAAATACTTCGTTGTCGTTAGTGGAATCGCTGCAAATAGTGGACGACGTAAATACACAGCTACAGATTATAAATGACGTAAAAAATAAGCCCGTTAGTGAAAAATTCGAGAGTGTATTACGGAAAGATCCTGATTTTACCAAATTAAGACAAATTTGTGATGGTGCATCTACAGCTGCGTTAAGTGAGTTCACAGAGTGTTTTATATATGCCTGTATTACTTCCGTAGGTGTCGAACGGTCTTTTTCAAAATACAAACATATTTATCCACCACAGCGAACATCGCTTACTGAGACAACTATAGAAACATATCTGATGCTACACAGTTATTATAGAAGTGCTCCCGTTTGTGATAACGACAACCAAGCTACTTCATAAATCTACTTAAGAAGGTGAGTTTTGTACATATTTTTATAAAGTGTACCAGTATTAATAAAATTTATTTCCATTTATTTTATTTATTTATTTATTTATTTATTATTAGTTATCACTTAGATATACAATGTACATATGTGAACGTCATTTAACAGTTTAATAATAATGTGCAGCACTAAGCTTACAATATATAAGGAAATACATAAACAAGAATTTAAAGCGAACGAAATAGTACAAAAACATACATCACAATATATAAAATATTTTTGGTTTTATTATTGTACTTATTCAAGTATTATGATATGATGCATACCCAGTACGTCTCTGTAGGATTAATGACCTTGGCCAGGCTTATTATTACTTACGATGTTCGTTTTTAATGTTTAATTGTAAGTTAGGCTAGGTTATATTTGTTCGATGTACTTCAGAATACGTTCCTTATGTGAAAGAGCTATAATTTTTTAAAGACTGAAGTGATTTACAATTTTTTTTTAATATTAATAACAAATATACCTATAATTTGTATATAAATTGTATAAATATGTAAGGCATTAAAATGTTATCTTAACCTCCTCTCAAGTCACCGAAGTAACTCCCAGAAAATCCTAGGATTTTGTGTTGAGTAAAGAGAGACGAGGCCCTACAGTTTATTGTAGAGTTCGAACCACATCTAGGGCATCCACAGTTCTCACCCATCTTAATCCGAATCAAATTACAAATAAAATTGCTTATTCCAGGATGGATCCGAACCATCGATATTCGGTATCGAGTAAATCGCTATAAGCGCTTTATCCACTCGGCTACCATTCCCCATTGTTAGTATTAAACCATTTTTTATGATTATGTAAATCGCTTTGTCAACAATTATTAAATTACTACTGGACTAGGCCTTAGCCCCTTCAATATTATCTAATTAACGTTCCTCATGAAAAAAATTTCCTTCTGCTTAATAAATTAATTTCTTGTATTACAAGGTTCTATTATTTCAAACAATTTCTTCTGAGAACGTTAATTAAATCCAAAATAATAACAATAAATTTTTTGTATGTTTTTATTCAGTAATAATAAAATAAAAATTCCTAAACACAAACAAAGCATAAAATCCTAATTACAAAAAATAGTACGTAATTACAGTCTGAAACCGATATTTTACCTGTGTAAAGTTCCTAGTGAATTAACTCTTATGTACCTGTGTTATCTGTACAGAAATCAGAACCGTAGCAAGATGATTCCTCGAGGTTAAGTTCTCATTATTTGGCCTCAACTTTATAAATTGTTTTTACAACCATGCTCTGTTATTAACTAATTTACATTTTCGGTAGCATATAATTTTACTTGATATCACAATAGGGCAAAGAAAATAAATAACTCCTAACCATTCCGTTCAGACGTTGGCGAAGACATATTTTTTTATTGCACTAGAGCATCCAAGAAAGAAAACAAGAAATATTCTTCAAAATATCTTTATTCTATTTGTACTTGTATTTAATATTTCTCATTATTTTTTTTTAACTTAAAAATTGAATAATACACCACCAGTAAAAAAATAATTGCTTCTACATTTTAAGTAGGAATATGGAAACTATGGAAATACACCGAAGTATATTATTTAGCGCTCTTCCTCCCCCCTTCACTAGATCAAAAAGCATAACTGAAAGGTCGGACTTTTACGTAATTAATTGTATTAATAAGTACGAGTATATTGGACAAAGAAGACAATTAACTTAGAATATACAGTGTGGAAATTAAGTAACGCATAAATTCAGTAATTCCGTTGATATTAATTTTCTGGAAAAAATCTCGAAGGGGTATAGCGATTTTAACTTCAGCAAATATTTTCAGTCTATTTTCAGTTTCTTATGTCATTTATTTTTTAAGTTATGACGTCATCGACTTTTTTTTAAATGACAACCTATATTTTTTATTATTGATTTTGGTAGTAGTTTTTATTCCGGGTCTGATCGTGTAAAATTTTTAATGTTATTATTTGAAAAAAAATCGAGAAAAACACTCTTAAAGTTCAAACAACAAAAAATTCATTAAATTGGGTAAATTTATCTAGTTGCCGGTGTATCGCATTAGTTCGATTTTTCAACTATTTGTATAAAATAAAAACGAATGTGCCGTCGATAACTTTCCGTCAAACTTAGGTAACTAGATAAATTTTCCCAATTTAATGAATTTTTGTTATTGGAACTTTGACTCTTTTTCTCGATTTTTTTTTCAAATAATAACATTTTCTTCCAAAAAATTAATATCAACGGAATTACTTAATTTATGCGTTTCTTAATTTCCACACTGTATATAAACAACATATGGCTCATTTTAAACAAGGAAGAATTGATAAGTCTAGTGTTGTCCAATATGAGTTTGAGAAGATCCATAACACAAATTTTAGCATTTTAAAATTAATTAGAAATAAAACAAATTATAATAGGACATAGAGACACATATAGCACAGATACAAAGATACTCTGTAAGTTTAGATGCTCCCTCTGCGTCAAATAATTGTAATGAGAATCATTTTCTCCAAATGATTATATATTGGAACTAATAACAGTTTTCTCATTTTCTCAAAATAGTATCCTCAAATTCCTAGGAGTTGTTTAAAATAGTTTATAACTTCTCGACCTAATTGCTACACTTTATACTTGGATTCACATTCTCTTCGCTCGCATCTTCACTACGCCTCTGGCATGATGCAATCTGATGCAGACTGCTTGCTACCTTTTCTCATAAATAATTATTCGAATCTGAGAAGCATTCTGTAATTACTGGCTAATTTATATGTCTCGTTTGATTAATATTTGTAGACATTATAATTACAAATAGTTTCTAACAAAATATGCGATACCATTTAAAATACCTGTTCCGATGAACAGAAGCAGGAATAATTAATTGATTGACATCAGAAAAGGTATAAATAGAGGATGTTACTTTGTATCGTGGTAGTTACTTGGAAATTTTATCTTCGACATGCGATGTTCACTGGACTAATGTAAAGATTTATAATACATTGTGGTGAGAAGACTAAACATAAAGAAGATTTTAAATTGAACCACTTAAAATAACTTCTCTGTCGGTCATCTTGTAACAGGATCTAATTTAACAGTTACACCCTTAAAACAAAGCCATATTTATGTCAGCAAATGTGAAGAGATGATGAGATGTTGAGAATAAACAGGGACATGAATTGTGGGCAATTCCTTAAAATTAGAGAATTTAATACTAAACGGTATTTTGATGCACTAGACAAATATCTCAAGGCACAGATATGCGCGAGTCACAAAAATATATTGCACCACAATTCACAAAACAGAACTACAGAGTACAACAGTTTTCTGAAAGTTACTTTTTGCAAGAGTGTACTGATTGTAAACACTAATACAAACGTTATGCGAATGACGGTCCCACTCGAAACAACCCTAGCCCTGTGCGCATCTTTATCTCACTGCCACGATATGTTCGACAAGTAGTAGTAACGAATTTTAGGTTGGCACAAACCCTTAGTTTCAGATGTATAATATTATGTAATGTCTGTAAAATAATAAGCTGGCAGAAATGTGCGGCTGGACATAGGCGTACGCGTCATAATAAGCGTAATAAAAGTAATTAACTAGTAACAAAAGCAATAAATTAGGAAATAGGAAACATTCTCCGCTACATACTATTTGTAATAACTGTAATGCCGCTGGCATCCATTTAGATATATTTAATTGCAGCCTTAATAACATAAAATTGTTGTATCTCTAATGTAATGACTTGTTTTTCCCTACAATCATTGTATTTTTTTTCAAAATCCTTAAGGCCATTTTGGTTTGTCTATTCAGGTTAATTGTGTTTTTTCCATCTCTTTTTCCCCTTTTATTTTATTTTTTTAATTATTTTAGTATTTTGTAATTAGTATTTTATAATTAGTATTTGTAATTAGTATTTTGTAATTATCTCAGTACCTATGACCATATTATATTTTTTCTGTCTGTATTTTGCCTACTCCCCTGTTCAGTAATTGGGTTATTTACCTGTTGAACAGCGTAATCTAGATAAATAAATAAATAAAAATAAATAAATAAACTGCTACAATTTATAACAATGTATGCACAACTTAGCCTCTTAGGTTATCACAAATCGGAGCACACCTGTAAAAACTTGGTTGTCTCCGTGGCTGATGTTCACTGTGGTGAAAAAATATACTTATATTTTGAAAACGACTGTTCGACATTTATTGATGTAATACAGGCATACTTAAATTAGTTTTTGAACGGATCTGGAGATGCACCATCAGTACCATCAGAAATTTGTCTTAATCTGGTAAAACCAGTGTTTTGCTTTAACACACGTGCAAACTTTTCTCTAACGCGCTCATTTTTTGCGTCACCTATATCGTGTAGCAGTCGATTTACTTCGTCCACTATGTGAAATGACTCCGCTAACAACAACGAACTGTTTTGTAAGTTTTTTATGGCATCATGTAATCTTTTATAGCTCAGGTGAATATTTTTTAAAGCTGTTGCAACGGAAATATCTTCGAATTTTGTCTGGGCTTTCCCTAATAGCTGCACTATACCTCGTCAGAATTGAATTGTAGTATTACAGCTTTTATGTGCTGTAAATATTCAGTATAATAAAAAGCTGCCTTCAACCATGTCCCCCACCCTGTAAGAAGCGGCTGTGGTGGTTCGGGAATACCGGGACACTTGCTGTGAAATGCGTGAAGACGTTTAGGAGATTTAAGAAACACTTTTTTGTACTTGCTATTAATGCATTTAAACCTTGTTGAATAGTTTCTGCCACAAGATGTAAAACATGCACTTTACACGTAACATGTACCAACTTACAACCGTGTTCTTGAAGAGAATGGCCTACCAAACGCATTGTCGCGGCACCATCGGTCACAAACATCAACACTTGACTTGTTGACAGGTCAAATTTTTCTAACGTCTCCGGCACCATCCGCGTAATTGTTTTGCCAGTACACTCAGTCTCTTACTACCCAGTAATAGTGGAAATGTTGGTTTAAGAGGGTCCACACGTACTATAACATTTACAATAGAATTTTTTTACAATCTGTCGTCTCGTCAACACATAACCACCGCCGATTCTTACACGTTGAGGAACATGGTTGAGGGTAGCTCTTCATTTTGTTGAATATTTACAGCAAATAAAAGCTGTGATACAATTCAATCTTGAGGCTGCAGCTATTAAGGAAAGCCAGACAAAATTCGAAGATATTTCCGTTGAAAGGGCTTTAAAAACTATCCACAAAAGCTATAAAAGATTACATGACGCCATGAAAAAGTTACAAAATAGTGCGTTCTCGTTAGCAGTGTCACTGCAAAATAGTGGACGAAGTAAATCGACTACTACACGCTATAGGTGACGCAAAAAATGAGCGCTTATAGAAAAGTTCGCACGTGTGATAAAGCAAGACACCAGTTTTACCAGATTAAGACAAATTTGTGATGGTACTGATGGTGCATCTCTAGATCCGTTAAATGCGTTCAAAAACTATTTTAGGTATGCTTGTATTACATCAATAGATGTCAAACGGTCATACTCAAAATATAAGCATATTTTTTCACCACAGCGAACATCACTTACTGAGGCAACAATAGAAACTTACCTGATGCTGCAAAGTTTTTACATATCTTCTCCAGTTTGTGATAACCAAGCTAATTAAGAGAGTAAATTGAGTAGTTAATTTCGTTTATTACGCTTATTCTGATGCGTACGCCTATGTCTCGCCGCACGACTTGCCAGCCGTACTTATTTGTTATCAAAAGAGAATTGTATAGTATGTTTGAAGAGTAAATAAAATGATTAAGAATGATAAAATACAGTAAAATAAAATGAAAATCTAAATCATCACCAATGCGATGGCATATTCTGAGTACCGCTTTTAATTAGAAAATAATTGGTAATTGGCATTTAGAAAAGTGTACAAGACCACGGACGAATTTATTTACATTATTTGATCATCAGATATTGAATATTCTAAGTAGGTACTTGTTGTTAATTACTGCCTATATTTTTATTTGCATACAATGTTATTTCATTGACTGAAATTTTAATTAAAAAAAAAATGATAACAATAACTAGAAAACGTACAATAAGTTGGCAGCCCTACGCAAAACCTATTTAATAGTGATAAATTTACTGATAGTGAAAGGCAGGTTACCATTTCTACTATTGATTTAATAGTTTGGTTGCCTCACTGCGTCAAAATGTAAAAAGTATATATTGAATCATCATCTTGTATTACTAGTACTACTAATTTTTATATAAAGAATGCACCACATTTCCTCAAAAACTCAAGTAATGTGATTTCTGATTATTATTCATACTGATGATTTATTGTGTGTTTTGGTATTGCTTCAGTAGATATAAATCTATATTTTCACGTTTCGTATAGTTCATGAAAAAACATTATTATTGTTATAAAAAACGAGTAAAGAATTGTACACAGTGAGTCGTCTCAAATATATTTAATGAGTATTTCGTAAATTTATTTTTTTAATTCAATTCAAACAGAAAATAAGGCGTTTCAGTTTTAATTTGTTAGACTCACGCCATCTAGCAACTCTGTTTTAATTCTCAGTTGTTTTATTCAAGACTGTTACATTTTCCAATTTATAAAAGTTTTACCTATTAGACCTAAATTTACAGTTACCACTTATGTGAAAGAAAAATAGGTTCTGGTATTGGCCCGTGTTACTTGGAGAAGCATTTTTCTGAAGGTGAATTGGAGTTTTGTTTTGTAGGAAGCATTTTAAGAAAACAGCTCGAAAACCATCTATTCGTGATAATAATAATATTTAGATTTGCATTTACTTAAATCTACTAAAGTAGGGTTACCAACTTCAAATTTATAATGTCAATGACAGAGTTAAAAATCCACTACAATAGGGATTATAAAAGAACGCATGACATTGATATTTATTGCATTTAGGAAAACATAAAAATACCTATATGTATATACTAAGTATCGCCAGATATAAATAGAAAAACAAAACAAGAAGCTCTAAGTTTACTATGTTAATACAAACAAACAACTATTTCATGACATTTAAAATATCAAAAGTGTGTCCTAGACCTAGAGTAATGCATTTAGATGACTGGGAGCAGTTTTTTACTATGTTAGCTTATAAAGAGATAAAAAGCACATTATTCATTAGACGGAAATTGGATAAAATGTTGAAATTCAGGACATTAACTGTTCTTCCAGGGGTCTTGGAAGGATGAAGTAATGTAAAACGTCCTTCTTAATCCAGGATGGTTAGCCATCCTAATGCGGAAGTTTCCCATTCGTAATAATAATAATAATATTTAGATTTACATTTACTTGATAGAAATCCGTTCTAAATTCAGAGGGCTGAATATTGTAGATTCATCAATTACGGGATTTGTTCTGCAGCCTTTATTTTTTGATATTTCTTCACATACCTAGTTTTTTTTAGTGTGGAGGAAATATACTACAAATCCTTGAAACTACTTTTTTATACAACGTTTTAATTTTAATTAAAAATTTATGTAAAGATCGCATTTCTACGCAATCTACCTAATATTTATCGACATGTAGCGTCATTTCTAAAGCAGATATTTGAAATCTCGTTAAAAGGATTTCTAGTTAAATCTTTTGAGAACATAGTACCCAGGCATATGAGTTACTATTTTTCATAAATTTTCCAGTTATTTAAAATTAAGGAAGTACATGATTTTATAATAATTCACAACAAATCTACAGATCATCCCAACTATTAAACATCATTTCAGATGTTAATTTTCTTTTCATAGAAGGATTACGAGTTGTTCGAAATTGTTTGAAATGGGTCTATGATTACTATAAATAGGGCTGTCAAAAATGTTCCGTGGGACAGTGGCGTACGCGAAATTAACTAATACGAGAAACAATAAACTGTTACAATTTATAACAGTGTATGTAAAACTTACATTCTTAACTAGCTTGATGAACTAGCTTGCTTATCACAAACTGGAGATGTGTAGCCATTTTTCACCATCAGGTATGTTTCTATGGTTGTCTCCATGAGTGATGTTCGCTTTGGTGAAAATATATTGTTATGTTTTGAAAACGACCGTTCGACATCTACTGATGTAATACACGCATACGTAAAATAGTCTTTGAACGCACTTAACAGATCTGGGGCGGCACCATCACATATTTGTCTTAATTTGGTAAAACCGGTGTCTTTACACACTTGCGAACTTTTCTTTAACGCGCTCATTTGTTGCGTCACCTATAGCGTGTAGCAGTAGATTTACTTCGTTCACTATTTGCAGTGACTCCGCTAACGACAACGCACTAATTTCTAATTTTTTTATGCTTTCATGTAATGGTTTATAGTTCCTCGCAATATTTTTTAAAGCTGTTTCAACGGAATTATCTTCGAATTTTGTCTTTCTTTCCTTAATAATAATAATACGAAATGCACGGAGACGTTTAGGAGATTTAAGAAACACTTTTTTTGTACTTGCCATGCATCCACCTCTGGAAAACCTTTTCGAATAGTTTCTGCCACAAGATGTAAAGCATGCACTTTACACTTAACATGTATAAACGTACAACCTTGTTCTTGCAAAGAGCGGCCTACCAAACACATTGTCACGGCGCCATCAGTCACAAACATCAACACTTGACTTTTTGACAGTTCAAATTTTTCTAACGTCTCCAGCACCTCCCTGGTAATTGCTAGTACACTGCCTTAATCTTTTGCAAGCTAGCAACAGTGGAACTGTCGGTTTAAGAGGGTCCGGTACTCGTACTACAACATTTAAAATAGAATTTTTTTACAATATGTTGTCGCATCAACAGATAACCACAACCGTGTATTTTTTAATTCACATTTCATCTTATTTACCATGTCTACGTGTACAGTTGGTAGATAGTTACATAAAGTTGTGCGATTTGGTAACTTCACCTGGGCATTGTATTTATTCCAGAACTCTCGAAATGGTTGTTTATCGAGTATGTGCAGCGGAACATCACAGGCAATCAGCATTAATAGTAAATCAAACATAAACTGTGTTGTCGAAGGCATGCCATTTTTTTTATTTTTATGATGTACACTGTATACGTGAAGTCCACAATCACGCTTATTCCAGCATATCAAATCTTTCTCGCACACTTTACAAATTATTTTAGCACCTTCATAGAATAAATCGGGGAAATCACCTATGAATTTATTCATATTGTCAGCAAATGGCCGTTTTCTATCCCTGCGTACGTTTGCCATGCTTTATTATTAAATTAATATCAACAATATAGTACAACAAATAAAATAAAAACACAAAAACAATATGCAATACGCCCAAGTGACTTAACGTGTACACAACTCGAAAACTAATAATAGGCTAGACTGGAGAAAGAGTTTCGCGGTCAAGGTGGATACCGACGACACTAAGTACATCTGTACTCTACGACCATGATACACAGAAACGATTTGCAGCTTTACTTATAAAATATTTTTTTCCATATACCTACTCAGATTATACACGATTTATTATTGATTAAATTCAACGAGAGTGATTTTTTTAACGAAATATCAACTTTTTTTAGATGGAACCGAGATGAACCATCCTGCTATTTAATTAGTTGCTTTATTTACAACAAAAAGTAAGGTGTACAACGTCTGTTTTGTCTGAAATAAACTTGTGAATAATAAAAAATAAATAGTAATGGTGTTAATACTTTGTTTTAATGTAAAAAAGTGTCTACATTTCGATAATTCATGTGATAAGGGACTAAATATTAATTATATTTTACAGTATGTAAACACATTCATAAAATTAAAGATAAAATTCCATCGGCCTACTCCTTTTTTCTGGGACACGCAACAAAATTACAAATTGTAGTAAATTTAAGCAAAGTAAACAAAGATGTATGACACAAATGCATAATACTGGCAACTTTCTTTATTTGTTATACAAACTATTAGCGATAAAGGGCAGTGGAATATGTTTCCGGTTGAATTAGACGATGCGTATTTAAGCTTTACGCCTCAAATATCGTCACAGTCTAATGCCCAAGGAATGTGGTTTACAATTATTTACTTATATTGTACGCGATTTACAATGGTAATTTCATTAATCATTGATTTTTATGTGGTTTCTGTACATTTCACGTGGCATGTAATAATGTATATAATTTTTTTTTACTATTTTCACTTCGGTTCTTAAATAAGATGAAATCGAACTTGATTTGAAATGAAAAACTATGGAATTGTAGTTTAGTTTGTTTATATACCGTGTGGATCACCTAAGTTGTTCAGGACTTTTCAATTTCCACTAAATTCTACCAATTTTTCAGCTAAACGTGAAATATAACAAGAAACAGTATGACGGTTTGACACATACGGTCGTAGAATAATAAACAAACAAATTAAATACCTATATAAACATCTATTTACTTACATTATGCGTATGTCCATAACAATAATTACCAATTATTCGAGGACGTAAATTGCTGCAATATTGAATATGTTTATTTACAAAAATCCTTTAATGCCTCTATATTTTGAGATATCGATATAAAATTTAGCACACTTATTGAACAGTTCATAAGTAATATTCAGCAACTAATTCGGATATACTGGGTCTCTTATTTTTCGAATCTATCTACCATTTAAACCGCTCAATCTCTTTTAGGTTACCCCAGCAGCACAACTTTATTGGCTCAATATGTTTCAGAAATATTGGGTCAACTATAAACGTCAGATTCGTTTATATTGGTCCTATAAGTCTTGTCAATATTGCGCCTATGTTTGATAGGTATATTTTAAGAAACAGGAATATTAAGTAGGTACTGTTGATTTCAATAAAAACTGGTACACTTTCTTTTAGCTATGTAAATCATTTGCTCCTTGATTGATATTAATAATCTTACAAATGTCACTTTGACGTTAATCAGTGGCGTCATTATTAAAAATGGTTCGACATCTAACAGATATTCAAAAATTTCGAATTGTTTCTAAAATTGAAGATGGTTGGTCCATAAGAAGACTTGCTGCTGAATACAATGTGAGTAAAACCACGATAATGAGTGTTAAAAAACAATGGGAAACCAACCAAACGGTATCCCATAAAGTTGGTTCCGGTAGGCCCAGAAAAAGCAATAATCAAGAAGATGAAAATCTTATAAATTACCTAATAGAAAACTCTTTTTTAGACTGCAGTAAATGCAATTTCAGAGACAAATTTCCCTGCTTCGGTATCTACTGCTTGCAGAAGAATAGAACTACAAAGCGACTTGAAGAGTTGTTCAGCGGTTAAAAAATACAAACTTTCAGAAGAAAAGAAGCAGGGTAGGATTATTTTTGCACTCAACTATATAATCAATGATGAAAACTTCTGGGACAAGTTGTCTTTTCTGACGAAAAGGTTTTTAAATCCTGTAACGATGGACATGTACGCGTATATAGGCCTCCTTCCACTAGATACGACGAAAAATATACTTTCGATCCACAAATATCAGGAAGGTTTTCAGTCAATGTCTGGGCTTGGATGAGCCTAAATGGGTTAGGTGTGTGTTGGAACAGTGGTGGTCATCTCAATTCCATTAAATATATTGAAATATTAGACAATATTATGTTGCCGTCAGTAATAGAGGTGTTTCCGGAAAATAATTTTATTTTCCAACAAGACAACTGCTCCATACACACGGCCCATCGAGTCAGGCAATGGTTTCTTAATAAAAACATAGAGTTGTTACCGTGGCCATCTAAAAGTCCGGATTTAAATCCAATTGAAAATGTATGGGGACTAGTGGTGAAACATATAAGAAAATTAAATAACCATCCAAATAATGCCCAAGAATTGGAAGGGATAATTGAAGACGCTTGGGAGAACTTGTCGCAAGAAGTTGACCTTGCAAGAAATCTGATTTTGTCCATGCCTGCAAGACTTCAGGCAGTTTTAGACGCTAATGGAGCAATGACAAAATATTAGTTAATTCTGTATAACGTAATTGAAGTTCATTTATTTTATTTTTTTATTGTATTTTTATGTTCAGTTTGCATTGTTTAAATTTTTTTAATCTCAAGTGGTATTTTTGTGTTCTTATTTTAAAAATGGAATTATCATTGTTCAGTTAGTATTTTAATTACAACCATTAGTAGAATTATCCGTAACAAATATTATTTTTTTAAACAATAATATGGCAGGCTTGAAAATGTTTTGAAAAAGTTATTTTCCAATTAATTTTTAAAATTCCATTTGAATAAAATAAAAAGAGAAAGGTTTAATAAGTTTAAAAACACAAAGAAAACCGATCTCCTCCAAAAAACCCAGTTCCGGGGTAAATCACCTCTTCTCCACCCCCTCTCGACATGCCTGTCCAGCCCTATTTACAGACATATGCACACAACTAAACTATTAAGATTTTCGATTACAAGAGTTGTACCAGTTTTTTTTTAAATCAAGTGTATATATATATATAATATATCTGATTATTTCTGAATAATTAATAATATACATATGTAGTGTGTCATTTTATTGCTATGTGAAAATATAGAAAATAACCATCAGTTCAAAAATATATTTGCCTACTTTAGTTGTATATACTACCTATTTATATTAGATATTCATCTCGCCCAGTGAGGTTTATTGTTACTTCTTTTGATTGATATTTTTGTGAGCAAATACTCGAACATTTTACACCATAACTGGTAATCTATATATCGTAGAATAATCTAGAACCTTCCGTGAAATAACTATAATTAAACCATATACCTCACCCACCGGTTACAATATTAGGAGTTTTGGATTTTTTTTCTTTAGTCAGACTGCTGAAGTTATACAGATAGATAGATATTAGCGAAATATAGGACAATATATTTCCAGTATTGGTTATAATTATTCTGAATATATATGAATTACACTGATAGGTCCTACATTGGCGAAATATAGATTTCTACATATTGGGAAAAATTTCAGAACAATATATGTCCAATATTAGTCATAAATGTCATATGCCAATATTTTGTGCTACTGGGGTATGCATGTAAGGGGTCAAGTTTTAATGTGACAGACTAGTATCTAATATCATACGACTAGGCAGCAGAAATATATACCATTTTTTAGGGCCGGCAGTATTATAAAAAAAGTCTTTATACAGGGTGTCTGGATAATACTCGTACAACGTAAGATCAGAGATTCTTTGGCCCAATATAGATAAATTCAACCTAACTTACCTACGTATATCCAAAACTGCTTCGTTTAGCCATTAGAGGGCTTCAAAATTAGCAAATTTTTTTTTTTTTAATATCGGTCCATATTTTTTTTTTTTACTGTCAACACAATGACTACCCATTTTTTTATGAGTAACTGTGTTGATTTAGCCAGAAAGAAATATTTTTCATATGTTTGAATGTTTTGATCACCTTTGCAAATAATTGAAAACAATAGTAGTAGTCTCTGTTTTTTATTTATTTGACCGTTATCAACTGTCATTTAAAACTTTAATTTGCTCAAGTTGTACATTTAATACGATAAAGTTTTTCATCAGACATTTGGAAATTATTTTTTTTTTGCCCCATTAATTAAAAACTAGCAAGAGAAAGAAATCTTGCAAATTAAGTTGCATAGACAGTAAAAAAAATATGAACCGTTATTTACACAACACATTTTATACTTTTGCTTTTAATGATGCGTATGTCCCTCTGGCCGCAATGAGCCAGTGCCACCGGCCCTGGACTCTGGTCCAGTTTCCTCTCCCTGCTTATGACAATATGTAAGGTCGGTTGCATAATGCGTGACGTCACACTAATGCGTTCCATATTGTACGCGATTTACAATGGTAATTTCATTAATCATTGATTTTTATGTGGTTTCTGTACATTTCACGTGGCATGTAATAATGTATATAATTTTTTTTACTATTTTCACTTCGGTTCCTAAATAAGATGAAATCGAACTTGATTTGAAATGAAAAACTATGGAATTGTAGTTTAGTTTGTTTATATACCGTGTGGTTCACCTAAGTTGTTCAGGACTTTTCAATTTCCACTAAATTCTACTAATTTTTCAGCTAAACGTGAAATATAACAAGAAACAGTATGACGGTTTGACACATACGATCGTAGAATATTAAGTAAACAAACAAATTAAATACCTATATAAACATCTATTTACTTACATTATGCGTATGTCCTTAACAATAATTACCAATTATTCGAGGACGTAAATTGAATGTGTTTATTTACAAAAATCCTTTAATGCCTCTATATTTTGAAATATTGATATAAAATTTAGCACACTTATTGAACAGTTCATAAGTAATATTCAGCAGCTAATTCGGATATACTATGTCTCTTATTTTTCGAGTCTATATACCATTTAAACCGAAAATCTCTTTTAGACTACCCCAGCAGCACAATTTTATTGGCTAAATATGTTTCAGAAATATTGGGTCAACTATAAACGTCAGATTCCTTTATATTGATCCTATAAGTCTTGTCAATATTGCGCCTATGTTTGATAGGTATATTTTAAGAAACAGGAGGTACATATACATATAATAGATCTGATTATTTCTGGATAATTAGTAATATAAGTAGTGTGTCATTTTATTGCTATGTGAAAATATAGAAAATAACCATCAGTTCAAAAATATAATTGCCTATTTTAGTTGTATATAATACCTATTTTTATTATATATTCATCTCGCCCAGTGAGGTTTATTGTTACTTCTTTTGATCGATATTTTTGTGAGCAAATACTCGAAACATTTTACACCATAATTGGTAATCTATATATCGTAGAATAATCTAGAACCTTCCGTGAAATAAATATAATTAAACCCTCTACCTCACCCACCGGTTACAATATTAGGAGTTTTGAATTTTTTTTTCTTTAGTCAGACTGCTGAAGTTATACAGATTTCGATGTTAGCGAAATATAGGACAATATATTTCCAGTATTGGTTATAATTATTGTGAATATATATGAATTACACTGATAGATCCTACATTGGCGAAATATAGATTTCTACACATTGGGAAAAATTTCAGAACAATATATGTCCAATATTAGTCATAAATGTCATATGCCAATATTTTGTGCTACTGGGGTATGCATGTAAGGGGTCAAGTTTTAATGTGACAGACTAGTATCCAATATCATATGACTAGGCAGCAGAAATATGTACCATTTTTTAGGGCCGGCAGTATTATAAAAAAAGTCTTTATACAGGGTGTCCGGATAATATTCGTACAACGTAAGATCAGAGATTCTTTTGGCCCAATATAGATAGATCCAACCTAACTTACCTACGTATATCCAAAACTGCTTCGTTTAGCCATTAGAGGGCTTCAAAATTAGCAAATTTTTTTTTTTTTTAATAGGTCCATATTTTTTTTTACTGTCAACACAATGACTACCCATTTTTTTTATGAGTAACTGTGTTGGTTTAGCCAGAAAGAAATATTTTTCATATGTTTGAATGTTTTGATCACCTTTGCAAATAATTGAAAACAATAGTAGTAGTCTCTGTTTTTTATTTATTTGACCGTTATCAACTGTCATTTAAAAACTTTAATTTGCTCAAGTTGTACATTTAATACGATAAAGTTTTTCATCAGACATTTGGAAATTATTTTTTTTTTGCCCCATTAATTAAAAAGTAGCAAGAGAAAGAAATCTTCCAAATTAAGTTGCATAGACAGTAAAAAAAATATGAACCGTTATTTACACAACACATTTTATACTTTTGCTTTTAATGATGCGTATGTCCCTCTGGCCGCAATGAGCCAGTGCCACCGGCCCTGGACTCTGGTCCAGTTTCCTCTCCCTGCTTATGACAATATGTAAGGTCGGTTGCATAATGCGCGACGTCACACTAATGCGTTCCATTGACAAAGTACGCGCTAGGGGTAAAATTAATGAATTTATTTTGAACGAATTAGCAAAATAACTTCTAAACGGAACAAAATATCGATAATCCTCAACTGGCAAAAAAGTTTTCATATTGAGTAGCCATTCCAAATAATAATAATAATAATAATAATAATGAAAATAGTATAAAAAAAGTTGAGGGGTTTAAACAGATGGACTCGAAAACTAAGAGACTTAGTATATCTGAATTATTGTAATGTACTGAATACTGCATATGACTTCAATAAGTGTACTACGTTTTATATCGATAACTCAATTTGTTTGAGAAACAATTGAAAAGGAAACTTGGGAAAAATAAATTTCTAAATATCTCCGAAATCCATGTATTTTTAGTGAAGTTACTTCAGATATTTTTCTCATTAACACAATTAAAAGTAATCGAAATAAAATGTAGTTAATTTAAATAAATCTTTGTTTTCTATGTAGACATAAGAAAAATATATTTGGATTTCAAATTTACTTTTTGTTACATATAAATCGTTCGTAATCTGTCTTGCGAAATAAATAAGCCTCGAAATAAGCTTTCATTTAAGAAATAATTAAGTTCAAATGAAACCAAATTATACGATTATTTAAATCGGTAAATATTTTATTCGTTTTGAACATATAAAAATTAGGTGAAATAAAAAATAGGATAACTATATGAATGTCTTATTTCAAAATATGGTAATTTTTTTTAACTAGTTTGAAATATGCAAACATATGTTTTCAATAAATAAAATAAATTATAGTTTAAAAAACTAAAAAAACACGCGTTAATAGCAAACCGAACTAAAAAGTAAAAAATAAGAATGAAGTGAAAAAATTCATTTTATTGTAAAAAGCGTGGTGTGCTTGATATCAATTGTTATAAATATTTTATTGGTAGCTATTAATAAAAGTAGAGTTATCATAAAAATATAGTAAAAAGCACCCCCACGCTTTTTACAATAAAATGAATTTTTCTGTCAATCACTTCATTTCATCTTTTACTTTTTAGTTCGGTTTGCTATTAAACGTGTTAGTTTTTTAAACCATAATTTATTTTTTTATTTTTTAGTCTTGAAACGAAAACAAATTAATAGTCTTCAAGAATTTTTGTCGAAATTTTTTAATAAAATTTTTTTTCAAAATTTATTGATTTGAATTTATTTCGGAATTTTTTTCTTTTTCAAATTATTGTATTGCTATTGTTGAATTGCTGTATATTTTGACAAAATAAAAGAATTAAATGCTTTAATAAAAACATTCTTATCGTAAATTGGTAACTAGTTCATCTTGTATTTCAAGTATAGTCTGAGTTACGGTATTCAATTAGTGGTTAACTTTCTGCCAACTTATCATGGATGCGATATTTTGGCGAATGCGCCGACCACACAACTTTGACAACCGCATAGAAAAATTTTAAAAGAAATGCGTCGATACGCATTCAAATTATTGTATTGTCATCGGTCCTTAATACGTGTGCAAATTTTCAATTTAATCAGACGTCTAGAAGTTGGTGAAAATTACGTTGAAAATTTTAGTTATTTTGGCGAATACGCCAATCACACAACTTTGACATCAGCTTAGAAAATTTTTTTTAAGAGAAATGTGTCGATACGCATTCAAATTATTGTATATTATATATATATATATATATATATATATATATATATGTATATATATATAGGAACAGAGCAATATATATATATATATATATATATATATATATATATATATATATATATATATATATATATATATATATATATATAGGAACAGAGCAATATATATATATATATATATATATATATATATATATATATATATATATATATATATATATATATATATATATATATATATATATATATATATATATATATATATATATATATATATATATATATATATATATATATATATATATATATATATATATATATATATATATATATATATATATATATATATATATATATATATATATATACTATTATGTTTGATAAGTAACATTTCTTTAATGAAATAATCAAAATGGTTTACAGTGAGGAAGAAAAAAACCAACTATTTATGCAAAATAGATAAAGATTTATTCAGGAAATTTAAATATAAATAAATGATAACCCATAAAAGATGTTCGATGTGTCCACCATTATTGTCAATGCATAATTGATAACGTCTTCTTATATTTATAATTGCACGGGAAATGACTTCATTATTTATATTCAGATTGTTTATTTCAAGTCGACTGTCTTTAATGACTTGAATACTATTATTATTATTATTGACAATGCCTTTTAGAAATTCCAAAAAAATGAATCCATAGGGGTCAAATCCGGACTGTTAGGTGGCCATTATTCCCTGTCTATATTGTGAATACATTATTTAAATGATCTTGAATGGGTAGGACACTATGCGGAGTTGCCCCATCCTGCATCCAAATCATATCATCAAGTTCGGCTTCCGGAAAATTCTGCAAAAGAATATTTTCTGCTTCTGGGATAATTATTTCCAGATAGGTAACTCCAGTTAAAGTATAATCATAAAATATAGGCCCAACAATTTTGTTTTTGAAAATTCCACATCAAACGCTAACAGTTTTTCTTCCTGATTTTTTTATTTGTTTTACCAATCTTTTTCTGTTGTGCTTGTTTTCCCATGACCCTCGATTTTTCCTATTAAAAACTCCTGCAGTAGAAAAGGATGGTTCATCAGTCCATAATATTTTAGTAAAAAAATCGGGATCTTCATCCAACTTTTAAAATCATCTAGCGGCAAAAGTCCAGCCTTTTCCTATTATCAGCTTCTGTTAAAACTTGTACGGGTAAAATTTTATATGGTCTGTAGTTGTTATTTTTTAACGTGCGTTGGATTTTGGAATAACTTTTACCTAATTGATCGACTGCATAATTATACTATATTCAGAATTTTCTAAAAAATAATACAATGTTTCAAAAAAGTCTATTCGCGAATAAATATGGATGGCCTTACCTTTGACATGAAGCAGTATAAATAGCTGTTCTTCCTGGTTTGCTTGAACTACAGGCTTTTTTTATACTAAAACTGGATGTATTATTCACCTTTCGGTAAATATTTTAGAACGTATTTTCTGATGGTGTTGGACGATTTGGATACAACACCCTATATGCTCTTTATGTTGCACGTTTATTTTTGTTATTTTGTAAATAATTGGACTTTTTCTTCCTCACTGTAAACCATTTTGATTATTTCATTAAAGAAATTTCACTTATCAAACATAATAGTTGTCATTTTCATTCGTTTTGCAGTTATGCAAATAAGGGATATGCTTCAACGACGCAACCACCATACTTTCATAAAAAAATATTTATCCAAAGTATTCTAATAAAGCCGTTATTGAACTTTGACGCACTCTTTGGACACCCTGTACATAGATAACTAGAAACCTGCAATACATTAATATAATTCTAGTAAAAATAAATGTTATTCTGAACCTTGAGGTACTTATCAACACATCATTTAAAAAAATAGGTTATTTGTTATGATCTAAAATTAATTATTGTGACTTCGACTTTCCTCACAACTAATATGTGACGTTATAATTAAAGCAACTTTACTATTAAGTTCCTGGAAAGAGAAAAATACTCGTCATTATAATAAAATTACATAGTTTTAAAATGAACCTGTAATATAAAAAATATTTTAATAGCATTGCGTCTATGCTATATAACACGAGGCATGACATCATATCTATGTAACTTGGTCTCTATTAAATTTCAATTAATTTTTTGTATGTTAAGCCTACTTATATAAATGTACTTGGAAGATAACTTTAAGTGAGGTATTTGTTTATCTCATAGTAGTCATTAACATTTTTGTTTAACAACTTTATAGCACATAGAATGACTAAGGAGTTACGACTTCGGCCATTAAAAAATGTGGCCCACTCGATATTCCATAAATAAATAAAACCAAATAAGAAATCTAACTTGTTAATATATCTACTGGTTTAGGGGGCGCCTTTTATGTACACTATAAGCTGTTCTAAGAACAACACATTTAAATACAGGTGTTTAGTTTAATAGGCAAAATTATATGCTGCAGTTAACAAAAGCACCACCTTTGCGTAAACGTAGTTTCTGTACATTGAGAAAATGTATGTTAAATGTTTCTTGCACACTGATAATAATAATAATAATAATAATATATATATTTATTGGTCCAGTGGATTATTACAAAATAATATAGGATAGGTCAATACAGAAAAGAAATAAAGTAACTATTATAAAGTCATAAAATAGAGTAAATAAGAGTTACAAAATAATTAATTGTATATTACAAACACAAAAATATGTAAATAGATAACTTCAAATAATATACATAAATAAATAAATAAATAATTTAGTGTACACGTATCTATCCTCACACACATATACATACAATATAAAAAACCGCTGCCAATTATTTGGGAATCAGAACTTCCTCACCTAAGTAAAACTCGACGTGTGGTGGAGTTTATAATAAAAGTAATTTTTGACGTTTCAAAAAAGTCACATTTTTTGACGTTTCAAAAAAGTCAAATTTTGACGTTTAAAAAACTCGATGTGTGGTGGAGTTTGTAATAAAAGTAATTTTTGATGTTTCAAAAAAGTCACATTGGTGGAATGTCACTAATATTTTTTGAAAAAGTAATTTTTGACGTTTCAAAAAAGTCGCATTGGTGGAATGTCACTAATATTTCTTTTGACATTTCAAACTGACATTTCGAAAAAGTCGCATTGGTGGAATGTCACCAATATTTAAAATTTGAAATGTCAAGAAGAATTTTGACATTTGAAATAATAATAATAATGACGTTTCAAAAATGTCACAAATATATTTCATTCCACTCTACAAATATATTTTTTTGACATTTCATATTTTAAGAACCGATTTTGCTCATCGAACTCAGTGTCTTCCTTGATCTCTAAAATGTGTGTACCAAATTTGAAAGCTTAATTTCGAAAACTGTAGCTGCTATTGCAAACCAGACAGACAGACACACACAGACAGAAAATTTTTGTGTCTAAAATTTTATATGTCGTCATAATTTGGGTTTAGGGAGGGTTTATCTACCGTAGATGCTGTACATTATTTGGTAAAAACTAGTCATAATTCAATGAACCAATGTCAGAAGCCTTTGGCAATCTTTTTAGATTTGGCAAAGACTTGACACGGTATCGCATGTAAAAATACTAGATGAACTATAAAACTATGGGATTCGAGATATATGTGGTGATCTGCTCAAGGATTACTTAAGGATAGAACACAAAAAGTAAAAAATAAATTCAGTTTAAAGCGAAGAAAAACCAGTCACTTTTGGAATTCCGCAAGGGACCGTACTTGGACCTTTGCTTTTCCAAATATGTATTAATGATATGCTGAATATCAGACTCCTTGGTCATATCATCTCATATGCCGATGATACCGTTTTGGTTTTTTTCTGATGATACCTGGGATGGTGTTAAAATTAAATCAGAAATAGGTCTTAATAAAATAAAATATTGGTTAAATGACAATTTATTAACACTGAATAACGCAAAAACTAAATTTCTTACTTTCTCTTTAAATACTCTAGGTAAGTCGAATATACAAACCATTAAATTACATAAATGTATAAACCCAATAAATTGTATTACTTGTACAGATCTTATTGAGAAATCGTCTACAATAAAATATATCGGTATCTATATTGACCAATTTTTAAAATGGGATGCACATGTCGGTAGCTTAGTAGGAAAGGTTCGTGGTTTGTTACATAAGTTTTATCAGATACAAAAAATTATGAACACTAAGTCATTAGTCAATATATACAAATTTCTTGTTGAATCTATCATTAACTATGGTTTAACGATCTGGGGCAGGACGTACGATACCATACTGCAAAATTTAAAAATAATTCAAAAAACATACTTTAAAAATAATATTTAAGAAACCTAAAATGTATCCTACAGAAGTATTATTCAATGAAATAAAACTATTTGATATTGAAACCTTATATATAATATCCTCCATCAACTTTATATATAGAAACTCACATCTTAGATTTCAAATTAATCATGGATATGAAACAAGAGCTGTCGTAAAAAAACATCTTGCCACACCAAAACCCAAAAAATACTTTATGAAATTTGTAGACTACACCGGAATTAAATTGTTTAACTGTTTGCCAAACTCCATAAAGGAAATAAAAAATTATAAAAAATTTAAATAAGTAAAATATTTATTCGTCATAATTTTAAAGATCTCAGAAAGATGTTAACATAATTTCCCTTTGTCTTCTACACTGCTGCTTTGTTTTTGTTTTTTTTTTCTTTCTTTTGCACAAGTACTAAGTAAAATTACGCTTCAGTAATAAGTTTATATTGCTCATAGGTGCAAATTATTATATATAAAGGAAGCACAATCAAGATCGCGCAGATCTTAGGTGCTGTAATTCACTACATGAAACCTGTAATTATAAATAATCCTGAATAAACATTATTATTATTATTATTAATTCGTCGAGATTCATCCAGAAATGCAATAAAAATTTTCAAAATTTTTTTCACGAATACATACCTTCCTGACTTTGAGGGGTGAGGAAGTAATAAATATTAGTAATATATAAAACAAATACAGAAACTGACATATGGGTGTTAAGATGTTTTAAATATCGCAATCTGTCATTTAGATACTCACTGAGCGAGTAATACCATTTATTAATGAGCAAGTCTTTCATACGTTTTTTAAACAGTTTGAAGTTTAAAGATTTTAGTTCACGAGAATGTCTGTTATAGGCTTTAATGGCTAAGTATTGTGGACTGTGCTCATAGACTGTAGTTCGATGTGTAGGTATCTCTAATACATCATTATTTCTAGTATTATACCCATGGAAGTTATTTATGGTGTGTAAATTATTATTTTTTGCGTACATGAAAATATTCATAATAAATGTAGAGAGCAGAGTCAAAATGCTTAACTTTTTTAAAATGCTGCTTACAACCTTCTCGTGTGTTCATGCCACACATCGTTCATGCCACTAATCGCTTTCTTCTGTACTAAAAAAACCCTTAAAATCTCATTTGAAAAAACCCACGCTGTAATTCCATAAGAGAGAATTGAATGAAAGTGTGCATAATAATACATTTCTAGAACATCAGCATTTACAGAATCTCTCAGTTGTTTGATGCAGTAACAAACAGGAGCCAATATCTTACATATTGCATCAACATGTGTACTCCATTTACAATCGTCAGAAATTTAAATACCTAGAAATTTAGTCGATTCTACTTGAACTAATGATTTATGTGTAATTTTTATATATAGGCCGTTATCAAAATTCGTTAAGGTGGTATTGAATCGACTTAACATTGATTTGTTAGTATTTAATAAGAGTCTGTTGTTAATCAACCATCTATAGTATTCTCTAATTGGTCATTACTAATACTAACAGCATTGTACACGGCTTTATCTGCAACTACTACCAAGGTGTCATCAGCAAAAATAAATATGAGCATATCATATAATAGAATGCATCCAAGTAAAAAAAAAACGAGTTAATCTTATAGTGGCAAAAAACAAACAAATTGCAATTTTTGATACATTTTTCAGGAAAGGAAAGATTTTTTTATAATTTTCAAATATTATATTATACATTGGAGCTTACGAGAACGAAACTTAAAATGGCAATATCTCAGTTTGAAATGCTTCAAATTCTAATTTAATTTAGACATTTTTTGCATATCCATTGTATTACCTCCTAAATGAAAGAACATTTTTTTTACTCTTAAGAAAAGTTTACTTTGTCCTTTCTGAACAAAATTGTGCAAGATTCGTATTTTTATGATTAATAATAAACAAGTTATACAAGTGAGACGTTTCGGATTTCGTTCTCAAAACTAAAGGAAAATTTCTTTGGTCATAGATTGTGTTTTATATCAATGTCAAATAAAATATAAAATATTCGACATTTAAGTTACATTTTCAGGTTAACATTTTTCAAGTGTGAGACATTTTTACTTTCTTATATCTAATATAAGGAAGTATAGTAATCGTGATTTTTTTCGACCTCGAGATTTTGATTGATTTATACGTTCTGAGCCCTCCTGAATCCATTGTGACTATGATATCTGTCGATGCGTGTGTGTGTGTGTGTATGTGTGTATCTGCAATAACTCAAAAAATATTAATGGGAGACCTCCCAAATTTGGCAGTTAAGATTGTCAACAGCATTTTAGGTGACACATTAAATTTGGTGAATGTGGTAGGTACTACCAGAAGAGACATAATGAATGAAAGAAGAAAAAAGGTACAATTTCGGGGGAAAAAATTTTTTTATTGAATTTCTGGACGAATCTCGACGAACTATAAAGAAAAAACATAACTTTATGAAAAAACAATCTGTTTGCATGTCTGTAGTATCGCGATAACAGCCACAGTTTTCGAGTTAAAGCTTTAAAATTTGGTACATTTGTTCTAAAGGCCAAAGACAATGAAAAATTCGGTGATGAGCAAAACTGGCCTTCTGAAAGGGGGTCCACGGGACCTAAACTTTTTTGTATTGGACTTTACAAAAAAATATATTTTGATGAAAGATTATAAATCATGTCTACTATATCAAGCGAATAAAATATATTTTCCAAGTACTTAAATAGAGCCGATGTAAACTGAAATATTTTACACATTTGGCCTCATAAAATGGGGTTAGGATAAATTTAACAGTTTGACGTTTGAAAGGTCTGATTTAGTTACAAAAATTTCAATGTCAATAACAAGAAATTATTAAAATATATGACATGAATTATTATTGACAATATCGAATGACACTGATAAGTAATTATTTAAAAATTTTAATGAAACATTTCAAGGTACGCTATTAAAATTTAATTGAGGTAAGTGAAGAATTAAATAGAATGATTTTTTTTTAGATCAGGATAATATATACTGGTATAAGAAAGTTATGTGCTGGCAACATCAGATATTTTGATTACACAAAAATATTTTTTTAAAAAACCAACCTAACATCCTTTGGCGTTGAGGTTTAATTACAATTTTTTTTAAATAATTTATAGGGCAGTGGCTTAACTCTCAAAAATGATGCGATAAAACATTATAGGATGCCACAAATAAATAATTATAGACAATAAGTGATGTTATTCTTTCCCCATCAAGTGTTTATTTTTTTTTTTTTTTTTTCAATATAAATGATTTATTTCTATTCAGAATTTGGCATAAAAATGTGCATAATATAATCAATTCTATATAACATGCAATGAAGGTATGAGGAAAAGTAAAACATAAGATGTAGTGGGGCCGCGCCGCCTAGATGCGACTTCAAACGGATTACAGAAAATCTGCTTTTAGTTGTATAACTTATTCATTATTACTATTAATCATAAAATTACAAATCCTACACCAGTATATTTAGAAATGATATAAAGTAAATTTCTCTTACCAGTACAAAATTTTGATTTGGGCTTTTGTTTTGGAAATAATACGAGGGAGACATAAACATTGTCAAAAATTGATTTACATTTTAAAGAATTTCAAATCGAGATACTGCCGTTTTAAGTTCCGCTTTCTCGTAAGCTCCAGTGTATAACAAAACATTTGAAAATTATAAAAAAATATTTGCTCTACAAAAGCTTTTCTGAAAAATTTATAAAACAAATCGCAATTTATCTCTTTGCCACTGTGCTTAACTCGTTTTTTAACTTTAGCACCCGTTTGCACACTACGATTTTTGATCGCCTCGGGATTTTCAAATATCTGTATCAAGCTTTCATTTTATATAAATTTCGAAATATTTCAAACGTATTGAGGTGTTTAAATAGGTGATCCAGAGAACAGAGCTATGATAAACACAGGATTTCTGGTCACTCAGGATTTTTTCCATTGGCTGAGCAACAATAAGTGGTTTATTTTTTTCACATGAATTTTATATTGTTTTCTTTATTTACTGATTTTTTTTTAATTTGGACATTAGTTTACAACTTTTTTTTAACTTGAGTGTATATTTAATTTTAAATTATTAGTTGGCCCTATATTGCTGATCTGATTTATAACAGAATTATAAAGAAAATCCTAAGAGTATTTAAGGTAAAGGACCCAGTAGCTGACAAGTTAAGGAAAATTTCAGAATCAATATGATTTTTCACTGGTTTATTCAATTTTTTAAAGAAAGGTAATATGATGTTGATGTGTCTCATGGTGTTTTGTACCCCTTACAATCGTAAAAATACCTTTATTGATTAGTCTTAGAAAAATATCATAATTTTTTTGAAATAGTGTAAAATAGCCAATAGCTGGCATATGAAAATTTGGATATACCCATTTCTTGACAACATTTTGAACCAAAAGCTGACATTTTAGCCAAAACTATTTTATTTATTAATCTGGACTAAGTAGTTTAAAGCCATATCAAAATACATATATCTGTTAGTGTTTGCCATTGTCAAATAATTTTTAAAAAACTTTAGAACGCGTTTAAACCAAAATTTTATAAGGACTCTCTTTAGTACCATTAGCTAACAGTCTTAGACCCACTGGTTGACACCTTGTATTTCAGATAAAAATATGAGAGAAAATCTAGAATACTTGTTAAATGATACATATATTACCATAGAAACATAATTTAGTTAATAACCTATCTTTGGTAGAACACATACAATACAAATATCCGCAAATATGCAAAACAAAACTCAATTCTTTGGTAAAATGTTGACAAACAACAATTGGTAAGAAAACATAAATAACTAAGATGATTTGAACAAACAAAACAGCTTTTTTAAAATAACTTTGAAAAGTAACTATTACATTAAGTACATAAGTAGCAAATAACACAAAATAAGTTTTATAAATATGAAAATAGAATCAAGGAAGATCGAGATTACACTTACTTAGATCATCATAGAAAAACTAGCCATCGACAGATAATTTCTCTTTGAATTTATATTTTAAACGATCTCCGCATACAATCATATCTGGAATCATAAGTTTTTTTATTATCTGTTTTAAACAAATTATGCTTACATCATCTTCATTTAGTTTAAAGAACTCTGTATTTTTACATTGTTTCATTGCGACAACTTCTGCTTCGCTCTCCGACAACAGTCTTTAAATAACACAGACATATCTATGCTGTCGCTTTTTTCCAGGAAACTCGACTAAAACATAATCAGTCTCCTTGAATACCTTGTCCTGGTTACGAATGTCAACTAATAATTGTTCTTCTTCATCGCCATTTTCATCCATATTATCATCCTGCATTTCATCGCTGCTTCCGGAAGACTTCCAAGAATCAGACGTTTCAGAATATGATGAAAAACTATACCTGTAGGTTCGTTTTTTTGATAAATATTTCTTAGATTTTGTTTTATTCTCTTTTGCTGCCCTTTTCTGTTCTTTTAATTTGATCTGCTGTTCTCTCTTTTTTTGTCGTTCCTCGGCTTTTTTTTATCTTTTATTCTTCTTCCTCCTTTTTCTTTCTCTCTTTTGATTCGTGATAATCCTGCCATGCTTTGGAAGTTACTACCGATGGAATTTTTTCTTTTGCTGCTCTCTTTTTTTTGGCCGGCTTGGGCTCTGGCCATATTAGTGCTCTCTTAAAAGGAGATGGTATAGTTTTATCTTCTTTGGGGGTTTGCTCGGTGTTTTGTAATAAATTATCGCTAATTATTTTTAAAGGTGTTCTTTCCTGACACGTCGTCGGTTTTTCACTCGGATGTTCACTAGGAGATGGTACATTTTCTTCGTTGGTCCTTTGTATCAAAATATTGCTAATTATTTTAATTGATGTTTTTTCTTGAGAGGTCGACGGTTGTTCACTATTTACATAGATTATCGCCGATGATTGTTTGTCGTTTTGTGTTTCTAATAATTTGTCCTTTGTTACTGAATTCTCACTTTCTCAGTTCTCTGGGTCGTTTTTGTCTTGGTCGACGCATACACTATTTTTCAGATCTTCTCCCCATGCTTCCTTCTTCAACTTTTTTACTTTCGCTTCAATTTCTTTATAAAATTGAAAAAGAGATATGTCCTCTACTGCACCTTCCCATCTTTCCATTTTTCTAAACTTGTTAATTTTCTCTTTATCTATTTGGGTTTCCAAAAACCTCATTCCTTCTTCAAATTTTTTTAAGTTCTGTAAGATCTGCTTTTTTTCCATTATCTCTTATAACGGAATCTTTTTTCAATTGCACTTCTTGAGGGTTCCATGGACATAGACCACATTCTTAGGTTATAAGGAACCCGAGTTGTAAGGGGTACCAGGGTGGTTAGCCCTGGTATCCCTGGCCGATATTTGTCAGGCAGAGTTGCCTCTGCCTGTCCAAAGTGCACCGCGCGGAGGTTGCCGGTCCTTTGCACCCCAAGCTATTACTATTATTATTATTATTATTATTAAATATCAAGATAAATATGATCTTACTGGAAAAGTAAAATTGTTAATAATGTTACCTCTTACAGTAATTATAAGGATAAGGGTGTACGAAATTAATTCTTTCCAAATTTCGCATTAGACAATTTATTTAAATTAATTTTATGTAACTAGATAAATCACAGCGCAGTTAACTGCAGTGTTAAATTCCTTGTGCATTACTGTTTTTCAAATAGGTAAAAAGTGTTAAATACAATAACTCCCTTCATAAAATCACATTACTGTTAATATTTTACTACATTCTGACTAGGATAACGAGTTTACATATGTTAAATCATAATGTAAGGAATTTACTACGTAGTTTATGCAAGTTTATATCGGTGTGTGCAGTTATGTTTTTTTTTTTTAAATATGCAATTTCACTTTTGTAATGAATATACGTAGGTTTTGTAATACGCTCGTAGGCGTTTATCATTCTCTTTATTCTTATATTGAATCTTTATACACTCGCTTATACACTGGGATTAAGATAAGTGTAGGCTGGCATTATTAACATTATTTTTATTGCCACTTTGCATTTCTAATATTGTCTCCTCGAAATTAATGCAGCGTATTTTATTGTTGCCTATTCTTTACATTTTCTCTTCTAAAATAAAGAACAATTGTTTGCTAATTTAGAAAATTAAGTTAAAATTCCATCATTTACATGTATTCATTTTCCTATACAAAGTGTTTATATAAATTATTCCTGTTTGGATATTTATTCTTACTTTTTAATATGGTCTCAATAAATTTAGCAGTCTGATTTGAATCTAACAAATTTCTCAAATGCAGAAAATCGGTATACACCTAGAGTTTAGCATCCTGATTAACATACTAAAAGTCCTGACCAATTCTATAACTTGTAGGTACAAATATTTTTTTTCAAACACCTCCGCCAATCCTTTTGGCGCAGAGATGTTACGGTTGAATTAATCATTGTGAGAAATATTTATGTACCTATATTAAGTATATAAAACAACTAATTAATTAACAATCAATATTATTAATTATAATTTTTGTGAAGTAAATTTTGAAAATATGATGTTAAAAATGTAATTTATAAATAAAATAAATTACATTATTAACATCACATTTTCAAAATTTACAAAAATTATTGTTAGTAATATTTTATCCATTTGCATTAAAAGGTCACGTCTCAAGGTCATGCTTTCTGTTTATAACTGAATCTTACAGGCCTTGGTATTTTATGATTCGCCTTGCATATCTTACAGGCCTTGGTGTTTATGATTCACCTTGCATAAATATTACTTTATATAATTTTCTTATCTTCCTAACTTTTCTAATTAACGCTTTACACTTTATATTCGGCTTGATAAGTTATGATACGTGTTTAAATAATTTTACAATCATTCGACAATGACAGACCCTGGTATCTTCTAGCTAGTGACTTCTGTATATTCTGTCAATCTATCTAGCCGAGGATTGGTAAGGTGTTCAATTTTATTTTGGCACAACGTCACGTATTGGACGTGAACAACGTTATATTAGGCATTCCAACATCTATAGTGTAGCATTTTTTGACGATAAACGTGTACAACATAGCATTCTTGACACCCAACCTGTATAGTGTAGCATATTTGGCGCACAACTTGGGGCCCGAACCCACGAGTCTCATGATATAAATATGCTACACTATACACGTTGGGCGTCAAAAAAATGCTGCACTATACACGTTGGGATTCCTAATATAACGTTGTTCACGTCCAATACGTGACGTTGTGCAAAAAATAAAATTGAACACCTTACCAATCCTCGGCTAGCTCGTTATATCTCAGGTTGGGTTACCAGTGTCATACAGACGAAACTGGTGCCTTCAGCTTCTCAGTAGGTACTCTAAATTCAAGAAATAAACAATTAATATTTGACCAGAGAATTTGGTATACCTTACCACACTATATTTTTAATGAAACCTATTCTGGGAAATTAAACAACATAAGTTTAATAAAATCTGTTTAATCATATCAAGTAAAGTTAATCATCCAGGTTTAAAAAAAAAGAAAATTATGTACAATTAGATATGTGAAATTTATAAACTATTCCCAAACAAACGTATATAATATTATACCAGTAGGTAGATTTACACCAAATGCAATTGCATGTAGTTTACATAAAACCACATAAGAAGAATATTTATATCTAGATAACACTACTATTACATTTATCGTAATCAAAATTCATCGATCTATCATAGATCTAATTTGACTGGATCATATTGACATCATGGGTACCAGAACAAATTTAAATAAAATTATTGATAATTATTTTGAATCTACGAAGGGTATAAGGGTAGGCTGTACCTCAGTCGGTAGAGCATGAGATATAACGAGCTATCCGAGGATTGGTAAGGTGTTTAATTTTATTTTGGCACAACGTCACGTATTGGACGTGAACAAACGTTACATTTTGGCATCCCAACGAAAACAAACGTTACAGAGGTTTATTTAACGAATTTTTTAAATAATTTTCCGTAATTTTTTATGACACAAATTTTTTCAAAAAAAATTTAGCAAATAAGTATGACATAACTTGATACTCAAGAATGTTTATCTTTTTAATATCGAACCCCTGTTAAATTATATTAAAACTTGCTTTGGCTCCATCGCTTCGTTTTCCTTGTGAACATCATAGACAGTGACCTACATTTTTACCAGTATGTACTGGTGGGCAGGATTGAAAACTTTTCTTCGAATACTGATACTTAACTGAAAATATATCGATAAATTCGATATATCGGTGGTTATCGTTAGTTGTAGATATATTCATAGTGATCGATATATTTGTATTTAGTTTTCGATATGTCGATGAATTTGTCGTTATTTCTTTCCAATCCTACTTCTACTTTTAAGTTCAAATATCAAACGTCGATTCAATATCTCCATTTACAATCGAATCATTCCTCAAAAATCTTGTTGTTTAGATTCAATATTAACGTCCTGTATAAACAAAAAAGAGCATTTTCGTGCCATACTTATAAGATCATTTTTTGACATTTTGGTAAAGGGAATTAGTAGCTGAAGTCGTGCCCCATTTCGGAAATAATTTTGTTAATTTATTTGTGTTTCAGTTTCAAAGTGACATAGTATTATGGGAGCTAGAGCACAGTCGAGAACGGCTTTAAATATTTGGATAAAATTTGTTACAGATATTACTCTTTTAGTCCAATCAAAAGCATAATTTACTTTGGAAAAATTCCAGGATGAGACTCAATTTTTGTAATGTTACTCTCAATGCCGATAACATCACCCTGTGTGTCATTTTTTGGTAAATGTAAGTAAACGTTTAAAAAGTCAATAAACTAATATATAAAATAATGTCATAATATTTGATGGCACGTTCATAGTTATTCCCCAATAAATTTTTAAAAATATTTACCTATTCAACAAATTTTAAATTCTACAAATAAGGCAAGTTTACCTAACGTCACTATTTTATTAATTTTACATAAATACCCTACACTAATTAAGCATTTTAATTTTTTTTTTTTTTTGGAGAAAGAACACACATTAATTAAGAAATTAGTGGTTTGTACAGAACTGAACTTGCTTAAATTTTCATGATTAAGTACATTTTATTTAAATTTGTTATACACATTATGTGCATCATTTTTGAAATACAATAATAAGAAAATTTCCATTTTCATTACTTAATTGGAATACCTTTGAAAATGTCGTATGATTTGGTATACGGCGGTTTGGAAAACGTGTACACACTTTTTTGCATATTTCCGTTGTAAAAAATCATATCCTACATAGAGATATTATCATAAATGCATAATAGAGCCGTGAGGAAGATTAGCTGGTGAAGTTAATTTAACTTTCTTAGACTTTTGCCAGATTTGTTACAAGGCATCAATACTAGTAACATGTGGTTTCAGCATAGTGCTGAACCCCATTTTTCTGTATCGGTCAGAAATCATCTGAATCAGCATTACCCCAACAGATGAATAAGTCGAAGTGTTCCGGTTAACTGGCCACCGAGGTCTCCTAATCTTACACCTCTGCATTATTTTCATTCATGAGGCCACCTCAAATCAGAGGTATACAACGAAAATTAGATACACGGGAATAGTTACAATTAGATAGAGTTATTAATGTACAGGGTTATTCATTATAAATTACCCACCCCTTATCATCGTTATTATTGCCTATAGAAAAAAAGTTTCAAATCAAAGTTGTGTGATTATTACTGAATTTTGTTAAAATGCTATCAAAAGTACAGTATCGTGCAGATTTCAGGGGATACAAAAAATAATGTTTTTTTTTTAAATGGGATACCCTATATATTATTAAATTTTTGGAATGATCCTTTGTTCCTGATTTCAAAAATATACCATATGTTACCCCTACCATATACCGCTTTTGAGTTATTAAACGTCGGATACCTTAGTTAAACTAGTTACTGTAAATATAGAAAAGTTAGCGTTATTAAAGTGAGCTATGAAAATGACAACTATTATGTTTGATAAGTGACATTTCTTTAATGAAATAATCAAAATGGTTTAAAGTGAAGAAGAAAAAACCAAATATATATACAAAATAGATTTATTTAGGAAATTTAAATATAAATAAATTATAACTCATAAAAGATGTTCGATGTGTCCACCATTATTGTCAATGCATAATTGATAACGTCTTATATTTATAATTGCACCGGAAATGGCTTCATTATTTACATTCAGATTGATTATTTTAAGTCTTTAATGACTTGAATACTATTATTATTATTGACAATGTCTTTTAGAAATCCCCAAAAAAAAAATAATCATAGGGGTCAAATCCGGACTGTTAGGTGGCCATTTAATAGGTCCATTATTCCCTATCCATATTGGGAATACATTATTCAAATGATCTCGAACGGGTAGGACACTATGCGGAGTTGCCCCATCCTGCTTCCAAATCATATCATCAAGTTCGGCTTAAGGAAAATTCGGCAAAAGATTGTTTTCTGCTTCTGGGGTAATTATTTCCAGATAGGTAACTCCAGTTAAAGTATAATCATAAAATATAGGCCCAACAATTTTGTTTCTGAAAATTCCACACCAAACGCTAACAGTTTTTTTTTCCTGATTTTTTATATGCTTTACCAATATTTTTCGGTTGTGCTTGTTTTCCCACGACCTTCGATTTTCCTATTAAAAACTTCTGCCATAGAAAAGGATGATTCATCAGTCCATAATATTTTAGTAAAAAAATCGGGATCCTCATCCACCTTTTGAATCATCTGGTGGCAAAAGTCCAGCCTTTTCCTTTTATGAGCCTCTGTTAAAACTTGTACAGGTAAAATTTTATATGGTCTGTAGCTGTTATTTTTTAACATACGTTGGATTTTGGATTAACTTTTACCTAACCGACTGCATTATTTATACTACATATATGTAGAATTTTCTAAAAAATAATACACTATTTCAAAAAAGTCCATTCCGAATAAGTATGGATGGGCTTACCTTTGAAATGGAGCAGTATATCTAGCTGTTCTTCCTGGCGTGCTTGAACTACACGCTTTTTTCTACTAAAACTAGAGTTATTATTTCGGTAAATATTTTTGAACTTATTTTCTGATGGTGTTGGACCATCTGTATACCCTATACGCTCTTTTTGCTGCACGTTTATTTTTGTTATTGTATACAACTAGTTAAATATTTGGACTTTTTCTTCCTCACCGTAAACCATTTTGATTATTTCATTAAAGAAATGTCACTTATCAAACATAGTAGTTGTCATTTTTATAGCTCACTTTAATAATGTTAACTTTTCCATATTTACAGTAACTAGTTTAACTAATATATTCGACCTTCAATTAATAACTCAAAAACGGTATATGGTATGGGTAACATATGGTATATGAAATCAAGAACAAAGGATCATTCCAAAAATTTAATAATATACAGGGTATCCCATTTAAAAGAAATATTATTTTTTTGTATCCCCTGAAATCTGCACGCTACTGTACCTTTGATAGCATTTTAACCAAATTCAGTTATAACCACACAACTTTTATTTAAAACTTTTTTCTATAGGTAATAATAACAATGATAAAGGGTGGGTAATTTATAATGAATAACCCTGTACATGATAACTGATAGCATTAAAAACCTACGAAATAACCCAGAAATTATGATCTCGTGATTGAATGATCAATGAAAAATCTTTTAAAGGTGTTTTTAAAAATGTATTGACGCTGAGGGAGATTATTTTGAAAATCTATTGTAATTTTAATTAATTGCATTGTTGTGTTAATTATTTTGTTCATTTTAGTGTAATTGGTATAAGTTGTTGCTTAATAAGTTCAATTTTGACTTTATTTTGTCCATGATAAAAATGCACAGATATGCCAATACGAATGGAGGCATGGCTTTCGATCCTAAACGTGACGTCAGTAGCGAGGATATATAGAGGTTTCGTAATTCCTTTAAATCATTCTACACTTAATTATTAATGATTTGAAATAATATAGGAAATTCAATAGATAAATTTTTATTTTAAATGTGTTGTACAAAATATCAAAATAATTCAACTGAACTTGCTTGCCAACATAACCTCTTAATTTATCTACGTTTAACGGAAGTGATATTTTAGTCGGTTTAGCTGCAATTTTCACAGGAAATTGTGCTGTAGTGAGGAAAATTGAAGATTTGCAACTTTTTGCAGCCTATAAAGTTTGAAAATTGCGAATATGTATCTTTTATTCTTTTTTGGTTGTCTCTATTGACCCTCCGATTGGGGTCAATGGAGACAGCAATTTATTTAGCACTATTTGACCAAAGTAACGGCAAATAGAGAGAGACATTTAAAATTAAAAAATGTATAAATTTTCGGCGGAAATTTTTAGAAACAACAAAGACGTGTTAAACAACTCTTTTTTATTTATTAAAATATAAAGATGAAAATATAAAATCATTTTCTTTAACAGTTTAATTATTAAGGTACATTTCTCAGATGCTTTTACATCATTCTCAGATCCATAATATCCAACGAGTATGTCCCCATTCGGCAGCAATATTTAAACGTTTAATTTTGGATTTCTCTACCATTGCTCTCAAAACAGTTTGCCCACCGTGATTTTTGATGTGGGGATTTGTAAGTCTGTACAGGACGGATTGATGAATTCTATATTTTCTTTGAGACACCCTCTAGGAAAATCAATTGTTTACGTCCCTTATTGCATTCTGCAGCATCTCTAGATCATGTTTGGTATAAGTTCTCTATTAACCACGAAAAATCTCTGACAATTAGCTTTTTTTTGTAAAATTTATTTAGGAATCTATAAAGAATTTACAAATTTTTTTTATTTCATAATCAAGAGAAACTATTTTAAGTTTTATTGTAAAAGTTGTTTGTTTGTTTGAAAAAATTGAAACAGAATGCGAATTAAAGTTTTTCAACCTACCTGTTTGTTGGTAAAAACCACTCTTTTCAACGCTTGAGCAAAACTAAATCGTTCTCAGTAATAAAACAAATGCATAGTATTGACTGTTAGAGACCTAAGAATGGATACTATTTATGGAAGAAAAATGATGTGTCTATTTTCTCTGCCATCATTACCAACTGTTTTGACTCTTTCCTGAATTCTATCTTTCCATACACTAGTCTCTATTGACTCCATTTTAAGGTAAAGTTTTATTGTTTCATTCAGATTATCTAAAAATCTATCTCACATTTTATGCCTTCGTCACTAACAACTGGCTTAATTTTCAAATATGAATAGATAGGTTCTTATAAACGTACATCTACAAGCATTGTAGAATGGAAAGAAAAACCTTTTATTCTTTGATGAAGGATGGAGAATGTATTTATTACTAAATAGTCCTCTTTCTCGAATTTGACATATGTATTATGAATAAAATATTTAATAATCATTTTCGGGGGCGCACAGTTCAGACCACTTTCCAATTTTAAACAATCAGTGGAGGACATAACCTGTCTGCTGTTTACAACCTCCGAACTGTGTTTTTTCAACTTACTACCGCAAAGTATAACTGATATTAGAGGTTGGTAGAAATATGTTACCATTTAATACGGCACATCAATTATGACCAATCATGACCTAGTAGTATCGATTTATACGCTCGAATCGGCATATAATTTTTTTTTAATAATCGATCTTATTCAAAAATAAAATGCAAACTGCCTGTATATAATATCATACACAATCCAGTTTCACAAGATCGTCGTTTTTAGAAAAATGAAAATACCCTTGTATCAGTTCCTTTGGTTATCCGATTATAATTTCTACAACCAGCTACAGTACAATTTTGCATCTTTAAAATACAGAATTGTTGTCTTAACAGTACCGGTAACTACTTGACACTAAAACAATGACAATCTCACAATTTCAGTAATTTAAATTTCGCGCCCAATTATCCTCGTCACTGACGTCATGCGCAGAAGTGAACGAAATTCTGTCATGATACAAATACCATTGTATTTGTATCATGATTTTGTCTAAATAAAATTGTCAATCTTCGTCTAATATTTAATGTTATTTCCTATTGGTATTTAATAACTGATTTTAATTGTTATGTTGTGAAATTATTTTATACACTGCTCCATTGATTTTTAAACGTTTACTAACATTTACCAAAAAATGATACACAGGGTAATGTTATAGGCACTGAGAATAACATTATAAAAATCCAGTCCTGAAATTTTTGCAATGTAAATTATGCTTATGATTGAATTAAGATAGTATAATATTTCTACATAATATTATCCAAATATTTAAAGCCATTCCTAAAATATGGCTGACCACAGTTTTAGTCAAAAACCAAAAAATTGGTTAACAATCTAGGGTAAGTTTGAGAGTGTTTTGAACTCAGCTAAGTGTGCTCTATCTCCCATCACACTATGTCACTTTTGAAATCTTAAACACTGTATACTTTCGTGTTAGAAAGAGTGCTCATTAAAAGAAATAGTAGTTGATGTTGATAATTATAACTGAGATAAATAACCTTATCAAAGAATAATAATCCCAATGGAGAGATCAAGAAGTGCAAGAAGTAAGAAATGTTTGCGTGGGTGCACTGGGACGTAGAATGTCAGTGACATCAGTTGCAGTAAATGTAAATTCTTCATTTGCGAATGAAACAAGTTTTTATTAAGTTGTTGGTGCCAATGAAGAAATACATTTTTTGCTGATTAAAAATATTTTCTCTGTTACAAATCATTTTAAAATAACTGAACAGGTTTATAAAAACGTATAGTAATGTGGCAAATTTCCTATGTAGGTTCCCACCATCTTAGAGTTATGTTTCCTTTTCCTATTTTCAAAACAAGATTTGCTAATTAACGAGATGATATTACAAAGTGGATGAAATGCCAGGGAAGATTAAAAACATGTATGTACGTATCCTGTTTTCAATTTTTAATATCAAACTAAATATTTATTATCGTTTAGAAATGTAAAAAGGAAATGTACAGGGTGAATATTTTAGATCGCTCACTGGATTTTCCAACTTCGTTCTTAAGCTAATAGAAATATTGAAAAACGCAACTTGATCGAATGATTTGGGCTCAAAATTAGGTAATGAAGAAAAATTAGGAGGGAGAGAATTTTAAAATAATTATGTTTTTAATAGAAGATCAAAGAAGTATCCTTAATAGCAAACAAAGAAATCGCCCTATTTTTTTCTACAGGATTATAAAAAAGGAGAAAATGTTAAATATGTACATTTTTAACTATTTTGGAAAAAAGCAATTGGTTTAAAAATATTTCAGTTTGACAGCAGTATATTTCAAAAGTTACTAGATGTACCGCCAAAGACTTGGTTTGATAAACATTAATAATGTTTTTTAGCAACAGTTCAATAGAGTGTTTTTTTTTATTTTTGATGAGGTAAAGTCCGAACAAGTATATTAATTTCTTCTGTGTCGAAGAGTTGAATGTTAATGGTGAACCACAGAACACGAGAATTATGCTAAGATGTAGTTGGTAAATATAGAAGTTTTATGATTAAATATGGACCCCAAAGTCAAAGCCTTAAATTTTATATACAGATAAAACCATGAAGGGGTGAATATGCGCAATTTACGTTGTCAGTGGAGGGGGGATACACAGTCGCGAAGCGATATAAGCGATTCATCAATTCAAAGTTCAGTATCATTTCGCTTGAAACTTCAAACATGAGCGAGAGAAACATAGGTGGATTCTGCAGACAATAAATTTACATTCTAAAAATAATGGAAGTAGACCAGTTGAAAGAAAGAAAGCAAATTATTAAATGGCACCACTAGAATCACACTGTGAGGCGAATAAAATAATTATTTGCAGCGACATTTACGTTTTTAAAGTATCTATTGTAAAACCAATTTATAAAGGTGGAGATAAAAAAACGGCTTTAAATTATAGACCAATCTCTTATAACAAGCATTACTAAAATTTTTGAAATAGCATTAAAAACCAGAGTTTTGAAATTTCTATATAAATACAATATTTTGTCAACACAATAATTTGGTTTTAGAGAGGGTCAACTGAACACGCAATTACTATGCTTACCAAAAAAATGTATAAATCCCCTGATAACTTAAAACCTTTGTTATGTTTGTTTCTAGATTTAGCAAAGGTTTTCGATACAATAAGCCACGAGTTATTATTGGAAAGTTTAGATGATATAGGAATTAGAGGTACACCTCTTAAATTAATTCGTAATTACCTAAAAAATAGGAAGCAGTGTGTGGAAATCGATAACACCAGAAACAGTTTTGAAACAATTAAATATGGTGTACTCAGGGCACTATACTTGGGCCAATTTTGTTTATCCTTTAACTTAATAATTTATTTTAGATAGGCTCAGAAGGTACGATCATCAGTTTTGCTGATGATACTGCCATTTTTTATGAAAGTGACTCCTGGGACAACTTAAGAGAAAAAGTAAAAAACGATTTTGCAAACATAAAGCAATGGTTTAATTTTAAACGTCTCGTTAAATTTTGAAAAAACAGTATCCATACCTTTTAGCTCCTATAATGCCTCTTTACCGCTGTTCCAATCCTTAGAAATAAAGGGTGAACAAGATAATTGTCTTTCAGTATTCTCCAAACCGCATACTAAATACCTTGGGTTAATTGTCGACTATCACCTAAGATGGGACAAGCACATAAATTACATCACCGACAAGTTGAGAGTACGTATTCATCTTTTAAAATTTCTAAAACATATGTTAGATATTAAACATCTAAAAATAATATGTATAGTTGTTGTAGAACCACATATTAGATATGGTGAAATATTTTGGGGTGGGGCGGTTTTGAATTTACATTTAAATAAATTGGAGTTAACTCAAAAAAAGAATTATTAAAATAATGTAACAAAAAACCTTAATATCCTACCGATTCTTTTTAGAGAGACATCAATCATGGATCCACGTTAGTTATTTTTTTCAAGCTTGTCACTGATGCAATAAATAGAAACAAAAATAATTTTACAACATGTATATAATACCAGAAATAAAAAAAATCTTGTACCAGCTTAACTAATGTATTCAACAATTGGGCAACGATCTCATGTGTATGTCGCTCCTAAGGCATTTAACTTGATATCTGAAACATTAAAAAATATGTTTAATAAAAAACTATTTAAAAGAAATATAAAAAAGTTTTCATTAGAAACTCCAGGAATAGAAATACCTAACTTATTCTTATTAAGTTATTAGTAGAGCTGTCCGAGGTCACCTGGCCGACAGTGCCGTCATATGACTCATATGTTTACATCATATCATAATACTTGAATAAGTACAGTAAATGGAAATAAATTTTAACAATAATGTTACATTTTATAAAAATTTGTATAAAACTCACCCTTTTAAGCAGATTTATGAAGTAGTTTGGTTATCGTCATCACAAAGTGGGGAAGATCTATAGTATAATAGCATCAGGTATGTTTCTACAGCTGTCTCCGTCAGCGATGTTCGCTTTGGTGGAAAAATATGTTTTGCATTTTGAAAATGACCATTCGACATCTACGGATGTAATACAGGCATAAGTAAAACAATCTGTGAACTCACTTAACGAAGTTGTAGATGCACCATCACAAATTTGTCTGAATTTGCTAAAATCAGGATCTTTCTGTAATACACTCTCGAATTTTTCACTAACGCGATTATTTTTTGCGTCATTTATAGCCTGTAGCTGTGTATTTACGTCGTCCACTATTTGCAGCGATTCCACTAACGACAACGAACTATTTTGCAATTTTTCTATTGCGTCGTGTAGTCCTCTATAATTGTTATTAATAGTTTTTAAATCTGTTTCAAGGGAAACGTCTTGAAAGCTTGTCTGGCTTTCCCTAATAGCTGCAGCCTCGTTAGGGTTGAACTGTAGTATCACAGCTTTTATTTGTTGAAAATATTCAGCATAATAAAAAGCCGCTTTCAACCACGTTCTCCAACGTGTAAGAATCGGCTCTGGTGGTTCAGGGATACCAGGACACTGTCTGTGAAATGCTCGAAGCCGTTTAGGAGATTTGAGAAAAACTTTTTTTGTATTTGCTATTAATGCATCTACCTCTGGAAAACATTTTCGAATCGTTTCTGCCACAAGATGTAACGCATGCACTTTACACGTAACATGTAAAAACCTACAATTGTCTCTTTGAAAAGAACGGCCTACCATGCGCATTGTCGCAGCACCATCAGTCACAAACATCAATACTTGACTTGTTGAAAGTTCAAATTTTTCGAATGTCTCCAACACCCCACGCGTAATTATTTCGCCAGTACACGCAGTTAGTCTTTTACTAGCTAGTAAAAGTGGAAATGTTAGTTTAAGAGGGCCCAGTACACGTACTATAATATTTAAAATAGATTTTTTTTTACAATCTGTCGTCTCGTCAATACATAACCAGAGCCGTGTATTTTTTAATCCACATTTAATCCTATTTACAATGTCTTCACGAACAGCTGGAATATATCTACGTAACGATGTACGACTTGATAAGTTCACCTGGGGATTGTATTTATTCCAAAACTTCCAAAATGGTTGTTTATCCAGTATGTGTAGCGGAATATTACAGGCTATTAACATTAACAATAAATCAAACATAAACTGAGTTGTCAAAGACATGCCATTTTTTTTATTTTGATGTTGCACGGTGTTGATATGACGACGACAATCTGTTTTGTGCCAGCACATTAAGTCTTGATTACAAACCTTACAAATTATTTTGCATCCGTCATAGAATAAATCCGGAAATTCACAGATAAATTTATTCACTGTGTCCACGTACGGTCGTTTTTTACCCTTTGGCGCGTTTGACATTACGTATAATTTATAGGTACAACCTCACGCATCAACCTTTCAAATAAGACTGCAGCATAAATCACTTCTAAATCGGCACGTGTGACGCCATCGCAAGACCGTGGCTGTACTCCAGCCACCTCGGACAGCTCTAGTTATTAGACTTAAAAAAATTTAAAAAACTCTTATAAAAGAAAAACTAAAAAAAATTCAATACTTACCGTATGTGTAATTTTAAACCTGATATTGTCATTACTATAAAAAAAAACAAAAAAAAATAGAACATGATTTTATTTTGAAATAATAAAATTATAAACTACATGTGTATTTATGAACGTATAATATAGTAATGTTTGTATATGTATATTAATGTAAGTAGAAATGATTTGTAACTATCTACCTAGTTATATCTCTAAACATATTTGTAACTATTTATGTATCTACATATACGATGTTTTATTAATTAAAATTAATTATAAACAGAAATTTTTTTATATTGATTGTTTTTTTCTAGTCACAGTCAAGGTCCTATTGAACCGTTGTGATTTATTTTCATGTTTATTAGTTCGTAATTTAACAATGTTTTTATTTTATAGCAATTATTTTGTAATCTTTCTCCAAATAAAGTTATTATCGACGATAACTGTGAAATGTGTTCACAGGTGAATATACATTTCCATTACTGGGTTGACATAATACAATCAGAGTTAGATATTGGTCAAGGGAAAATTTACATCGGATTTTGCAATTGTAACCCAATTTTAGGAGATAACATGTCCATTCTTCAAGGCAATTTGACCAGTCCTAAGTTCTTGGATTTACTGCAGCAACATTTTGTTCCGGAAATTCGTCGGATAACAGGGGAAAGATTTAGTGACATTTGGTTCCAACATGATGGTTGTCTGGCCCATAATGGGGGCTAACGTTTTTAGGCTCACCAGTTGGCGCCACTGGCGAGTAAGGTAGCTGTCAAAAGTTATTGTTTGGTGCGGAACAAGTTTATAGAGTTTTATTATAATTATTTCGCACAGCAGTAAATGAAAAAGCTTGTTAATTATGCCTCAGTGTTGTGCAGTTCCATTTTGTTCGGAATCAAAAGGCGGACATATGCTTCCGAGAGATAAAACTCGCCTAAAACAGTGGTTGGTAGCGATTCGCAGGGATAACTTTACTCCTTCGAAACATTCGTGTGTTTGTAAGGAATATTTTATCCTGACGATTATGCGTTACCAAAGGAGTCTACTACAGAAAATCGTAAGTAATAATCATGCACATTCGTTGTTATCATCATGCTCATGCTTGATATAATCTAACTTTAATGACATACCTCTGATAGGTACAATAATTTCCCTATTGAGCAAGTAAATTACTACTTTCCCCTTCTGCCGTCATTGTGTTAAATGTTTTACAGTTAATTTTTATAAAAACTACTAAAAACCCGCGTTAAAAGGACATAGTAAACGTTAACGTAAAGTGACATGGACCTTACCCTACACTAGCGCCTCTCGTGGTGAATTCAAGCGCGGTAGCCTTCATTACAGTTTGTTCAAGAATACTTGGACAATACTTTTCCATTCCGTCTAATGGGAGGAAGAACAACTATCCTGGGGGTAATGCACGTCAGCTATTTATGGCTTTGAAAATAGGCCTAATACTTTGGAAGAGTTATGAGTGAAAATCTCTGAGGCTATTAAAAATATTACGTCTAATATGTCGGAAGTGGCTTTTATAGTAGATTGGAATATTGCCTTGCTTGTAAAAGGGGACTTTTTGAACGTTTGATTTAATTTATAATTTTTTATTAATAAATGAATATTCTACGTAAATGAAAGAGCTGTACACCCGAGCACAGCTGTTGTCTAGCTGGTTTTGCACGTTATTGTAGTCGAGTGGTTTGGTAAATCTTCTTTTGTGTAATACACCATCGGCAAATATTCAATGGATAAGAGTAAATTGCGCATAATAACGACTGCGTTCGCTCCTTCGTGGTTTTATCTGGACCTATGTATAAAATAATGATATTCGCTTTTATTAAAATGTAGAATATTATACAGTCAAGCATTTATCCAATCAGATGTAATACTGTGCTGACCAAAATAATTCACTGAGCTGTCTTTTATGAGTCGCTGTTTTAATACAGCTCTAACATGAAAAGAGTCGAGATTCTGTCGCTCTATTGTTGTAGGAGAGTAGCCACAAACAGCAGTCTTTGGATTGTACGAGTAGATGAAATCCTTGAAGAGATTTGCTCGACTGACTGGGCGTTTTTGCCTAGACATTTTTGTCCTCCTCTAGCAATCATAGTTTTATACTACTGAAATAAGATGCGGTAGAAGTTAGTCAATTACAATTAAATACAGTAGCAATTTGTTAAACATATTTTTTTATTTTTAAGATATAATTCTCCCTTATAAGATATTAAATTACTTTCCTTTAGTGAATAATAATTTTACTGATGAATTTAAATGACCGTAGTCTGATTTTAAAATGTTTCATTTGAAAACGATTATCTTTAACTGTGATTTATGAATTAATTATATATTAAATAATTAATTAATCCATTAGACACGACAGGTGTACAACCCCCTGTGTCCCAGAAGGTACCTCAAGATACGTTGTGTGGGAGAGGGCTACACATTTAGAGACAATGGACACACACTCGATGTCCGAGTATGCTAGGATTAATTTCTGGTTTAGAACAAATCCTAGCTTCCTAACCGGGGATAGTACGCGGGACTCCAGGGTGAGGCAAGTGTCCTTACCAGTCGACCACAAAGCCACACCAAGATTGAAAAGAAAGATTATTTGTTTTTTCTGTCTGTGTAAAAATGATTAGATTATTTTGTGCATCAAAACCAAATTTCCTTAAATTTAATCAAAATGATCCTTATGACTTGACCTATTGAATTATTGTTCTACTTGAATTCAAATTTTTCACTTTCTCTGTGGGAAACATACTAACTATTCTGTTTTCACTTTCACTTGTTTTCGTAGAAAAATAAAATCAATTATTGAATTAAAAGTGTACCAGGGAGTTGGTATTATGTGCAATAAGCGTTTCATTGATCAGTTCGACTACAATCATTATTTCGAAAATGGCAAAACGGATAAATAAAATAAAACAAGTCTTGAAACAAGTATGGACGCACCGTCCCACGTTAAGAAGCTTGTTAAGGTACTGCCTTATACAGACACCAGTCGTGCTGCCAGTTAAAAAAAATGATAAAAATGAAATTTGCCTTCCAAATGGAATTTCTAATTTTAAACATGCTCAGTGTCGAGTCGCGAGACAAGACAGGAAATATGAAACGGTTTTTAATCAACTATCGTGAGTAAATTTATGTTTATAGGTTAAATCATTGGCTGTTAATGTGATTCACACGTAACATAACCTCTGCATAATTTAAATTGTAGTTTACTTCAGTAATTCATAAACACACTATTAATTGAATACGATGAGAAGGAGGAATTTCAATTTCGAATAATAATATACACCTAATAATAAATTAGTAATGATAGTAATAAATTATAAATGTTTGCATAAATTGTATATTTCTTAAAGTATTTTAGTAAGAAATGTAAGAATTATATTCATGCATTAGTCTAGGAAAGTTAGGTTGTGCAGCGAAACAAAAAAGGAATTTGGAAAAACTGAGATATGAGACACACAAAAATAACTTAAGCTCTTTAAATAAAATATCTGATGTGGCCAGCACATAACTTTCTTATAACAGTATATATCATCCTGATCTAAAAAAATCATTCTATTTAACTTTTCACTAACCTCAATTAAATTTTAATAGCGTACCTTGAAATGTTTCATTAAAATTTTTAAATAATTAATTATCAGCATCATTCGATACTGTCAATAATTATTCATCTCATATATTTTAATAATTTCATCTTTTTGCCATTGACATTTTTGTAACTAAATTAAACCTCTCAAATGTCAAACTGTTAAATTTATCCTAACCCCATTTTATGAGGCTAAATGTGTAAAATATTTCAGTTTACATCAGCTTTATTTAAGTACATACTTGGAAAATATCGTGGGCTTAAAACCAAAAGTGACTAAGTCTAAAATGTTCATTTTTGAGAAACTGGTAATTTTGTTTTTTTTAATTTTTAAACATAAGCTTATAAGAATAGAAATTTAAGTAGAAAATCCATATACATGTTTTTATAAATATCATAATTTAAAGTTTTGAATCTCACTATCTATCAAAACAAATTTTTTTTTTGTTCGCATAAAATGTATTATTTTTAGACTTGATCAAAAAAACTTGTTTTAATAAAACAATTTTAGGGTTCTCACAGTACTTGGTCAATTTTTGCAAGAAGAGGTAAGTGAATTTCTTGTTACTTGGTCAAAAAAACCAGAAAATGCTGGTTTTGGACTTGGTCACTTTTGGCTTTAAGCCCACGATATATTTTATTGGCTTGATATTGTAGACATGATTTATAATCTTCCATCAAGAATATATTTTTTTGTAAAGGCAAATACAAAAAAGTTTGGGTCCCGTGGACCTCCTTTCAGCTGACCAATTTTGCTCATCGCCGAATTTATCATTGTCTTTGGCGTTTAGAACATGTGTATCAAATTTGAAAGCCTTATCTCAAAAACTGTGCGATACTACAGACATGATGACATTTTTTTTTTCCACAAAGTTTTTTCATTATAATTCGTCGAGATTCGTCCAGAAATGCAATAAAAAATTTTAATTTTTTTCCCAAAATTGTACCTTTTTCTTCTTTCATTCATTATGTCTCTTCTGGTGGTGCCACATTGACCACATTTAATGTGTCACCTAAAATGTTAATGAAAATCTTAACTGTCAAATTTGGGAAGTCTCCCATTAGTACTTTTTGAGTTATCGCGGATACACACATCCAGACACACATCTACATACACGCACCTACAGACATCATTCGGAAAATGGTCAAAATGGATTCAGGAGGGTTCAAAACGTATATATCAATCAAAATATCGAGGTCGAAAAAAATCACGATTACTATACTTCCTTATAGTAGGTATAAGAAAGAAAAAACAAAAACAGATTATTATAAAAACAACAGAGGCAGGCAGGCAGTAGGAAATTATAAAGGAAATTTACTGCGCATATACTATAGTATACACTATATATATGACTGATAGTATATCGATTGTATGCCGATTTTTATATTTCCTAAGAACTTTATTTGATAAATGAGTTCTATAGAAACAATTATTGATACAAAATCAGCTACCAAATAAATATAATAGGAGTTGAAATGATAGGCCCTGATTATAAAGCACAGTTAAATAACATCATAATTGTGAGGAATGAAAAAGGAAAAAGGTATTCTTTTTTCTTTATCTTTGTTGAGAGTTTATAGGTATAATAGTGTATTGTAATACGAGTTGGATCAACTGCGGAAAGTACTTTACCGCACGAGTGTGAAGTGTTCCAGATTTTCATGTACTTCTCTCGACGAAGAAGTAGCGTATAAAGGTAAGGGCTCATTTGTTCGCATCGGACGCATAGGACGAATAGTATTATTTTTGTCAACATAATACATTATTTCGGATATATTTTACGTATTTATGGATTTAAGTCAAAACATGAGTTATGTGTAATAATTCAAGCTCGACGAGTTGAGCAGTCAAAATTAGAATTATTTGCAATTACATGCGCGTTGAAAGACGAGGAAAAAGGGAGAAACAAAGAAAAAACGAAAATTTTGGGTTCATAATACAAACATGAAAAGGAAATTGTATGGAGAATTTTACACCCATTTGTCGATTTATTACAGGATGATGCAAAAACTATTATTAATATACCATCATCCATTGTTATTTGCTAGGTGATCCAAAGAAAAAATGGTATCGGTAGTAGGGTAGTTTGTACTGAATTATGATTATTTCAAGCTGATTCCTGGTATGATATGGTGTACACTCACGCGAGTTCCGATTGACGTCACGTGAAATTGAAGTTTTCCATAGATTCTAGTGTTATTTGCATAAAGAAAACATTTGCAAATATATAATAATAGATGTAGCAACGGGCCTAGGACCGAACCTTGAGGAACTCCGCTTAAGAAAGTTCGGAGAAGTTGTTCCCTATATTATCCCGAAATTTTCCATTATTAAGAAATCTAAAATCAGCATAGGAGGATCCATTTATTCCACAATGTTTGACCTTTTTTTGATTATTTCTCGCAAATACATGTGTTATGTGTTATATCTAACAGTTCAAATTGTAATAATTGTAACATTAATTTAAATAGGTATCCATTAGGTTTAATGTTTCTTGTTAATTTTTTAAATAAAATACATGTAATCGTTTAAAATTTAGTTTTTTGATTTAGATATAGGTATAACTGTTAAATATGTTTGTAATCTATAAAGAATGCCAAAAATAAACAGTAGAAAAACGAATTTTCACTGTACTATATTTTTTAGTGAAAATTAAAAAATCTCCATAAGGCCTTAACCTATTCAAATTTTAGGAAGCGGTTAACAATATACACATAATGAATAGATAAATAAAAATTTTTTTGTTCCGTTATTTTTAAGATAATCGAAGTTAAAGTAGGGCCTTACTCAATACAATGGAAACGTATAGTAAATGGTTCGATGCTTGACCAATTCGGTAATGTGGTATTTTACTGTAATAAATAAAATGTTTGGTGATGGAATTAAAAATTTCAGTTCCTCAACGTTATCTACGTTATCAGATTAGTGTTCATTATAAATTCCTGGCCCTCTACTATTTTGACGTATTTTTTACTTCAAATTGCTAAATTCTCGTATGCCATGACTGTGTACCTTTTTAATATATTCTACTTTCTAAAGGCACTTGAAAATCTATATACGTTTCTCGAAAGTCGTCAATCGCGATTATGCATTTAAAATGTGAGTTGGATGTTTAAACAAATAAAATTACTATAAACAGTATTAATAGAAACTAAGCAGTGGTACGTCATGGTACATATTAAATTTTTTGTACACATGAATTTTTATACTTATATCATTTTCACACCTTCACAGTGTGAATAAATTTTTTTGTAATGAAATATACATACAATGTGGAAAATATCATTAAAATCCCATTAATCTTTCTCGAAATTTTTTGTTAAAGTTATGGAAAATCTTATTACATATACTATGTGATAGAAACTGCAACACCTATACTGCATCCAAAAAGTTTGGTTAGTAGAACAAAAAGTGAGCGACATTTTTATCAAAGCAAATGATTATATTGCTATTATGCATTTTATTTAATGTAATATTAAGAACGTCAACATTTTCCCTCGTGGAAAATATAAAAAATTTATCCTATATTTAAAAAAAGGTAACCCACTCGACATATACAGTATGGGGAGCATAAGCAAGGTAAATGGGAAAAAACCAAATGTGTAGAACAAGGACAGATTGCTCTTATATAATACGTATGTTAGAAAAGGACAGAGACACTGATAGTAAATAACGAAATTTGAATTAGTGGTAACAGTAATCCATAATCAGAAGCTGGCGATATTCATACCCACCGTTTGTTTTTTTGTTCATGCGCGTATTGTGTGAAGTGGGGTTCCTGTTACCACTAATTCAAATTTCGTTATTTACTATCAGTTTCTCTGTCCTTTTCTAACATACGTATGATATGAGAGCAATCTGTCCTTGTTCTACACATTTGGTTTTTTCCCGTTTACCTTGCTTACGGTCCCCATACTGTATTATCGACCTATTGCTATCTTACATAATTTCTGCCAACTCTATTGTCAATTTCCCGAAAAAAAAATACTGGCTTCTCATACTTATTGATGTTAGTCACTGATGTAGCACGATATATGGTTAAAGCTGGAAAATTGCTGAACAAAAACAAAGTGAATCTAGTATAAATACTGAAAGAACTAGCAAAACTTTTTCTGAAAGCTCAGCATTCATTTGGCTGTAGATTACTCTGACCACAACAACTGTCAAACTGTAGTAATTTAATTTGTTCCAAACAACCGGGTAGCCGAGTTGCATCACGGTTGCTTTTATTTATGAGGCTATTAGGAGTTTTTACAACGCCGTGCTTTAGAGTTTAGTAAATATCAAATTGTCTTAAATATGGCGCCCAACGTGGGGCCATGTTTAAGAATCGGTTTGATATTTACTAAACCTTAAAACTCTATTATTGGTGGGCGCCTTATGAGTGGTTTTCGTTTTAATCTAACTAGGTATTCACTGTGTTAGCTTACATTGAGACAGAGACAGACGAGGTGAAAGGGCTCTTCCACATTCAACATCAAAACGACTTGTTCTCATCATAAGGTCTCCATACAAAAAACAAAGTTAATCCACTCCAAATACTGAAGAAACTAGCAAAACTCTCCGAAAGCGCGGCATTCATCTTTCTCTTCGACCACAACAACTGCCAAACTCTAGTAAGTTAGGTGCTCCGATCAACTGGGTATACAGATTGCATCAGGGTTGCAGGGTGAGATTATTATCAGTTCCTACAACAATTATTATTTTCTGTTTCTGTAGTAAATTTAATTGATGGTTCTTTTCTGTTAATATAAAATTATTAAAATATTCGATGCTGTGGGGTCAAATTTCAAAAACATCATCGACATGTTTCCGTCAAAGCTTCTAAGTTGTTTTTATAAACATTGTTGTTTTCAACATCTTCTGTAAAAATATTATCCAAAATTAAAGATAATGAAGAATCCGTGGTCACACCAAAACCTTGCTAACAAAAATCATTTCTTAATTGAAAGTAAGTTTAAAAAGTACGTAATGTCATTACAGTTTATGTGTTTAATTAAGAAGTGCTTTACTTTTTTTTTTTTGAAAAAGTCAATTTAAAAAAAATTATCGGATGTGTTATGCGTGACACTTGGCGATGGTGTTTGCTTTATAAATATTAAGAAAAAAAAGTTATCGCTCTGGGATATAGGATAATGCAGTCTATAAAATGATAAAAGATACTTAAAGAAAAAATTATTTCAAAAGAATTGTCATACAATTTTTTATGTATACAGAATGTTTTAAACAGGTCGATTATATTCGCAAATGCAAAGTACTAGATTAAAATATGAATAACTGTGTTACGTTTGTAGTAAGTTCTTGTTATTTCGTCATTTTGAATAGAGGAACATTCTAAAACGCTGATGTTGCTGCAAAGGTGCGTCGATACTCAAAACACCATAAAGATTACAAATAAATATTGGTTTTCCCACCTGTGAAAAAAAAAATAAGAAAATAAACACACCACTATAGTAGCAAAATTCTTACGTGTGTAAATACACACACATTCATATATTTGTACACAAACACACGCCCAAGTTGACTATTGAAGGTCATCGGGTAACATTCCTCGAGACCACGACCGGCGCCCATCTCTGATGATCGTATTTACAAAATTATTATTATTATCCTTCCAATTAAAATTAAGCGTCCCTTCGTTGATTGGCGATTGTTTGGGAAGCTTGTGGGCATTATTTGTTACACCAACCGTCTGCTGTGCACTCAACCATGAATGGAATGCTGAATAATATCACATCGACCGGCCATAGACGGAGAGATTTCTACATTTCTTCAATTAGCATAAAAAACGACGAAGATATATCCAGTAAATGTCATTCAAGCGATTTTCATTGTGATACATTTTTAGACAAGCATTAATGCTGAGTTAATATTTGGTGGCATTAATGTGATGGTTATTTCAAATTTAGGAACAAGTCCTTTTTTTCTGTTTTTGTAACTTAATTGAATTGAAAAAAAAATACGTCAAGAAAAATAGGATGTAAGAATAATTATATCAAATTTCAAAAAAAAAATCAGATAATTTTGTTAGTCTAAGGACCGATTTATCAATAGTTAACTCTAACTAGAAGATAACTCAAATTCAGATTTGTTTATTTACTAAAATACCATTAAAATCAAATCAATACAGTACAAATCATAACACATATTTTAGTAGTGATTTATAGTTATTTCTATTAAATATAAGATAATAATTTGGGTTAACTAAGAACTAAGGATGGATGGAGGCCCCAAGTTAATGTAAATGCGTTATGATGAATTAGAGCTTTTAACAAGCTTTTATAAGATACTACGGATAGTCAGTACAACTTGTGATCGTTTCAAACTGATTCTGACTGCTCTACAAACAAACCTCTCACCTTAAAGCAGTCAAGATTAAGAGCGCCGCCGCCGCGTATTCGCTAACGTTGCGGCATCATGCAGTATGAACTGAAAGATGAATAGCTCTCCGTATAAAAGGATGTTGCTGCAACGTTCGTGCATGTGCGTCGCAGTGCGCTTGATCTGGAAACTCCTTTACAGTGGTAACACGGTGTGTTTAGAAAGAGCAGATACACGTACCAACTTCGCGTTGCACTCGGAGTGGTTGGTGATTGCGATATTGTGTGCTGGATACTTTTCCAAACTCGGAAAGCCAAAGTGCAATCCCGTGTGCTATTTACAAATATGCTTTCCGGTTACTTTGTAAGTTCTTTAATATGCTCTTAAAATTTCGGAATATTTGCGATATTTCCTTCATTATTTTTTAGTTCTTGGTAATAGTTTCTACATTTTCTTAACAATTACATATCATTTCCCCGTTATACCTTGCAACTGCAATCTGTAAATTTACAACAATACCTTACGGATTTTCCAAAATACCTTAAATTCACTCAGTTCCGTGCCACTAACTTAGAGTTTATTTCCAATCCTCTTAGTGTGTATATTAAAGCCTCAATGTTTATACATAACTCTGATTGTTTTTAAATTAATGTTTTTTTCTAGGTGAGCGGACGCCCTCCCTGAAGAGATGAGCGGGTCATGCGCGCCGGCCTGTGCACGGTGAGCGCCCCCCTGGCCGCGTGCAGCCCGGCAGCAGCGCTTCCTCCATCGGCCCGTTTCCTGGCGCTCCATCTGCTGCACCAACAGACCCTTTACTTCATAGTGCAAGCAAAATCCAGAGTCAGGGAGCTCTATCATCAGACATGTCGGCATTTCGCCCAGCAGGGCATGCTAGATACAGATTTGTTTGGATTAGCTCTAATATGCGGTGAGATGTCTTATATTTATACCATTATATATGTTTTTTTTAACATCGAAATTGTGTCATGTTTCGACAACTAAGTGATCATTAACAGTTTTAATCATGTCCCAATGATGTCAACTTGGTTGACGAAATGTGCGTAGAACATGATAAACTTAGGGAGCATATTCTATGGACTAAAATAAGCAACAAAGTTCGTACGGACATTTGTCCAAAAATGCATGTTTTCTGGATACAAAGCGTTAAAGTTTCGAGGGAAGACCTACTTTTTTGGAAATATTTCTGAAACGATTTGCGGTAGAATTCTGCAATTCGGTACATTATTTTAATTTAAAGGTATTACTACTCATGCTAATTATTTTTGTCAAGTACCCAGTGACAGACGTTGAGATTGCCCATGTATATTATTTTTTAATATAAAATACTTACCTTTGACCATATCTGATTTTCAAACACATAAGATATAAGTTATTTGAATGTTATTTGTTATGAATTATATATTATTAAAAATAAAAAAAATATATTACGTGTGTGCTTTGAACAACCTGTATCTCTGCGTTTTCTGAAACTTTTTTATAAAAACGGAAATAATGCTCCATAAGTTTTTGGTTTATGATTTTAGAAATACCCTGTACTTTTGAACTACAAGTATTTTTGAATATTTTTTAAAAATGTATATAATGGACTGTTGATTGTCATTTATGTCCTGAGTAATTTCTAATGACTTCATTTTTTATTATAACGACAAAAGATATATTTATAAAAGTCTGTTGTAAAACAATATAGCATTTCTCTCGTATATACAGGGTGATTCATTGATAAGTGTACATATTTTACCTGCATATGTAGGTTACTTGGGCGATTCTATATTACCTATGCTTAGTTGGTCAATAATCCTTAATTACCAAGATACAGGGTGTTTTATGGATTTAGCCTATTTCTTTCTTGGACCATAATTTTAGCACCACTAGGTATAAGAAAGCAAAATTTGATGTGTATGTTTTACTCAATCAGCCATACCGATTTCTCCATTTAGCGAAATCAAAATACAGGGCTGGACAGAAAAAAGTATCAAAAGTTTTAAAAATCTGTTTTAAGATTTGGAAAGTGCATAAAAAATAAGGCAAATAAAGTACATTTTCAATTTGCGCGTCACATTTTTTCCATTCACTTTTTTTTAAAAAAGGATGTTTTACATCAAATTAACATACTATAAAACGAATCATACAAACCAAGACAAATTATTTTTAGAAAATCAAAAAGAGTATTTTGGGTAATTATATTTAAATTTACAAATATTGTTCAAAATGACCACCGTTTTTTTAATACACATCCTAGCCCTTTTAGGCAAATTGTTAACTGCTCTCCTAATTTTATCGGGAATATGTCTTATTTCCTCACACGCATTGTTTATTCTTTCGAGCAACTGCTCTTCATTGTTAATTTCTTCAGCATAAACCATTGCTTTTAAGTCTACCACATTAAAATCGGGACTTCTCGGTGGCCATAGAATAGATCCACCGCGGCCTATCCACCTGTTTGGGAAATTCTGTTTGAGAAAATTTCTCACAATTAATATGAAATATGGAGGAGCTCCATCGTATTGAAAAAGCATTCCCTCAATATTTTCGTTTTCTAACAAGATCGACAATACGTTTTCGATAAAATCTAGGTAAATCTCACCTGTTAGTCTATTGGTGACAATTAAATGTCCATTAAAAACACCACACCAAACATGTATAGAAAATTTATGCTGTGACCTTGACTGTCATACAGAATGGGGGTTAAACACACCATCCCGTGTATTGACGCCTCAATAGTAAACAATATCTTAGATTTCTTCGATTTCTAATAATCCACCGACTAAAATTTAAACGGTGGACATAATCTTCTGGTTGCAGCCGTTGGACTTCTTTTATATGAAAAGGGTAAAGTCGATTTTTTTTTTTAATCTTCGCCAAACGGTAGATTGTGGAATATTTAATTCACTAGCAAATCTTTGGGTGCTAATTTTAGGATTATTTCCAACCATTTTCAATAAAATTTTTTCAAGGACTAAATGGCGTCTTTCTTGATGTTCGTTTAGTTTTTACAGTTGGAATTCGACCATGTTCTTTGGAGTAAGTAAACAAAAAAGTCTGGTGATTTGGTATGCGACGTCCTGGGAATCTTCTAGCATATCCCTAGCAGCAGTTCTACCGTTCCCATCACAAAACACGTAAACATACAACATATCTGCATATTCTCCATTCGGGAAATGTTGAGGCATTTTACTTTAAAGTTTATTATTATTTAGGACAGAAAAGTTTAAACAAAGCTTAGCTAAACCTTTTAGAAATGATCCAGTGTCAGAAATTTGACAACGCACTTGATTATTTGAAATTTTAATTGTTGTAGTCTTAGCCTACTTATAAGAATTTAAAATTTTTAAAACAATGTGTAAATCTGTTGGTTTTAATTGGATGGTTGATTGCCTTTCAGGACTTACGTTGTGTGAATGACTTTTTATTGAATATGAAAGTTTTTATTAACTCGTAGTCAATTATAAAGTAAAAACGCTATTTTGTATGAGATACTCGTTTCTTAGTTTTGTAAAATTTCCTTTTATCAAAAAAAGTGAATAGAAAAATCAGACGCGCAATTTGAAAATGTACTTTATTTGCCTTATTTTTTTTATGATCTTTACAAATCTTTAAACAGATTTTTAAAACTTTTGATACAGGGTGTTGTTTTTGACATTTAACTGTGTTTTGATTTCGCTAAATTGAAAAATCGGTATGGATGATTAAGGAAAACATACACACCAAATTTTGTCTTCTTATACCTAGTGATTCTAAAATTATGGTCCAAGACAGAAATAGGCAAAATCAATAAAACACACTGTATCTTGGTAATTAAAGATTTTTGACTCACTAAGCATAGGTGATGATATGGAATCGCCCAAGTAACCTACATATGCAGGTAAAGTATGTACACTTACCAATAAATCACCCTGTATAATGTGTATTTTATCATTGTAAATCAAGTATAAATCTTTTTACCCACAGATCTTTACGAAAAATAAGGGATATTTTAATGTTTCTAATGTCAAATATTTTGACAATGTCCAGTCATAATGGACCAAATGTAGATGAGAAAAAGATAAACTTTGACGCTCATATTTAAAATACCTTGAATAGGAATGTTCTGTCAGCATTATTGTGGTTTTGTGAACATTTTTTTGAAACCGCATCTCTAACGAATAAAATAAGATAGGGGATCTTGCATAAAAAAAGTTATTTGCAACCGAACGGATTTTTATTAGTTGATCTTTAACTAAAACTTTTGTCCCCCTTCAGCTTTTTCGTGCATCGATTCACGATTTAAAAAAAATCATCGAAATGTGAGCACTGTTAGCAGCGAATCTTATTTATGAGTAGAGTTGGCATTTCGATCCGCAAATCATGGGCGGTGCCAGGTAGAGAAGTACCCAACTACATAAGCGAGACTTGTTTACTAGTTTAGTCTACTGTTATGCGTCGAGATGTCAATAACGTAATTTATTTCTCTCTGTTGTATTGTTGATAATTTTATTTTTTGTATTTTATTCTTGATATTAATTTAATAATAAAGTACGTCAGACTTGCCCAAGGGTAAAAAACGGCCATGCGTTGACAAAGTGAATAAATTTATCAGTGAATTCCCGGATTTATTCTATGATGGTGCTAAAATAATTTGTAAGGTGTGCGAGACTGACCTGATGCGCTGGGACAAACGTGATTGTAAACGTCAAGTAAATTATGTGCGATATAAAACTAAAAAAAATGGCGTGCCTTCGACAAAACAGTTTATGTTCGATTTACTCTTAATGCTGATTGTCTGTGATGTTCCGCTGCACATACTCGATAAACGACCATTTCAGGAGTTCTGGATTAAATACAATTCCAAGGCGACGTTACCAAGTCGCATAACGTTGCGTAACTATGTACCAACTGTAAGCGAAGACATCGTAAATAAGATCAAATGTGTACTAAAAAATACACGGCTGTGGTTATGTGTTGACAATACGATAGATTGTAAAAAAAATTCTATTGTAAGTGTTAAAGTACGTGTACTGGACCCTCTTAAACCAACATTTCCACTGTTACTAGCAAAAGACTAACTGAGTGTACTGGCCAAATAATTACGCGGGTGGTGCTGGAGACGTTAGAAAAATTTGACCTGTCAAAAAGTCAAGTGTTGATGTTTATGACCGATGGTGCCGCAATAGTGCGTTTAGTAGGCCGTTCTCGTCAAGAATACGGTTGTAGCTTAGTACATGTTACGTGTGTAAAGTGCATGCTTTACACCTTGTGGCAGAAACTATTCGACAAGATTTTCCAGGGATAGATGCATTTAGCAAGTACTAAAAAAGTGTTTCTTAAATCTCCTAAACTTCTTCGCGCATTTCATAGCAAGTGTCTCCGTATTCCCGGACCACCACAGCCGATTCTTAGATGTTGGGGAACATGGTTTGGAGGCAGCATTTTATTATGCAGAATATTTACAACAAATAAAAGCTGTAATACTACAATTCAATCCAGACAAGGCTGCAGCTATTAAGGAAATCCAGACAAAATTCGAAGATTTTCTGTTGAAACAGCTTTAAAAAATATTCACAAGAACTATAAAAGATTACATGACGCCATACAAAACTTACGAAACAGTGCGTTGTCGTTAGCGGAGTCACTGCAAATAGTGGACGAAGTAAATCGACTGCTACACTCTATAGGTGACGCAAAAAATGAGCCCGTTGGAGAAAAGTTCGCACGTGTGTTAAAGCAAGACACCGGTTTTACCAGATTGAGACAAATTTGTGATGGTACTGATGGTGCATCTGCAGATCCGTTAAGTTCCGAGACTATTTTAAGTATTCTTGTATTACATCAATAGATGTCGAACGGTCGTTCTCAAAATATAAGCATATTTTTTCACCACGTTGAACATTACTCTCGGAGACAACCATAGAAATATACATGATGCTGCAAAGTTTTTACACATTTTTTCCAGTTTGTGATAACCAAGCTAGTTAAGAGGGTAAGTTGTACATACATTGTTACAAATCGTAACAGTCTATTGCTTTTATTACTAGTTAATTTCTTTTCTTACACTTTTTATGGTGCGTACGCCTATGTCCTGCGGCGCATTTTTTGCCAACTCTATTAATGAGTGATTTGTGTTGCTTTTGTAAACGTAATTCTTTACATATATTAATTATTAATTATATATGGGTGGGTTTTTACTAAAATCTAACAACTTGGTTTTTATAAAAAAATAAACAAAAAAAGACCATTCCTTGATAAAATCAATTGACGGTGACAGCTTGATGTGCAAAAATTTTTTTAAACAAATAATTCGTTTTAATTTTGATTTGTTAGCCATTTCGTGATTATGAATAAATATTATAATGCTGAACTGCTTGATATGAAATAGCTGTGAACTAGCTTGATAATACCAAGAACGTTTCCCAAATTGGCGGCAACATCATGATATTTTCTCCAGGGTTCAGCCCCGTTTACGAGAAACTGGTTCTCTAAATAAACACCAATAGGTGCAATTAGAGAGAGGGAGAACACCAAGTTTCGAAGAGGAGATACTGGAACAAGTAGCAGAAAATCTATTGAAAAGTACTCTGCCATAGCGCTCACATTCTCAAAGTTGTTCATTCTTCTGTTTGGAGAGTACTCAAGGAATATCAACACTATCGGTAGCACATCCAAAAGGTACAATGTCTTTGCACGTCGATCAGGTTGATTTTTGTACTTGGTTTGTGAATCAATGTGTGATGTTTTCGGATGAATCTTGTTTTATTGAAGATGGTCTGTTCAGTTATGCACAAGAGCCATATTTGGGTGCAAGAAAATTCTCATGCTCATGTGATACATAGTCACCAGCACCGTTTTTTCGTCAATGTCTGGACTGGAATTGTTGATGACTATCTAGTCGGACTTCCCATTTTTCAACCGCACCTCAATGGTAAAATCTATCTTGAATTTCTTATCAACACTTCCAGTTTTACTGGATAATATTCCTCTGAACATTCGAACTCAAATTCAGCACGATGGCGTGTCACCGTATTTTTTGGCTCAAGTTCGAACACACTTGATCCGATCCATCTCTCTGGATAGATGGATGGATCTGAAGCGGTGTAGTTTTCCCTGACCTACACGGTTACCAGATTTGACGCCTCTCCGTTCGGTTGCAGACAACATTTTTATATAAGCTTTTTTTTTATTTTTTTTCCTTGGGAAAAAAATTATATCTCCGTAGTCCAAGAGGGAGTAGGGATACACCAACGATTAAAAATGTTCCCTCTAATTGTTACAATTGATATAAAAATCAAAAAGTTTTGAAAACGTTTATAATAAATAAACAATAAATTTAAAAACGTGTTTTATATACATATAACATATTTAATGTCCTATATTTAACATGCTCTTATTTCCAAAAAATAAAGTTACTCTACGACTTTCATTATTAAATACAATTAAAAACTGTTTGTTTTACTTTGTATACAATTTTTATGGAGACAAAACTAATGTCGATTGTTTTTGTTTTCTTTTGAACAATTAGCATACATTTATTGACCGGAACGCTAAAATTCCAAGATGTTTCCACGATTGGATTTCTATTCTCATTGGACACGGTTATTATTTCCTCCATGCATAATTTCTATAAAATTATAGGAAAATACCCAAACAACAGAACAAGTTTCTGTGTTGGCATAAGCATTCGGGTAATTTTTTCACGATGAAAAAACTCTATAGGATAGGAACGTAGACAGCTTTAATATTCCTTACGTCCATTAATAATTAAATTACCACGCCATTAATGGGGTAGTAACAAAAAATGTTGAAACTCGTATAGTAATTTGAGCCACATTAGAATCTCAAGGTTGGTACATTATTTTCCGCTTTTTGTAACCTACCGACGAACCACAATGGTTGAATTTAAAAAGCCATAATATTACTCCGTTCTACTGGTGTTACACTTATTGTTCGCCCGGCCATCTGGTTGGGTATAGTAAGGCCGATGCAAAGGCTGAATGTGTGTGTATCTTGAGATGGAGATGGAGAAGAACAGCTCTAGTTTATTCCTTCCCAACGAAAGCATCTGGTGGTACCACAAGTTGCTTTGGACTCGGGCCGGGTCAATAAAAAATGATGGCAGCCTCAGGCTAAAAAACTCGACTAAAAAAACAATGCACTGCCGTGGTTAAGACAGGTAGCCGTGCTTGCGGGGGGACCCAGGGAGGGGGGATTAGGATCATTTGTATAACCGGGGAATGCGCCCGACCCGGTACAATCCCAGCCAAAACGCGGGGGTCGTATCTTTCAAATGCCTGCCTCGCATAGGCGTACCTTAAACAGAAAATATATATTTTTTTTAATGAATATTGCATGGGCTTCCACAAGGTGCCATTCTTGGACCTTATTTTGTATTAGAGATAATTGTACTTCTTTCGTTATTTAAAAGGACAATTACTTTTTGCAGAAATAAAAAATAATATATAACCTTATTCTATTACGTCATTTTCAAAACTTTTAATTTTTACAATAATATAATTGTAGAACCCCTAAAATTATACTAAAAAATAAATATTCAACCAGTTTTAATTTGTGTGAATAATAAATGAGATATCGATTGAAAAGCATTTGCAATAGCTCAAAAAATCTACGATGTACTACTTTATTTTTTAAATTTGATTTAAATAGTTAATTCCATTGATTAGATCCTTACCTGGTAAAAATCCAGGTTACCAGTGAACAGGGAAATACATCTGTATATTTTGTTTTCTTAAAATTTTTAATGTTAATTTTTTAAATATTTTACTACGAGTTGCTAGTTGTTTCTTCAGATCGGACTAAGTTGTAGAACATGGGCAGATGTTACCCTAACCCTAATTTAGAATAGAGTTAAAAGCGGTCGCCGAAATTGGTCGTTTTGGTTTTTGATTTATTAATTTCTAAGTGTTTTAAAAATGATAATCCAATTATTGTAATTTTCTGCCTGTAAAAGTCAGTTTTCATTAAAGAAAAATAGTTTACATCTGTTAAGTGCCTGTCATTAAATTGATCTAGTTTGTTGTTGATCCTAACTTTGTCCTGAAATTCTTTTTCTAAATGTTCCTTTTGTTTATCTAATATATGTTTTACAGCATATATTATATCAGCTTATAAACCTCACAGTTTCTCCTTTATTTTGATCTTTGTTATTTTTTGAAAAATTTTATATATCGCTGGCGATCTGGTGATTACTCCTGTCTCCAAGAGAAGCAGAAACATTATAAAAAATCTGACATTTTATTTCCTTCGTTACTTATGCACTTCTGTAAAAAAAATTAATAAAATAGTTATTAGGTATTACATAAACATTCTTTCAAACCCCATATGATAACAATGATAATAATGTAATTTCCAATAATTATTACTGTTTTTTTTTCTAGAAAAAAGAAACACATTTGCGTCTTATTTCATGAGCCATTTAATCAGACAGGAACCTTAGTCATCATTATTGCATTTTATGTTTTGCGAATTTTGTACACATATATGTGAGTTTTCACTGGCTAAGGGACTAGTACATAAACTGACTATCAATACATAAAATGTACATCGAACGGACAGAAAGAACTTTTATAAAAATATTTGCGGAACATAGAAACTAGTTTCAAAGTGGAAAACCTTTGGTAGTCAGCGCACCATTCTTCTATTTTATGATATTATCAAATTGTATATGTAGAAAATAAATGACGTAAATTGTCATGTTTAGAATACTTAGCTTTAATAAATCAGAAAATGCAGATATTTTAAGGTATTTTACCGTATTTCTGTAATTTCTTTCAGTTTTGTTTTCTGAAAATGTAAAATACTCAAATTTTTCCAAACCGATAGTAAAAACTACATGCAGTGTGAGATAAGAATTTGTCACTTATTTTGATTTCACTTAATTTAATGGTTAAATGTACGTATGTTGCAATTTATTGATCAAATTCTTTACTTATTAGCGTATATGTGTTGATTGAGAAGCTTACTATTAATATTATTTGTTTATTTTCATCTTAATATGGAGGAAAACCCCAGTTAAATAATGTATAAAATTATTAGTCAACAAATGCATGTCACAAAATATTCCATTTTGTATTCCACAACAATATTTTTATGTAATCTTTGTTTAGATGTTAGACTTAATCTTGCTTATTTGTGTTCCAACCACGTTTTCGTGTTTTGTCATATAATTTAGACTTAGAGAGAAACCTAGTTGGGTTAAGTACACACGATCAAATATGTGGAGGTTATAATTTGAGAACATTTTGACATACATTGTGATCTCTATTAATTTACGACCAACATTCCTGCCGAGCCCCATCATATGTCATATTACATATTAAACACACAACGTATACACTACACATTTAGCCTTCATATGATGTGATGTGTATTTAAAATAATTTCATACATGAACTATTTCAGATGTTGACGGTAACTAATTAAGATTGGTCTAAATATTTTGTATGTACTAATTAAGAGACATTGTATGTCTGTATGCGGTAATTGCTTTTTAAATAATATTAAAGTAACTGTACATTTTCAATTATATAATAATAATATAACAATTGGTTAGTGGCTAGCAAAATTTACAATGGTACATTTTTATGAAAAAAAAAAAATAAATAACAAATTTCGTTTTTAATCAAGTAATTGGAAAAAGTTATGAATATGGTATTCTAAGGTATTTACTTAAATTTTTTATTAAAACAATGTGCACTAAACATACACAAATATAGGGTTTATATAAGATGAATGCATCTTTATTTTTTAAACGTCAAGTTAATAATACATATGTTTTCATGTAATTTTCGTACGTTCTTCCTAGAGATTTTCAAAAAGAATGAAAGAACTTGTGCAACTTCTCAAAGGACTCGTTATGATTTATAACAAAGTGAATATACCATTATTTATCGAGTAGTAAGAGTTGAAAAAACGTTTAAATCGACTAAACACAAACCGTTAGCTTCTATTTTTTTTTAATATATTAGAAAATTTATCAGCAAAATAAACTAATATTGATGAAATAGTAAAGAGCAGTTTACATTTTTTTATAATAAGAATGCAGTGATTAATGTCAAAAAGTAAAAATTGAAAATATCTAAAGATCACATACCAAATTAAAACTTCATTTTTATACTTAGTCGGAATCTTTTCTGCTATTTGGTAGTGGTAATTAGAGAACGGTATTCCAATTGTATCTGAATTGTTGAGAACAGAATTATTTAGCATATATTTCAGCGGTAGTCAGGTTAAAACAGTTAGTAGGAGTATATTAAGAAGGCTATAAATAATTTATTAAATGTCAAATGCTGAAGAGTGACTAAATATTTGGAATTACTTTGATTCTCAGACTTTTTACATATCTAGTTATTTTTGTCGATTACTTATTAATATGAGCAATTTCTGAGATAATATTTATTTACCTTATGCAGTAAAAAGAGTACTGTTTAAATTCAATTCAACATATTTGTTCCTTAAAATACTTTCGATTTATTTTTTAATTCGTCACTTTTTCTTAGCAATTTCTATTTTGTATAAAAGTACCTATGAGTTATTAATTATGTCACTAAAATTTTTTCAAAAGTAACATGTTTTTCTGTTACACCATTTTAGAAGACGTACTTGCCAATTTTATGATAAACTGAGAGCTGAGATTTTTTTGGCTTAAGTGAGACTTTTTGAGTAAAATAAAATTAAGGTAACGTTATTATCAAAAGAGTGCGTCGGTATCAGGTGAATAAGTTGAAAAATGCCACTTTTTGTGCTAACAAAAAAAACCAAGACGCTTAAAATTATAAAAAAACTTAAAAATTTGTAAAGACAGGACATTCGTAGTTTATGACAGAGGTGTATAACAAATATTCAAACAAAATAAGTAAACTGTTTATTAAAAAAATTGGTTAAGATTTTATTATAAGAGATTGAATGTAATGCCCTCAACATATTTTTTTATCCTTAAAAGCACGATAAACGTAGGTAAAAAAGTTTCCACTAATTTTAATTTTGAATTAACATTTCTTTAAGGAAGTAATTTTTCATAAATAAGCTTTATTTTCAACTTTTAGAATAATTTTCGTAAAAAGAATTCTAGCAAAATAGTAAAATGGTAATACAATATGGTCCAAAATGTTTGAAACAAATGGAAAACTTTTTTCGTTAAAGTTTTCTCAGAAAATTTTATTCTTGAAAAAAGTTGACGCATGGTCTAAAGTTAAATACTGGTTACACAAATTTCTATTAGTTCGGGTATTTATGCCAAGATATCGAATTATATGAAATTGACTTATTATTTAAAATACCGAAAAATTTTATATTAAAAAATTATTTCTATTTCCAACTTATGTCCAAATATAAAATTTGGTTGATCAGTTCGAAAAATTAAAATTTTACCTTTTTTTACTTTTTGCTTCTGAACTAAATTGATGACTATAATTCTCGAGAGAAATATTCAACAATATCTATCAAAAAAACCTATAACAGTATATTTTGTTACAATTTTACTGGTGATTGTTTGCCATAATAAATTTTTTGGAGAAAGAAGGCATCTATGTTTCGCAAGAGTTTTCATTGGTTTTGTAATAATTTGAGAAATATTTTCCACACTATAACTAACTAACCTATAAAGGTGGATGGATTAGATTTTGCAATATTTTCACGTTGTTTCAAATAATTGGATTTTTTTGGCATAAGCACCCGGACTAATAAAATTGCAACCAATATTTAATTTAGGACTATGTAACAACTTTTCTCAAGAATGAAATTTTATGAGAAATTATTAATCAAAAAGTTTCCATTTCTTTCAAACCACTTTGTATAATTCATATACATAAATTAGTTACTTAATATAATAATAATATCCTGTAAAATGCCTCCATTAAGTTTGTACATAATGTATTTAATTATTAATAAATGTTTTAAATTGGAATTGGAATTGGTACCACTGTTAATGCAACAAACATCCTATCTATATCACTTTGACATGGCATTATTGTAAAAATTTCGTTTCAGTTAGATCCATAATTTAGGGTTAAAAATGCATTAAAGCCTATACACGTCAATATTTGCTGACACTATATAAATTATACAGGGTGATTCCTCGAAAATCTCAGGTATTTTTCAGATTTTGGTGAAAAATAAATATTATGGACTTTTGCTTTTTTATGTCCGTAACTAGATATACAGGCGATTGAAAATTGAGGCAGCTACAGCCATATACTTTTTTAATGGAACAGTCTTCTTTTTTCAGAAAAAAAATTCTCCTTTCTAGCCTGATTATATCGATAACAAACCATATATGATTATTTTCAATAGTTTTCAAGATATCCGCCTTCAGAATGATTTTCCATACGTTGAATCTTGCAAATTAAGAATAATCAAAATTCTTATGTATATACAAAGTGGAGCAAAATGTATCACCTATTTGAAAAACCCATTTTATTTGCAGATGGCGTTTGATGTCATCAGTGTTTTGACAGCTGAGTAGCAAAATTGCGTGAAATACACGATTTTAAAAAATGGAGCGCTATACTGCTCAAGAACGCCACGCCGCATAATAGTGAGAATGTCTTTGCGAAATGATTCGTCGGTGGTGACAGTGTTTTCGGCGAAAGTTACGAAATCGTCCCCCACCTACTGCACAAACAATTCGACGCCTAGTAACCCCGGAATGAAGATACTGGAACAACACGAAATTTGGTGTTCTGTGGTGTCGAGGAACAACTGAAAACATCCACAGTAAGACGGACCACACTATTGGGAATTTCGCGATGTTCCCTGTACCGTATTTTGGTGCAAGACTTGAAGATGTTTCCGTATAAAATTCAGATGGTATAGTAGATTCTGCCTAGAGACCACCAAGCACGTCCTCGATACTGTCAAAGCATCATAAATTTCAATATCGAAGAGAACGACTTCAACAAAAATCATCAAGAGTAACGAGGTGCATTTCCACCTGACATATCAAGTCAACCGATAAAATACCCGCTTCCGGGGACTGTAAACGTAAACTTTCAAATTATTCACCAGATGCCTTTACATCCACAAAAAGTTACTGTTTGGTGCGGCGATTATGCTGAAAATGAGATTGCGTCGTATTTTTTTGAAGACGCCAAAGACAACGCGCTAAGTATCAACAGCGGGCGTTATACTTACGGCGCGTAAAGCGCGCCGCACCGGGCCTACGCTCCATTGGAAATAGCTGGCGCGGACTGAGCGACTCGAAGCGAACGATTCGCTAAATGTCGGTAAAAATCAAAGGCGTGACAGCGCAGTGTGAAGTATATTCAAACGGCGCGTGCGCGCTTTTACTATTTAGATTAAACTATTGGCATTTCTCGGCCATCGACAGTTATTGTTGTTTATGAAGCTAAATCTGCTGCATAGAATTTCTATGAAAACAAAAACGATGTGCACGATACATGGAAGAGAATCCAAACAAGCTTATGGAACGGGCAAATCTTACTAAAGGAATTAAAAAGAAAAAAAATGATGAGTTAATGTCCACTTATAGAAAACTAAAGACAAAATCAAAGGATCCTGCAAAGACTAGCAGTGAAGCTAGTGAAATTTTTAAGCCAGATTGGCCGTTTTACGAGTTTATGGCAAAAGTTTTATAGGGTTACCCAATAAAACATAAACGGCGACGCAAGCAGTAAGACGTTCTTATTGAGACGATATAGCACTAATGATTGAATATACAAGCAACTACGCGCCATGGGAACACTCGGTCTCATGGCGCGGCGTTAAATGTGGTGCGGCGCACCACGTGCCGTGAAAACCAAATTTTACGGAACCATGTTACGTGACTTTTTGATACCCAAATTGGGTAAATTGGGATTGAAGGGCATGTGGTTCTATCAGAACAGTGCCATCGCACACACAGCGCTCGACACAATTAATTTATCGAAAGCCACTTTCCGAGAACGTCTTATCTCTCGTTTAAGCAATGTGCCGTGGCCAATGTTATCATTTCAAACTTCTTTTTTTGTGGTTATTTGAGGTCACTAGTGTAAACCAATAAGCCACAGACTTTGGAGGCCTTAAAGGAGAACATTCGACAGGATATAGACAACATAATGTAAGAAATCTTGAGAAAAGTGATACAAAGTACCTTAAAAAGGGTTCTACTTTGCGTCCACGCTAGAGACGAACATTTTGGCCGACATCATTTTCCGCACTTGATAGAACTAAATTTATAAGCTCTAATAAAAATATAGAATAATAAAATCGAAATGGTCTCATTTACTTCAAAAGTTATAGGCTAAGGAAATAGGGTGATACATTTTGCGCCATTTGACTCGTATAAGTACCACAGCATTACATGAAGATGATAAGATGATTTTATTTTGTGGCGATGGCAACACTCTGCTTTTTTAAAAGTGTATTCAACGGATTAAATATCTGTTATATTATTTTTTCCCAAATTATTGTTTGAAAAAATGCCTGAAATAATAAATAATTACCATTTATATCTAATGGACTTTTATATAATCATTAGTTATTATTTTGAATTACTCTGTATATCAAATATGGAATTGTTGAATATTCTTTATATTATGTAATTTAAGTTTAATTGATAGTTTCATAAAATAGCATCTCTGCATTTTTAATTAGCTCCAAAAATGTTCTTCTTTGAAAACTGTGAATCAGAATAAATACCATTTAGGCATAATAAGGAAAATATTCAATGTGAGTCAGTTACACTGGCGCGTCCCTTCTTAGGTTTTTTCATACGTATGTTTTCAAAGGATTTGAAGTTATCTTTAACATGACCAATATATTTATTATTGTATCACTATTAGTTTCATTTATCTAACAAATGTGTCACATGAGTCTTAATGCAGTAATAGTTATAATCGAGGACTTAGTCATTTAATATAATCTTCAAAAATTGATAAAAAAAATATATTACAGTTTTTCTACCATATTATAGCAAAGCATACGTAATCGTGTGAATTTATAAATGTGACTACTTAAAATGTTTGAAACGTATTTGTCATTTGTCAATCAAGCACACTTAAACTCCTTTGAAATCTAAGAAATTTAGATTACCCTGAGCAAAGGGGACGAAACCTTACAGTTTGTATTGTGATCCTAACTATTTCACAATAATTCCGAGGTTACTCCCAATTGGCTTATCGTTTACCATAACGTAATTGAATAAAACTTCCAAGGGTAAATTTTGAGACTATTATTATTTATTAGTTATGTAGATCGAACCCAAGATGGGGCAAAGATGAAATGGCATTTGACCAATTAATGAGTGACCGACGGCATTTCATTCATGAACAATATTTGCCAAACAACAACAATTTTAGGGTTAATTCTAGCGAATAGGCGGCCGCACTCCGCAGACAAGACCATATTAGTTGTGGTAGGGTGTGCAAGCAACTCTTTCAGTTGGAAGAAATTTTATCTATGCATTTCTGGACAAACTAAATTGCTCATACTAATGTAGATGTTCGCACCCTGGTTTTTACTATCCTAAATTAAATATGGCAATTAACTATTACGCATTACATTAAATTACCAATAGAGGAAAGTATAAAATTACGATTGTCGTTAAATTCTTGTCAAATATTTGAAATTTCTAAAGATATTGCTACTTTGGTTGTAGAAGTAGTAATTGAGAATAGAAATATTTGTGATATAGTATTTGGTAATTATTTAGAATACGATAAGATGCTTAAATATTCCTGAAAATTTTTCTACCCCCCCAAAATAAGGTACGCTGAACACAAATATGAAGTTTTTTTTTCGCCCGAGACAAGCCGTTATGGAGAAAAAAAAAATATTTTTTTTGCACTTCACACATCTGTCACTTTTTTTACACTGGATATATCTAACGATTTGTATTATTTCCCTCACCCCAATAACACTCTGAACGGTTTGGAGTATAGTATACGTCATTTTTTATAATAAGAACAATTTTTTTCCTTATAAAAAGCTTTATATTTGGATAACGCCATTACATCATAAAAATGCAACTAAAATGTATGTGAAGTTAGCGACGCGTTTCAGATCAGATAGTGTCTAAAGTGCCTAGCAAACAATTTCCCACTATATTTAACAGTTTTGTAATGACAGGCGATTGGGCGACAAGGTAAAATTTGTTTCATTAGCTTTTATTTATTTATTTATTGCAATTTTTATTTATTTCCTGAATTCATATTTTCGGTGATTTTCAGAACACTCTCCTGTGAGATACCACAAAACCAATTATACCGACACACATTATCAAATGTTCATTGCATATTGTCATATGCAATGTGCAAACATTCCTACTACCCTTAAAGATTGCATTCTTCAATAACGTTAAGAATTATTCCTTGAACGAAAAATTTTGAGTGGAAAAGGGTGTTTTAAATAGGGTGCTTTTTACATACGATTATGGTTACAATAAAAGGGGTTGGTTTAGCGAATAATTTTAATATGACGAAAGGATGGTTTCATTATAAGGGGTTATTGTAACCATAATCCAATGTAAAAGGCACCCTATTTAAAACTTACCCTTTTCCACCCAAAATTTATAGGGCAAGGAATAATTCTTAATGTTGTTGAAGAATGCAATCTTATTAATTTATTTAAGGGTAGTTAAGAATGTTTGTACAAGATATGACAATATGCAATGAGCATCTGATGATGTGTAGATTTGTGCAATAATACAACCTAACCTAACCTAATACCTGTTCTTCTCCTTTCCTGGCAAAGATAGTTGCTCATACCTTCTGGTTGGTCCTTGCTGAACAATAACATATTTAAAGATATAATCCATTTCGTTAATTACGTTATTGACTAAATGAGCAACTTACCCTAAAAATGATCTGATCTGGTTCTAAACTGAACGCTAATTGTAAAATGTTGTATCTTTAGACACAACCGAATACCTAACCGATTCGCACCTAACTTCTACGTGGCTATGGTATGATGAGTCACGGTACGGCATTTTTCATGCATTTTCGTATTTAAAAGATGGTTTTTAATGTGTGAAACATTATACTTCTGTACAAGATAAAAGTAACATCGTCTTCTAAGCATTAAAATAGTAAAATTAGTAATAGGAAGTGTTAAATATATCACAATAAAAAGTGACAGATGTGAGTGAAAACGCAATTTTTTTTTATTTTTTTTCTCATAATCGGCTTGTCTCCGGCGAAAAAAAAAACTTCATATTCGTGTTCAGCGCACCTTATTTGGGGGGGGAGAAAAATTTTCAGGAAAATTTAAACATCTTATCGTATTCTAAATAATTACCTAGTATTTTTGTTAATTAATTACTCACACAGCCACTTTCAAGTAAGTTCCAAAAATGGTTTGAAATTCCTATTTTTTTTACTGTTTTAAAGTATTCATCCATTTAGTTATGCCAGTTAAAACTAGCGGCATTTCATGAGTTACCAATGACCGTTTGAATTGAGTAAGATTTTATTAATTTTTTCTTTTTGAAAAAAAAAAGTAGAGAACAATAATACTGATCGGCTTTTTTATAACTGAAGTTATTTACATAATAAAAATATTATGGTTGTTTACATGAAACGCATACATACATGACAAATTATGCCTAATACAAATTTAGTTTTTGATTTTTTTTTAATATTTATTTTTTCTGTTAAATCAACTCTTTTAACCCTTGAACAAGTTCTTTTCATACAATTCGTGATGTTACAGTATAGGTTTGTCATGTTTAACATTTAAAAAATAATCAAATCACAAAAAATAACTACATACTTACCAGAGACATGTTTTTTTTTGCTTTTTTTTATAACAGGTAATAGTTAATGACCTGATCAATTATAGGAAATAAAAAGATAATTGGCATTTAAATCTAATGGACTTTTATACAATTATTAGTTATTTTAGTAATAAATAATTGCGTTTAATTAAACTTTTATCTAATAACAAGAACAAAAAAAAATTGCATTGACGCTAATATAGTATATATATATGTTGCATGCTATAAAAATAGTGCTATATAATTTAATTAATACGTATGACAAGACATCAATTACGGTCTTCATTAAAAACAGTTGAAAGTACACACCGAAGGTGATTTTTTAATAGAAATAATCAAGGTTGGTGTACACATATATATGTTTTCTGACATTTATGTAAATATATAGGGTAAATAAGCTTTTAGGCAACTGAAAATAAATATGAATACATTTTAACCTTTTCGCTAGTAATCGTACAGGGTGAACCCGCGAGAATTCCCAACCACCTTTTTCCCGTTATTTTTGGAGTTAGAAAGACATTTCAAAAAGTAGATCTTAGAGAATTTTATGAATTTTTTGTCGATAACTTCATTGAATATACCTGGTGTTTTATAAAAGTGTGACCAACCTAACTTTTATTTTTTTAAGTAGAACACCCTATATATTTTTAGATTTTTTAAATCTAGTTTTATTATGATTCCAGTGATATATACATGTTATATATTTGCCTTGTTCGTTTGGAAGATACAAGCTGTTAAAATATGCTTCGAGTATATTCCTGCTTTCATTTTCAGAATACATGATTTTATTTAATAGAAATATTTCACGCGCAAGTTATGACAACAGAAAATGACAAATTAATCGACTGACAGATATTACGCTTATTTATTTTTCCATAGGCTTCTAGAAATATGACATTTTATATTTTCTACTTCATTTTAATTCGATATTTTAACAGCTTGTATCTTTCAAACAACTGATGCAAATATATAACAGGTATATATCACTGAAATCGTAATAAAACGTAAATTTCAAAAAATATATAGGGTGTTCTATTTAAAATCACATAAGTTGGTTTAACCACACTTTTATGCAACACCATATATATTCACAGATGTCATAATAAAAAAGTTCATAAAATTTCCAATGTCTTTTTTTAACGTATTTCAAACTCAAAAAATTACGGAGAAAAGGGAAGTGGGAATTCTCTCGTTCACCCTGTACATTCCATGTCCGTACATATCGTATCGTACTTAGGTATGCAACATGGTGAAAAACAGACGTTTTTGCATAAGCACAATTTTAACCCTTTCATTGTGGCGCTCGATTTCACTATACAGGTTGTCAGAATGGCTGCGGTAACGGCTTGCCGGAATATCCACTTCCCGCAGTTAACCCCAAGAACGGTGCTTATTATTTCTCATTTTTTTTAAAGGTAATCTAAGATTAAGAATATATTAATCAGAATAAATAGAAACACCATATTAAGTGAAAACTTTTTTTAAATGCCAAAATTTTTACTACTAAAAGTTAATTTATTTTGTTTAGTGAAACATCTACATCAATAGGTTGACAATTATTGACAACATTCTGAATATTTTCAATATTTTCGTCGTTAGAACTGGAGCCATCGTTAAATTCGTCATCCTCATAATTAATTAATTTCCTCAAAATCTTCCTCGTCACTATTCATTAAGATGTTATGTGTAATTCGTCCTCAGATAACCATTTCTGTTTCTGAGGGATAAACTTAATCATTTTCAGTAAAAAATTCACAAAACTGCATGCACTTAGCATTAGTTTTATTTCTTCGTAAAAAGTTGGACCGGGTGACATATTCGTCCACCTAAAAAGAAGAAATAGACAGATTAGTAGTCATCGTGAAGAAGGCGTTTTCAAAAGCGCCATTTCTAAGGAAATTATTTAAAGACGAACTGCCGATTACACCATCATCACCACCGTCCATTGTAACACGATAGGGCACATGGTTAGAGGCGGAACACTATTTTTATGTTCATTTTGATAATTGACAAATTAAATGTAAACGACGCACTCTTTATTTCACTCGTCTTAGCAGACGTTTAATGACTCAGCTATTCGGGAACACCTAATGTACATTTACAGTCATTTTTCAAGAATTTATTTATCACCAAGAAACTTTGAGTGTACAACTACTTCACCTGAATATGCAATAGTTATCCCAGTAAACATTGTATTCGATCTATACCAGTTGATTTTTCAGTTATCAGGAGACTCTGCTGAACGTGTGAGAAATAAATTTGAAAGAGTTTTACAAAACACTTCCTGATTTCGTACATTGTGTTGTATTATGGACCTCCTTGTAGGTAAAAGGTAGACTTTTCTTAACCCAATCTAAACGTACCCTCCTTGAAAACGTCATATATTTTAAACATGCTCCTGTTGCCTTTATAGACATTGAAAGGTCGTTTTCCTCGTATAAATGGATTTTGAACGACAGGCGTCAAAAGTTAACTCCTGAACATCTAGAGCAGATGCTGCTAATTTACTGGAACTCTAGAAATTACTAGAGTGCAGTGTTGTGTGTTCAGTGAAATATTTATTACTTCTGTTGTTTTGGATACTACAAAATCGCCAATTAAAAGGTAATTTATTATTTCTCACATCTTTATATGGTAAGTCAGCGTGGTGTCTTAAATCAGCCCCTGGTTTTTACGTCATGAACGATTTACTCGCGAACTTTACTAATAATACACGTTTCTAAAAAATTTCGTCGTCTTAGATGAGGAAAAACTTAATTTCCTCATCTAAGGCCTGTTTTAGATAAGAACAATAGTAAATCTATTGTGGGAACTAAATATATCTATCAAAATCTACTTGTTGCCTTGCTGTCTGGATTCAGTTAATGCTTTGGATAAATAAACAAAGTCGAAATTTTGTTGAATGAAAATGGCTCCAACACGACGATATAAGGAGACATACCAGTAAAATAAAACTTCTATTTAACTTTGTTGCTGGAAACAGTGTATCGAGATCGTACCATACAGCCTCAAAATGTTTAATACCTACCAATTATCCACACGTCCAAACTGGAAACCATTGTGGCTTACAAGTATAGCTTGTTGCTTGGCTTTTCGCGCGTATATCAAATTAGATACGACCTGATCGTGTATTGCTATATTGCAGTAATACATTTATAGTATCAACAAATGTAATGATTATATACAAATAAAATGTTGTCCAGTACCCGCCATTGCTCAAAGGAAGAGTTGATCTTTATATTTATTTTTGATTATTTGATTCATACGGCTAATAATAATTGAGACGAGCAAAGATCAAAACAATAAAGTGTATATTCAAGCTTTTGTCGACCCTCCAGACTACACTATAGGTATAAGAAATATTCCTCGTTCAATTGGAAGATTCTCTTCAATCTTCCAAAAGTAACATAGCAGTATTTCGAGTTGACAAGTATCGTGGGCGCGTGGAAATAGTCTTTCAATAAGTACGTTTGATCGGAGATATTCTTATTTTTTATAATAGAGAGATTTTTAAAATTTCAGTTGGTAGCTTTAGATAACTCCAAGACATTTGGTTGAATATAGAACCAAGGCATCTTAGCAAGTTCTCATCATGTGACCTTCGTGGTTAATTGTCCTTATGGATATCGATCTTTGTATCTTGATATTGTAGAATTCCGTCTTCTGTTGGTTGTGTATTTAATTTTGGGACGTCAGTAGCTGTCCAGCTCATGTACATACTATCTACATGCCCTATATACGCGATTTCGGCCTACATCCAACAACATAACGCGGCGTTACGAGTGCTATACTACCATCTAAGGCACTCGTACGGAGTAGATCAGACACCAGTGCTGCCTTACGTCCCCGGAGACACTAAGTTCGTTGTCGAGAACGAGAAATACCGGATTTACTGGAACTACTCGTTCCCGACGGTTAGGCTTATCCAAGCCAACAAGTCTGACATAGTCCTCCTCGACCATCAACTCAAGATGATGTATGTCATCGAGTTCTCGGCACCTGCGGAGAAAAACATCACCTTGAAGGAGGAGGAGAAACGGACCAAATATCGTGATCTCCGATACGAGCTTCAAGTGCTGTACCCAGGCTATTCGGTCAACATGGTCGTCCTAATAATCGGTGTACTCAGAGGGATAAAGCCTACGCTGCTCTCGGAACTGAAACCATACTGGCCTACCAAAAATCAGCCTAGTGGCTGGCAGGCCAAATGCAGAGGACGGTCATTCTGGGTTCTCTCCGTCTGCTTAGGGCACATGATTTTGGTATCTACAGTCACTGACCCTGCGGGATGTGGGGAGTGGCTGTAGTTTATGCGCCGGCGCGACTCCCGTGAGGCGTCGGAGGCCACGGGAGGACTGTCCGGCATCAGGTATTCCGAAAAATAATAATAATAACAATAATAAAATGTTAACCTTACAGATATGGTTCTCTTACACTTACCCCAAATATCAATAAACAATGTCGGGATTATATTATCTTTTCAAAACGCAAAATTATTTAGAAAAAAATCTTAAGGCAAACCTTTACGTCAATGCCACTTACCTTTCCAATTGTCTTTCCTTTCCTTTATTTGTTTGACTTCCATTTTCTAAAATATTCTGAAGACTTTACTATGAGATAAAGTGAATTAATGTGTCAACTCTTTTTTTTTCTCCTTTTTGCTTTTTTCTGGACGTGCCTTTTATAGACAAACCTGACCGTTCGTAATCTGTGAACTGACTTTTTCCAACATCCTTTTTTTTCTAATTTTCTTGACAGGAAGTACAAAAATTGGTGCGCAGCAAAAATATCGATAATAGTAATTTAGATGAAGAACCTCGAGCTCCTAGTTCAACCCTTGTTAAGCCCCAAGTTCGAATTTTTTAATCTCGAAATCTCTCGATTTTTCATTTTCATGTCTCGCTGTTATACTATCTTTTATACGATCCAGAATGAAAATTTCCTACGGACTCCAGATGGCCGTCGGCTGCGCGTCTCACTGAAGATGCTCTCGTTAGAGTAAGTAGTATTTTCCTATTGTTTATTCCAACTCGGTTTCTAAAGTATGGGTAGAATTTTAACAAATGACTTTTTTGATTTTACAGATGGGTAGGACCCTATAATTGATTTTTTATTATATTTATCCAGCGTTGTAGCCCAAAGTCTTGCACTTTTTTTTAAGCTAAGAATCATTAAAATCGGAAGGCGAAATGATCGAATTTCCCATTCGGTTTCTAAAGTATGGGTAGAATTTTAACAAATGACTTTTTTGAATTTACAGATGGGTACCTAGGACCCCATAATTGATTTTTTGTTATATTTATCCAGGGTTGTAGCCCAGAGTCTTGCGCTTTTTTTAAGCTAAAAATCATTAAAATCGGAAGGCGAAATGTCGAATTTCCCATTAGATAACAATATCTTACAAACATTATTATATCAATGAAAACATTTCTACCAACCCACTAATATCTTTGACAGAATAGATTATCGAAACACAGTAGATTTATTACTACTTCTATATATTGGCATACACTTGTGAAGGTTCTAAGAAATTTTAAACTCACTCCAAAATAATTATAAATAATTGGGAAGATTACTTTGACAGAGTTATTTACTTCTTTTTAATATTGGCTTACTGTTGATGATTCAAGTATCGTTATTAGTATTTCTACGAAAATTGCTTGTTGTCTAACCCACCACAGATTAGCGTGGTGCCCATGTCTGTGCCTCAAATTAAATAACGAATCTCAATTATAAAATTCATTGTCCAGTTACGTCTCTTTTAAGACATAATCTAATGATCAAGATCAGAGTGCTTAAGTATTTCTTCTATTCTGTCATCACTCACTACATTCCTATGGTGCAGGTGGCGGGTCTGCTGTTCAGGCAGTGCTGTTCGGTAAAAAAATCAGGTGATCATTTACCGATTATTAAATATTTGGTCAGTGTCATGGCCGATAATTTTTGAATACCTTTTTGTTATTTATAATATCCTCCATACTAAATTTAAGTTAGAAAACTCATCGAATCTTTCTAATAAATTTGCCCCATCGATGACCGACTGTTAGGAATGGGAAAAGGATGTGATTACGATAATTTGGCGGGTTGATATTAATTTGTCCATTCGAGTATGCGAGACTGGTGTAGGCCTAAGTAATCGGGAATGCTTAGCATTAGATGATATCTCTTTAGCGGTGTTGCAATAGCTCAGGTGCGCAACAGATTTTTTTTGCGGGTGAAGATAAAAACATAAAGTTGCGGAATAAATAATAGTAAATTTGGCGATTAACTGCTTAGATTGTAAAAAATACGAGTGTTTCCACTGAGACCTGGTTCACAGCACAGGATCTGATGGGCGGACTTCAGTTTATTAAAAATAAATATAGTTTAAAAAACTAAAAAACACGCTTTTAAAGAACATCAAACTAAAAAGTGAAAAATAATTATTAATATAAACTGAAAACAATAATGAACGAAAAATACTAGTATTTTTCGTTCATTATTGTTTTCAGTTTATATTAATAATTATTTTTCACTTTTTTAGTTTGATGCGCTTTAAAAGCGTGTTTTTTAGTTTTTTTAAACTATATTTATTTTTCACTTTTTAGTTTGATGTGCTATGAAAGCGTGTTTTTTTAGTTTTTTTAAACTATATTTATATTGCTTATTGATGCTAATATTATAACATATTACGATCCAACAGATACTTCTGAAAAAAAAAATATATTTTTTTTAGTCATGGGATTTGAACTCACGCCCGAGGAGTCGGTCGTTTCGCGTCGACTAAGCCCCTCCGCACACGGGTCGATCGGCGACGTGGTCGACGCGATTGCAGTGGACGTCACAATCTCCTCAATCGTACGATCCACGAGACGAGCGCGTCTGCCCTCCGCATACGGGTCGATGTTTTCTCAGTCGATTCGCGTCTAATTCAGTGGAAAGTACTCTCCTTTTTGCGTCCTTAAACGGAATACTTTTCATTAATAAACGAATTAAGGGCCTTACCTGATAACTTTACTTCCCTGGCAACACTGTTCCACGCCTTTTCCGTAGCATCCCTTTTTGAATAATCCCGAAGGGTGTAATTGTACAGCTCGGGATACTTCTCTACTTCCCCAACAAATTTTATATTGAAAGCCTAGAGAAGTACAACAAATAATGATCAAAATATGATAAACATATGCATAAACACACAAAATTATCTCCATGACGCACGATTCACTCGAACAAACTGCTTCCTTGCTAATCGCGTGAGATTGAAAACGAGGAGATTTGCAATCGTACGTTTCTAGACGACCACTAAACGCCCCGTGTGCGGGGTCCAAATGCTTTGCATAGGAAGTCGAGTGGAGAGGAGAGACTCGTACGATTCCAATCGCGTCGACCACGTCGCCGATCGACCCGTGTGCGGAGGGGCTAAGACTTGTGCCTTAGCCCGCTCGGCCAACGACCGAACTGACAATCACGGAATGTACTTACAGTATTAAGCCTCTTGCTCTCACGCAGAGGATACGTGAGGAAAGGAAATTATTTAATTCTGGCGATCCTGATCAGGATAATGATATAAACTTATCAAATTATTGTATTGTTACCGGTTCTTCGTAAATGTACAAAGTTTCAATTAAATCTGTCCGTTTAAAGTGGGTCAAAATCGAGTCCAAAGAGTCGGTTACAAACAAACAAGCTCACAAACAAACATACAGGTGAAGCTAATAAAAGCGTGATAAAAATAGATGTGCGACCTTTGAATTTTCTCGGATTTGTTTACCTGGATACTTTCTAAACATAAGACCGCTTTCTAGTTTTTGACTACTAAAAAATAAACAGATTTATGCTGGAACTACAGTTAAAAACCACAATGGTTGGATAATAATAAACAATAGAAAGAATTAAGGAATGTTAATGTGTTAAGTTCCACTTATCCTGGCTACAAAGCTAAAATTTTAAACTAATAAGAAGATGCACTTGGACGTCACCTACTGTAATTAATTAGTAATTATTTATTTTACTTAACATTTTACATTGACCAGTTATTGGAGTTTTTTTGTGTGCATAACGAAAAGTCTGCTCTAAATTGAAGAATGTCCGGTTCAAAGTGCCAAAATTACAAAGCTGAGATATCTTCAGAAAACTGAATTTTTAGGGACGTGTGATATGTAGCTGCCGCCGTCTTTAGTATGTTTTTGTAACTATTCAAGATTAGCTTGGGCACTTAGCATTTTTCTGGGACATTTCCAATGGCACATAGAATGTTTTTACCTAAATATCTTAAAATGAGAAAATTTGGCACTTAGCATGTTTGAACTGGACACCCTTCAATTGATTACGAGTATAAGACGGTTTATTTGAAAAATAATTTATATAATTCTTGCTAACACGTTTTATAACGAACTTGACAATAACTGAGATTTAATTTACATTATAGTGAAGTACATGCAGCAAGTGGTGGTGATCCATCGTAGTCCTGAAGGGCGGCATATTCTGCGGTACACCAATGACACAAAGGGACTGTAACTGATTATTTAAATTTTTTTAGCAAATTTTTTTTAGGTTGTTTCTATTGGGTTCTAAAGTTAACAACGCAATAGTTAAAATTAAATAAGGAACACATTTAGAGGATTATATTTTGTTTTTCCCTCAACCAGTATTCGCAGATATACGCAAATCACAGTTTTACATCGCTTTCGAAGAAATCCACAAAAAGAGCATAATTTCTTTATATCTGTCCGTCGGCCTATTTGTGAGATTTATTTTTCTCAGAATTAGACCGTAGAAAGTTTACTGACTTCTGTGAAGTTTTTTTGAAATAGTTCATCCATTGAAGAATAAATGCTACTATGTGCAGTCTTATCACAATCTGACAGTAAACGAAAATTGTTGACCAATCATGCATTTTTTTTAGAATTTCTGAGGTTTTCGTGAAATCTTGCAACGACTAGAAAACTTGGATCCAAATTTACGGAACATTTTCCACTCAGAAGTGGCCCTAAAATAGATTCTTGTCGGTGACATTTCCTTCTGGTATGTCCCATGTACAAATAATATTCCTCTGCTTTTTAATACCATTTTATTTAATTAAATGATTACTATGATTATAAATACTACTATTGCTCTTTGCAAGAAGCGAAAAAAAGGTTAATTATTTACTTTTACTTTTGAGTTAGCAAAAATAAATTAAATTAATAGTAAGAATATATGGAACTCATCGTAACCTTTTAACAAATTTTTTGTTTTACTTTATCATATATGTGTCTACCATAATAAACAGTTATCTATTTAGCAAAAAGCCTTATAATTTCTAACAGACTTAGAAGAAAAACCAGTTTGATGCTATTTTTATCTACAATATATGCAAATAAAGCTGATAGTCCATTCAAAAAATTTTAATAGGTTCCATAGAAATCTACAACAGTGTTTAGAGTAAGTTGTAGACCAAATAAAATAAATAATTTCTTACTAGAATTGGATCTTTTACGGATATTATAACGTTCTTTAATTTTAATTACACTATTTGCAAGATTCCATAGAGTCTGCCCAATATGCACGTCACCGCAAATGAAAATGACAAGGATAATTTTAGAACATTTTATTAGAACAAAAGGTTTAAGAGTTATACTGTAGATTTCGAAAATAAATACAAAACCTGTTATAGAAGTTGTAATGCTATGAAATTTATTAATAAAAGATGCTTACGTGACTACAAAGAATACTATTTTATTTTTCATCGTTCATAATACGTTTATATAATAGATTTGTACTGTAGATTTTGAAAATAATCCTATTAACAAGTAAGAGTGTCCATTTTAACGTCAGTCCATCAACAAGATGAAGAGTGTTTAATTAGTTCCAATAACATTTGTCAAAACAAATTTCCAAAATTGATTTTTTTTATTGCCTTGGTCGTATGTTCAGTAAAAAGATTGGATGGGTGTTTAATACGTTTGTTATTCTAATAATTCTTATACTACGCTGATTTTTTATTTTTAACCTTGTTCTCAAACTCCATGTAAATATTCATAATGATTATTTATGTACCTATATTCTTTATTATTGATCAATAATTTATATAGAAAATTTAACGTAAATTATGTTATGCTAATTGCTACTTAAATACATTAATAAATTGTAAGTTATGTATGGTTTTAAAATTCTGGATAATTAAGAGTTGTTGTGTTATTGTCCTTAATTAATAATTATTAACATGATTTTACTCTTGTGACAATTTTATATGATTGAAGCATATTTCGCATTTTTTTGAGAGGTGTAATAGCGCTCCATACACCATACAACATGCTTCAAAAATAAGACGCACAGTTCAAAATACAACGCTTTTCTTTCAACAATAGAACTCGAAAAATAGACTCCTCGAGGGACAGTACTAATTGAACTAATAAATATAAAAAATATACTCAGTATTGCTACAGCATTTTGATGAAAACCAAAATTTTGCATTTTACTTTTCTCTTAACGTTTTGTTCTGTATAAGTTAAAGGTACAATTTTATTTCATATTTTAACCCAGAGACCTAGACCTTAGACCTAGAGATATAGGTCTATGGTCTAGCTGTTTTTCAAAAGTTTTGAAAAATATGTATCGCAAAGTGTTGTAAAAATTTTTGACAAATATAACCTATATAGTCCTTTTCAATTCGTATTTCGTAAAGGTGTGTCAACTATATGTGCTGTTACAATATTTCTTAACATGTTGTATAAAAATCTAGATGAAAAGAAAAATACAGTAGGTATTTTCATCGACTGAAGCAAAGCTTTTCATTTAGTAGACCACAAAACTCTTCTAAATAAACTTGGTTATGGTATACGAGGAGTACCTCTAGAGTGGTTTACTAGTTACATTCAAAATAGGATGCAATATGTTGAAATTAAAAGTCATAAATCTAATCTACTCTCATCCTTTATTGTAGTACCACAAGGGTCTATTTTAGGTCCACTTTTATATATAATTCATGTAAATGATTTTTCTGTAGAAAATTGTATTATGTATGCCGATGATACTACTATTCTTACAAGTGAAGTAAATGTTAATTTTCTTGTTGGAAAGCAAACTCACAACTTCAAGAATGGTAGCTGGTTTATGCAAAACAGATTGTTACTGAATGGTAAAAAAAATCCCTAGCTTTCAGATTTAATTTATCTAAAAGGCCACTCGATCAGAACTTGTTAATTAGGACAAAAAGTGGCAGTATTAAACAAGAAAATGTTACAATAATTGTACTTGGATCTTACATTGAGGCAACTTGCAAATAAGATTGCTCCAGTATGTTATATAAGTAGAAGCAGAAAGTAATTGATAGATCCGTATTGCTAATGTATTATTTTGCACACTTTCATTCAGCGATTTCTTGTGGCATCATTGGCTGGAATAGTTGACATGAAAGTATAATGAGTCTTCCGACTACAGAAAAAGGCAATTCGATATATTATGGGATTGAGAAAAAGGGATAGCTGTAAGGAATTGTTTAAAAAATTGGGAGTGCTACCTTTGCCAAGTTTATTAATTTATCACTTATTTCTATGCTAGGTCAGAGTTAGGCAGTTTTAACATTTTGAACAACACTCACTCCTACAATACCAGAAATAATCTGATATTAGAAATACCCTCACATAATTTAATATTATACGAGAAGTCCAAAATACTTGCTGGAAGTGCTTATAATAATAAACTACTAAATAGTTATAAATCGTTGAATGCAAATAAGTATAAAACATCAATAAAGCACTTTCTCTTAGAAAAATCATATTATTCTCTACATGAATATCTTAATGATAGCTTATGATAGTATTAGTAAATAATTAAATAAAAAATAATATAATTAAATTTTAAAAATCTTACATTTTTTTTTATCTTTTTTTAATTTATTTTCATGTTGGTAATTTTGTATATTATTGTCCTTATGTATTTCTGTTTTACTTTATTTAATCTTTGACCATAAACAATAGTTTCAGTTTTCTATCTAGATTGGGTAACAACATAAATCATAATAATGATTTTATTTTGTGTGACCTCTGAGTGTATGTATGTATTAAAAAGCTTTATATTATTATGTAGGTACCTAAATTTTTGATTTACCATATGTACACGTTATGTGGTCAAACATGTTCTGACTAAATGCATACAAACTTGTTCAATTTCGTACTTACATTGATTTGTTATAATTTTTCTTTTGTGATATATTTTAAGTGTATATTATCCAATGTCTCACCAGGAACTGGATCAATCGATATAGGGAAAAGTAAGAACCAGACAATTTTGAAAATTTAGAGAGCTGCTATCGGCAGTGTGGCCAATCCAACTAAAATAATTACAAGCATCTGGCACTTCTGGTAATACCGGAAGTCGATACCAATTTGCTTATTATAAATGGAACACCCTATATATTTTACGGTTTTCGAAAAGAGCACAAAAACCTGTGTCAAAAACATATAGAATACCCTATGCCTAAACTCAGCTGTTTCAGTGATATTTGACATTTTAAAAAAATTTTGACAGGTGTAATGGTTTACAATAACCTTATAACTTTCTTCGTATAAAAGATACTCATTTTATTTTTGGCATGCAGAAAGACCATAAAGTGAGCTACGCTCTACAGTTTAAAGAAATTCAATAATGAGTATTCCATTTTTGACGTAACATTTTGTAAACTTCAAACCGCGAAAACTTGCCTAAGTTAGATAGAACACCTTGTATTTTTTACATCAATTTATGTATAATTAAATTCCTTTTTTTCTGATATGGGCATTCTGGGGGGTTTAAGTTACAACTTTTTGAAATATTTGCTGTTTTCTTAGAAATTCAAGAATTTTTAGTAAAAATTTTATCAAATTAGCCATGATTAGAAACAATCAATAATGTCAGTCATTCTCTTATGTCAAAAAATGCCACCGTGTTTAAGTTACACCCACGAAGACTTTTTGAATTTGTTTATTATTTATGGAGAATGTGATAAAGTAATATCAAGAACTTGTAGTACATTTGCTACTCGATATCCACAGAAACGGAAAATAACACTAAACACTGTAACATGCCTATTAATTGGATTGAAGACACTTTGCATAAACTAAAATAGCTAAGATAAAATCAACTAGAAACACGATTCCATCTTAATTTAATAATTGTTCAAAATTCCACCCTAGCCTCTCCACACATTTTTCGCATTTTCGGATTGGTTCTTCATGGGTAGCTCTTCTAATTGAATCTTGTGATAAGTTTCGAAATGCATTTCTTACTCTCTGCATACAATGTTCAATAGTTGTTAATGGACTCTCATAAACTTTATTTTTAATAGTTCCCCAAATAAAATAATCTAAAATTGATAAATCGGGCGAGCGAGGAGGCCATAGGAAAGGTCCATTATTGGCGATCCATTGCTCGTAAAAAAATTATTGTAAAAAATTATTTATCAAATACGTGTTATGTGGGGGAGCACCGTGCGTCGTGCTGATAAAAAATGTTTCTATGTTCGGCGAGAGGTAAATTTTCTATATAGTTATTATTAAAATTTTGTAAAATATTTAGATATCTTTCACCTGAAAAAAAAAAAACAAGAACAAAAAAAAAACTATGCATATTAGCAGAAGAAGACATCTTTATAACTTACTGTTTAGATTTTCCTGATAAAATTCTAATGCCACCACTCTATCGTTTCTTATGGCACAGTAAACATTAAACTACCAACTTTCTTGAAAATTTCGCTCCCTGAACACATGAGGATTCGAGTCACTCCTATAATGCGAATTGTGTCGATTAAAAAGTAACTTTTTGGTAAATTTAGCTTCATCTGACCATACAATATTTCCCTAATAAGAATCGTCGCCTACAGACATTAGAGTAAATTCACAAAAATTTTCACTTAGGAAATCTGTTTCTTTTAATCGTTGAACCATTTGGAACGAAAACGGGTGAAATTTATGTTTAATTAAGATTCTGTGAACTGAATCCTTGCATAGTCCCGATTTCAGAGCAGCTTGTCTTAATGACATCATTGGAAATGCATGAAAATATCCCAGAATCGCTATTTCTACGTTTTCGTCATTAACAATAGTCTTCCGCTTTTGAATTCTTGCCTTGACAGAGCAATAGTTTTTCAAATTATCCAGTATGCGTTTTACAGTGTTTGGTGACTGCATGTTTTTGACTCAGAATTTTATGCTCTTTTCAAAAACCCTTATCTATTTTCATTCTTCCTGAATTCCTCAGGTGGCTGGTTCACAAACATATTATTTATAAAAATGTTTAAATTACGTAATTAAAAATATGAGCATTTGTCATATTTATTTTGACGTTTTAAATTAAAGGCAACATCTAGATTAATTATTTCACTTCGGTATGTGTTAAATAATCTTACGGTGGCTTTTAAAGAAGTTGGTAAATTCAATTTATCAAATTTCCCAGGGAGACATTGGTCGAGGAACATTTTTATGTGACTAAAAAAGACATACTTAATGTGAAAACATTAGTAATGTAAATACAAAGTTTGAGTAAGGCCCTAAATATTAAAAAAAATGTTGCATTCCAATTTAGGACTATCTTTTTTTGTCCATGTTTTTGTATAGCTTACTTAGTTATCTTCGTAATCGTTTTAAATTTGTGCATAGTTATTTTCTGAAATTTTGGTAAAGAATTTAATAGTTGTTATTAATGTATTTACATTTAATCTTTTGTTATTATTTATATTAAATAAAGAACCAATTATCATTGTAGACACAAACAAATTTAATTATTGTCTGTTTGATGATATATTATAATATTATTCATTGTTTGTTAAAAGATTAGAATTTTTACCTCATAATTTTAATTATTTGTTATGTTTATTAATTTCATAGGTTTTATTTTAGGTTTTTCATTTGCTTTTTTAGAGATAATAACGTCATTCTTGAAGACTTTGTAACTTTTTAAAAATAAAAATGTTAAACTAAATACTTGTTGGGTGCTTAAAAGTATCTACTTAGAGCTGCAAGTTAATAAATTCAATAAAATTAAATTTGGTACTTGGGCTCTATTTCGTTAAAATTATTATAATACATCATTTCAATCTGGGTTAAAATGGACCGTCCAACTTGTTGAAGCTATTTGAAATAAATAAGAACAGGTGCTTAGAAAAAACTAATTTTTACTCTGAACTCGAGAACAGTTTCTTAAAAATCAAGGCGTTCTTTAATTCCCCTTTCTACAAAAAATGATTAAAACAGTACGAAGTAATCGTAATTTACACCTAAATAACGTCCTTTAGTATGAGAGCGTTAAAAAAAGTACAGTTGCGGACAATAAAAAATTGGACAGCTCTTCTTACGTAGTACTAAAAGTGACTCTATAAATTTATCATTTCGATATGAGGCATAATTTCTATTATATTTCTTTGACAGATTTAAGTGTTAGATGCTGATTGTTGTCAGAATGCAACAATATTAATAATAATTACAATAAAAACAACTAAATTTTAGCAAAAATCTGTGATAAGAGTTTTTTATTGCCCCCAACTGTACAGTATATTTCAAATATATATTTGCAACATAAAAAACGTCGGCAGCTTTGACGGCGATAAAGAGTTTAAAGAAACCGAGATTTTTTGTGTTGCAAATAAGTTTGAAATAAACTGTACATATGAATTTTACAATTATTTAGATGGTCCTATTCATGCATCAATCATTTCTTACCTAGTGTGATTTTTATAGAAAAATAACTTTACTGATTATTTCAACTAAATTAACTTTATTTTCAGTTAGCTGGACTGTTATAAATTTAAATCTCTTAATCCGTAAACTGAATCGTTGTGGAATTTCGTTTAGGTTGGGGTGTAAGTAAACCCAAAGCCCCTTTTCCTCGGTACACCAATGTCATATCTTGGATATGCCGGGTGTAGAGCCTGGGGCGCGCACTGACGTGGCGGCTGTTTGGAATGCGGTCCGGCGCTGCTGCATTCCATTACTCCACCAGCCTCCTTTGCCTCTGACAGTACACTCCGAGAATTAAGTACCATAGGAGTGCTCGGAGCCTGTAAGAGACGCGGACCACGCTTTTAGTCTATAAGCTTGGAGCCAAAATTAAAAGAAAAATTTCAATTACGGATAACGAGTTTGGGTAATCTAGTGCATCTTTTGTTTTTGCAAAGTTATTATTTTTTCACTGTCATTGTCGCAGATATTTTCTATTCCACTAACAGTAAAGTTTTAAGGTTGGTAAATTAGCACAGTTACCCTTAATCGGTTTTTTTGACCACGTTCAAATAGCGGTCTAAACACATTTTTTTTTGTAATGTGCATTTTTTGATACTGTCGAATTTGTCACCCCACTTTATTTATAAGCTACGAAAGTAGGGTAAAAGAGCACTGCGATGAAATAATTTTTTTGGCGCCTACTGCGGGAAAGTGTGCTGAACAAAATGTTAAAATACACATCATTTAACGCACAGGAACTTGTCACCGTCTTGAAAAAAATGGCAATCACACTCACACGTATATAGGGTGAACGAAATTAAGTGGGCACCATTGCTAACTTCGTATCATTATTGGAGCTACGATGTCAGTTAAATTAGCAGACTACTAGGATTTTTTCCGCCGAACAAAAATTCTTCTATAATTTTTTATTGATTATTTCCCTCATCATGAATCTGACCAATAAGAAACATGAAATTTGTACCATGTGACTTGTTTAAATAAGTGATTATTTTGCAAAAATAATCGGTTATTTTTCACATATCTGTTCATTTATTTTTGATTTGTAAAGTAAGCTTTGGCCTGTCGTTGCTGTGCGATACTCACCGACTTAACAATTCTGATTGTTTAAATTGTCAGTGCCATTTATACATACCTACACCGTCAAATGGAAGTAAATAAAGAAAGTACTCGTTTCGGAAATGTTTCACTTTCCGAAGTTGCAAAGAAATCCTAAGAAGCGTTCCTATTAACACAACAAAAACGCACAAATCGGTATGGGGCCAATTTACTGATTTTTGTAATGAAACATGATACCAATTTGAAGCCACTATAGCCATAGATTATATTACGTTGGTATTTAAAGACTGGGCTTTCATATGAGACGGAGAGATGGTAAAGATGATAAGGGAAATGTGATAAAAACCACGTAGGTCATAACTGCAAAAATGCTTCAAGAAATGTATTTTTTAAAATACAACGTCATTTTCGATCCATTTAAGGATATTCAATTTAAGTGTGCTAAGGATGCTCGTAAATGATAAAAGAAGATATTTACAGAAAAATATCAGGAAAAAAAAAGCTTCTTCAGTTGCGTTAGAGTCAGAAGATCATAAAAAAATGATAAGGCTTTTGATTGAAAACACTCCTAAAGGACTGCAAAGATTTTTTTCCATATTATCGCAGTTGAGCTCGCTTGGAGAGGCTGAGAAGCGCAAATTGCGTAACAAATCACTTTAAAGAAGGAACTGATAACAGAAGATAGACAACAGGTAAAAGACGGCTCACTTTTTATTTGCGACTGTTTAACTAAGTCTTTTTTGCCATTTTAGGACGATTAGAATATAACCCTATGATCAGTAAGACCACACAAGGAGGTGACAAGAAATGCGCCGATATTAAATGGTTAACGCCTAATGAAATTAATGCCGATATGTGTCCTGTAAGGCTATATAAACAACTATTATCCAAGAGGGGTTCCAATATTACAACAAATCGTTTATTTCTGACATGCAACAGGTACTGGAATAAATACGAATTCCTATTGGCAAAAAATTCACCGATTGGAAGAAATGAACTGTCCAAATGGACAAAGGAATCAGCCAAAAAAATCGGTTTATATACAACAACTGTAAAAATAACTAATTATTCCAATCAAGCCACAGCTGTCAGTAACATAATAAAGAATAGAACACAGGAGCAAGAGCTTATCAAAATTACCGGCCATGGAAGTACAAATTCCATAAAATCGTATTTGCATATTTGCAAATAGCTGCCATACGTCATTTAAACGCGATAAATAAATTAAGATGTAATCCAAATGAAATACAAAATAAACCAAGCACTTCTAAGGCAACATCAGAACATACTACTATTCAAAACATTAATGAGGAAAAACTAACTCAAATTGTATATCAAAAATGTAATTTTTTTATCAATTGTACTAACGCAACGAAAAATAATTAATTCAAATTGTCTCTTTATTAAAAAAAAACGAATTGTCAATGTAATTTGTACTTTATAATTGTTATGAAATAAATAAAATTAATAAAATAAAAACTGTGCATTTTATTGTCTCTAACGATTTCTATTCTGGAAATAATCTTTATCCCTCGTGCATCAATTTTATTCATTTAAACTGTATACGTCACAATTTTTAAAATTTTGCTTTTGAGCAAATGCTTTTTGTATATAATAATTTTAGATAAAATCCCTCGACCTATGGTTTCGGGATTTTATCAAATTATTATATACTCGAGTCATTTGCTAGCAAACTTTTTAAAATTATATGACGTACACAGTTTAACCGATTAAACTTGATGCACACGGGACATAACCCTTGATAAAATTGAGAATAAGTGAGTTACTTAAAAATGACTGTTTACCCTTTAAAATCAAGTAGCCATGAAACAGAATAATAATTTATTTTAAAATTACAATAATGTAAACAATTATCAAATTAAATCTTCAAAAACATCGCACGTCAAGACGTTTTTGGGCTCTTTCCAAAACACTACGTGTTGTTTTAAGGACAGTCCTACCATCAATAGAATTCATTTTGTAAACTTAAGTCACCAAAAATAAAAGTCCGAAGGGATTATGTCCAGCGAACGAGGTTGATACCTTACAAGGCCGTTTGTAGCCATATACCTGTTTCTAAAATATCACCAACTCCATTGAAATTATGAGGAGCTGCCTCATCTTGCTGGAAATAGATTTCTTACCGGACGTCCAATTCCAGATTATCGAAAAAGCCTCCCAAAATAATTGTTGAACATTCAAGGTAACGTGTTTAATGATCCTTGATGAAAATATGGACGAACGGATCAGACCACACCAAGTATTAACACTAAATCGTCTCTGCAGATTACGCGGATCAACGCGAATGAACCAATAAGGGGTTTTCTTTACTCCAGTAATGGTGATTTTTTTTCTATTGTACAGGGCCATCACACAAAAATGTCCTTTTTTGGAATAACTTGGTTATTTTTGAGGTTATCAAAAAGATGTAGAGACCTCCCTACCTAATTTTGTTCCCAGAATCCAAATTATGAATAACAATTGCGCATCGCGTTTAAAAAATACGACATCATACTTTGTTTTTTTTTAATAGAATACCTTGTATATTTTAAAATAATTTGATTTTCCCCATTTTTCTGATTACTAAAATACCATACTGTCATGTTATCTCAATTTTTTTTTTTAGATTTTTTGGATTTTGGTATTAAAATATCGTTAATGATTTTGTTAAACGTAGTTGCCCTTGAAATCAAAGTAGTAGCAATTTTGAAATAAAGATGCAATTTACTCCACAAAGTAATGTTTTTCAAAAATCAGTACTTGTAATGGTTAATTCTTCTTTTTAACATTTAACAGAATCATTAACGATATTTTAATACCAAAATCCAAATATCTCAAAAATCTTTTTTAGATAATATGATACATGTTGATATTTATGAAATCAAAAAAATGAGTAGAATTGTTTTTTTTATCCAAAATTTGGATTCTCCGAAAAAAAATTAGTTAATAAAGGTCTTTACACCTTTTTTATTAACTTTAAACAAAACCAAGTTATTTAAAAAAAGGACATTTTCGCGTGATGACCCTGTACATGCCACAATTAGAAAAATTTGGCTCGTCACTTCAGATAATTTTTCGCGAAAAGTTTGGATTTTGAGTACATTTCTCAATCTACAAAATCTGTTCTGTTGCTGTCACTTTCTTCTAGCGTTTGAACAGTTTGATGTTTGCATGGTGCAAATTTATATTTTTTCAGAATTCCTCGAATAGTAGTATTTCAATACCGGTTTTTTTAGACAAATCTGGAATTATTCGGATGGGCTTCAAAATTTACCAAAATAGTAACTTTAATTTTTTCTGATACGATATAAGACTACTTTGTTTTTTCTTGTCAAAAACACTGTCATTACTTCTAAATCCTCGATAGAGCTTTAAAAAATAACGCCTCGCGTCTGCTTGGTACCTCACGGTCAGGAAATATTCATTGTAACGTTGAAGCACTTTTTGGCAATTTTTATGACAAATCAAATATGCTCCCAGCATATCACATTTTTCTATACACGAAAAAAGACATTTTCGTTAACATAAAAGTTAAATTAAGAGTTACCAACAAGCACAATTGTTATTTTGACACATTAGAATAATTGACAAGGAATGTTTTTTGTTTTATGGCTACTTGATTATTAAAGGGTTTAAAACAGTTTTTCAATAAATTAGTTATTTTCAATTTTACCAAAAAAAGTTGTAGACACATTTTTGTTCAGAAATTGATTTTATATCGATTAGGGAAAATTATACAGGGCGTTCAATTAATAAAATATGCATTTCTGGAAATAAATCAAGAACTGGATGCTCGATTGGTTTTCTGTTCTCACTATCGTGATCAGCAAAAAAAATTCTACTAGCTTGCTAATTTAACCGAGTTCGTAGCTCCAATAATGACGGAGTTAGCAAAGGTGCCCACTTAATTTTGTTCATGTTGTATTAAATTTCCGAGTGAAGTCCCGCGTAGCTGATAGAGGGATCGTAGTTGCTTTGACGACATTTCTACAGAGTGATCCTCAGGTTTTTGCAGATGGAACTGCTTATTGCGATTGCTTGAGACACCACACAATTATTACCCTGGTAAACAGAACATACATGATTATTTTTAATGACAAGTGCCATGTTGTTTTACACTAAATTTTTGTTCTGTAAAAGATTGAAGACCTGGTAATCTTGTTATTTAGACACATTAAACAACCGCCTTAAATTAATTTTGTTACTTAAATTAGTTGTTTGTTTCAGATGGTGAATACCTTTTTGCTGAACCAGACAGTAAACTTTCCAAGTATGCTCCTAAGAGTTGGCGCTCTTCCCACAGCCATGGCCTCGACGCTAACGGACGCCCGGCCCTGGCCTTCTACTTTCGAGTCCAGTTCTACGTGGACAGTCCATTGCTTCTTCGAGATGAGACTACAAGACATCACTACTACCTTCAATTGCGTCTCAACGCAACTTCTGGAGCGGCCGGAGACCACGCCACCCATCTGGCGGGTTTCTCCTTGCAGGCTGATTTGGGCGATCACAACGAAAACACAACCTTCAGACCAGAAGATTATGTGCCACCAAACATGCGTGGACCGGCAGCATTACGAATCATCGAAGCTGCACATAGAACGCATAGAGGACTCTCAAAAAATGATGCGCGGACTCGATTCATAGCAGAGGCGTGTCAGTTACAGGAACCCGTTAATGCTCATATGTTTAGGTAAGTTCGTTGTAAAATTACCATATTTTTATGAGTCTGTACGGTTACTTTCTTTTAGATTAAGAGCCGCAAAGTCGGAACCTGCTCCTGGTTCTCTTCTTTTGGCAGTATGTCCCAGAGGCCTAAAGGTGTGTCCAGAAAATAACCCACCGTCAATCTTCTTGTGGAGCAGCATCGGAAAATTAAGCTTTGAACGTAAAAAATTTGAGATTCGCACTGGTCACGAAAAACTTACCTTATACACAAGTAGCGATGAAAAAAGTAGATTACTTTTGTCGTTGTGCAAAGCTGCACATCAGTTTAGTATGGCTGTGGCGCCACGTCTTAATGAAGTGAGACGTGAGGAAGAGGAAAGACAACGATGGGATTGTGATCAGCGCATATCAGTTATTAGTTCCACGTCTTCAAACACAACGTCTGGAATTGTTAGTGATAGAGTTCACTCCGAAGATGAATTGGAAATTATGATTACAAGTCCGCCAGCGCCGTCGACAGAAAGTTTGGCTTTAGCACACCTGCTGGACAGTGCGCCTGCTAGTAGTCGAACTTCTGCCGCGTCTGCCACTGCCGCCTTAGCGACACTTACCCTCAAAGAAGAAGAGGAAGAAGTAAACAAACCTACATTGAGTGAAAGTTCAACAAAAACGGCAAGTGGCAAATGTGCCGGATCACAGTGCAGTTCCTCATGTAGCACTGTGGTTGTCACCACGGCACAATCAAGTAAGTTTGTTTTCTTAAATGTTATGTTTGCGTCAATAACAAGTCTGTTTCATTTTCAGAACCTAAAGGACGTCGATCTTCTACCACCAGTAGCTTAGAACTTGGTTATTCCCATACTGCTCAAAATTCAGCCCTTAGTGATGCTACCTGTATAGAGTTAGATACAAAAGAGCCTGTATATACATCTGGACCAGCTCCAAGTAGTCATACTAGCGGAGTTTACACCTTAACTTCGAGCGAACAGTATACGCTAAGTTCTAGCGACCATTATACCATTCCTAGTGAACAATACAGCACACCTAGTGAACAGTATTCCACACCAGGGGATCATGTAGATGGGCCATTCAGGGATCGTGCTAATTCAAATGTTAGTAATTCTGGATCTTTCCATGGCGATGGCAGTGATCCTACCGATAATAAACAGGCTTTATTGTCTGCAGAGGAGTTATCGGACTTAATTGTTGGACGATATCCTTCCTGTAAGAGTGTCAGTCATACATTGGACTCTGATTCAGATTACGTTACTCTACCTTCATCTTACAAAGGATACATTCCTATTCCTCCTAAAAGAGTAGACAGCGTAGAGCAACGGTTTAGACCACCTCCTCCACCTTATGGCGCCCAACTGTCAAAAATGACAATTCCTGAAACTACTTGCCCAGATTATGATGACACAAGTTGTTTATCTGAAACTTCAATGAGACATCCTCCTCCTTATCCTGAAAATCCTACGCCAATTCCACCACCAGTTTATCCATTCGAAGAAGCTGCGGCCAGATTCATTACAACTAGATCACCGAGTATCCTAACAGCCCATGCTAGTGCTGTTAGCGTCAGTTCTTCGCCAAGTTATTCAACTCCAAGTTCGGTGCCACCCATTCCTCCAAAAATTCCAAGGCCACCTCCACCTGTTAGCAGCACAGTTATATCTCCTAATAACTACTTAGATGTTGCAGCCAGTAAAGCTAGTGTTTTAGTGCCTTGCACATTCCTACCGCCACCTCCTCCAGCTCCAAGGCAACCTCCTCCACCACCTCCTGCTCTTGCAACTGTGTACACCAGCCAGTTGTCCAGATCACAAATAGAGCAGTATCAACAACAAATGTATAGTGATGTCGATTTCGTGGTGTTTCCATTGAAAGAACCTGCTATTAGTAAACAGGAATATTTGGAGGCGAAGCAGGGGTCACTAATGGCAGCATTAGCACATCAGCCTGTGTTCTACCGAAGTACTCCGTATTTAGGGAGGTATGCGTCTAGCCAAAACCTCTCCGATACTTATGTTCAGTTGCCTGTATATGGTGCTCCTAGCATTTCATCAAGTGGAAGCTTGGACCCACCACCTCCTCCATTACCCCCAAATCGTCCAGGAAGGTTTATGCGTACTAGATCGGATGACAATATATTAAATTCCTTGGATATGCCGCAGCCTCCTAAATTTAGAAGATTGCCTCCTCCACCTCCACCACCGATTCCTGAAAAGCACACCTCCCTTTTAGAGAATCACATGTCTGTGTTGGACTCGAAAGTTAAAAGTGTTAGTGAAAAACCCTTGAATGGGAATGCCAATGAGAGGGCGTCGGCTCTCGATATCCGTACTCTTCGGGAAAAAAGCAAGAAAATGGACTTGCCCTTAATATCCGCATTGTGCAATGATAGGTCGCTTATAAAGCAAACGAAAGCATTCGTTATGCCGAAGCATCCCGGGGAAGTGATACCGCGACAGTCGTTGAGTTCTACGCGTGCAAAGTATCCCGTTTCAGGGTTGAGTAGCACCAGGATAAACAAGCCAACGAGAAAGACGACTTCTGTCAGCCATCGACATCCTGGTGATAAGCTGCCTGAAATTCCACGGGCACTGCCTAATAATTATGTTTTAACCGATCCACGTACCAAACACAAGACTATGCAGTCACACTCGTGAGTGCGGGCTTCAATAGGACTACATTCCAGTGCTAGAGTAGATTAGAGATCATTTTGTTATACTCAGGGTGCCATCATTGCAATATGTTAAATTTAGGGAGGAGCCGATATTGTGGTAAAAAAATCGTATATATTTTCATTATTCTCATCCTTAAACCACAATGTCGGATCCTCAGCCATCCCTGTATGTACATAAAAGTTATTTGTATACCGCACGTAAGATTACACTATGTTTAATTAGCAATAATATATACACTTGCTCAACTTTTATATTAATTAAAATACTGATATTTTTAATATTGTTCAATGTTTTTATTTATTTTCTGAATTCAAATTACAAAAAAGCTTCAAGTGTATGGTGCTGCCATCATTTTTTTAAAATAAAGTGATAAAGAAATACCGTGTCTATTCTTTTATGGATTTATTTTTACTTCCTCACCCCTCAAAGTGAGGAAGTTATGTATTTATGAAAAAAATTTTGAACATTTTTATTGCATTTCTGGACGAATCTCGACGAATTGACGATACACAAAATTTAGACAAAAAAAATTTCTATCTGTCTGTGTGGTTCGCGATAGCAGCTACAGTTTTTGAGATAAAGTCTTCAAATTTGGTACACACATTCTAGAGGTTAAGGAAGAGGTTGAATTCGTTGATGAGCAAAATCGGTCCCAATGTCTAAAAAATATATTAGTGACAATCCACCATGTGACTTTTGAAACGTTAAAATGTGACTTTTTTGAAACGTCAAAAATGTGACTTGAAACGTCAAAAATTATTTTTATTATAAACTAACGTTGAATTTTACTACGGTGTGGTAAGTTCTGATCCCTGCCTGTCCATTGAGTGCTATTGGAAGACTCATTTAGATCTTTTTGCTGTCGGATGCTTTCCCAAACAGTATATTTACATCTTGAAGACGTTTTAATTACGTACACGCTGGACGTTGACTACATACGAAATATGTAATTTTTTGTCCACGGTGCGTACATTAGGCCTACCAGGGATGTTAAATTTCCACTGAATTGTACGTGTGGGCTGTTCTAGCATTGAATATGGATCTATATATTACATAAGTTTTATGTCTCATATACGCCAAAAAAACCTCAAAACTACGCAAAAACATCTTTAATTTGAATGTTAAAAAATAATAAACACCATAAACATCACAGAAATTAAACAACCCTCGAATCCAAAGCCTAAGCTGCACGGGCGAGGGTTACACTTATGAAAAAAATGTGGACCCACAACCACTAACACCTGGCTGTGCCGATGGCGGGATAAAAACTATATGTCGTACTGTCCAGTGTAATGAGGGCTACCGCGCTTAAATTCACCACGAGAGGCGCTAGTGTACGGAAAGGTCAATGTCACTGAACGTTAATGTTTACTATTGCTTTTTAACTCTAGTTTTTAGTAATTTTTATAAAAACATTTAACACAATGATGGCAGAAGGGGAAAGTAGTAATTTACTTACTCAGTAGGGAAATTATTGTATCTATCAGAGCTGTCATGTCATTAAAGTTAGGTTATATCAAGAATGAGCATGATGAAAACAACGAATGTACATAATTATTACTCACGATTTTCTGTAGTAGACTCCTTTGGTAACGCATAATCGTCAAGATTAAAATGTTTCTTACAAACATACGAATGTTTCGAGGGGTAAAGTTATCTCTATCAACTACTGTTTTAGGCGAGTTTTGTCTCTCGGAAAGATATGTCCGCCTTTTGTTTCCGAACAGAATTGACCTGCACAACACTGAGGCATAATTGACAAGTTTTTTTATTTACTGGTGTACGAAATAATTATAATAAAACCCTATAAACTTTTCCCGTGCCTAACAATAACTTTTGACAGCTTCTTTACTCGCCAGTGGCGCCAACTGGTGAGCCTAAAATCGTTAGCCCTCATTGTGAAAGGTGATATATTTTACACTAGCAAAGCTCAGAACTGGTAATATCTTCTACAAATCATATCCGAATTTCTAGAAAAGTAATTATTGTTTCTGCCATAACAAATTAATACATATTTCAGTAGAATATAGATAGACACCGTACGCTAATTTTGCGGTAGTGCTGAACAACCATTGATTTATTATAATATTTCTTTGGCGACAAACATCATAAACAACATAGAACACAGACATATCCAGTACCTACCTTTTTCAATATAAATTCGGCTCTAAAGTATTGCTGGTTGCAGTCTGAGCTCCATGTTATAATTTGAATAGCTAAAAGTGGCTTTACAAGCTAAATACTTCCTCAGTTTTGAATTTTACCGTAACCTGTAATACGAGTCGTTTCTATAACAGTTGCAGATATTTAATTTAGATGATCTATGATACCTTCGATACCTACGCTCGAATTCACTATAATTTTTTCTTAGCACACACATATCTCTAACATATTTAACCAAACAAATCAAATGCATGTCAATGTCAGACTTTGTTAATAGTTTTTAATTATACTGTGGTGATTATATTTATGAACTTTATTAAATCATCTTTATTAGTGAGACAAAGTGGGTATTATGTTAAAAGCGCTAGAAGACGGAACGAGGTCTCCGAGTTTCATTTGAATCACCATCAAATTACTGACTACAACTACCGTTGCTTAATTTTCCGATCGAAATTACTAGTAAAAAAAAATCAAACCAGTTTATTTGGACATGTATTTTAATAAGTACAAAATTTTGTCCACACTCAGTCTAGAGTCATTCCAGCATCCCCGTGCATGGTGACAACGGGCCAATTGATAGATCAGACAGAGCAGAGACAGTTTGGAGCTAATTAAAATAAAAGAACAACTCCTTGCCTCCTAAACTATGAGGTTAAAATTTGGAAGTATGGTAGGTACATAAAATATTAGTGCATATCTTATAAAGGGGCGTAACTCAAAAAATGGTCCATTTGAGATAGATATTGCAAATTAAATCTAAGATTCTTTTTAAATACCCCACAATGTGACATGTTAAATCCAAGTACTTTAGAAGATATACTTAGTTATCCTATCTGTGAACGTATATGAAAATTAAGATCAAGTCGAAGTATGTTGTAATTTTATTTTGCCTCTACTGAAAAACTGTGCTGGGTGATATACGTCCGTTAAGCGACGATGTGAGACTCATACGCCGAATTCGCCCAGTTGCCAAAACAAATATATGTATAATCCTCGATCTGGGCCAATAAAAATGATCATTTGCAGAAATAAATTGCCATTTTGGCAACAGCTTTTCAAAATGTATTCAGATCGCGGATTAAGCATTCGAGTGTTACTCAAGTGACGGTTGTGACAATTTGCGACAACTGGTCATGTGCATTTACACAATTTGCGGATTGTTTAGTCTATAAAAGGCTCAAACGATTTTCTGCTTCAATATACCCCCATAATAAATTAAAAATCCATAATACTAATAATAATACTAAATGTTGTCATTTATTTTAAAAATGTATTTTTTATGTGTATAATGTTGTATAATTATTGCTTGCGACAGTTTTTTTAAAAGATATATGAAATATATCTGATACATTTTTTAAATGTTTTTGAATTATTTCGAATTAAAAATCCATTTTTAAGTATTACTTACTTAGATATTTTTGAAAATCCGTTTAATATATTTATTCTTAATTATTTCCTAAATATTGTTGATGTATATGTTACGGGTACCTATTCTACATAATCACGAGAGAATGTGCATAATTCCCAATACTTTCAGTTAATTTGAGAAACAATATTGTTTTTTTACTTTCTCCGTTTGTTATGAAAAATCTCCAGTGCTGGTTCGATAATGTAATAAATTTTTTAATATTATTCAATTTAACCGGTTATTTCGCATAATCTCCAACAATCATTGGATAATGTATCCAGTACCCGATCCGAGCCCGTTGCGCATACATTTTGTGATGTAACTAATTTTTCTTGCCCTAAAAATCTTCGTTTTTTGTAATTTTGAATGTTATGAAGGTTATAGTTCAATGTCAGTGGATGAAAATAAGGAAAGCACCTTCTACCCCCAAACAACAAAAGGGGCATTTGTTTAGCCACCAGGGCCACAACATCGGCCGGCTGCCCGGGACGTCCCAGCCTTGCAGGGAAACCCCGGATAACTGCTTGCATCCCTTAAATGGGATGGTTAAATACTTTTTTATGCTTTTGTAAAGCCTGATTGCTGTGTATTTTCGTTATATGTATTTATATAGAATGACATACTTAGTTTAATTTATTTGTATTATTATTATTTAGTTATTTTATAAATGAATTATTATTTTTAGTTTTCTTTTCTGTATATTTGTATATATATGTTAATACTTTGTAAAAATTCCCCATATAAGTTGTACATTACTGTAAAAATTATCAATAAATGTTTTAAATTGGAATTGGATGAAAATGAAATGATGTCATTATTCTGTTCCATTTCCCATGGAACAGAATAATGACATTTTAAAGGTAATTTTAAGTTAAGGAAAATTAAGAGGAGTGATATACATTTGAATGATTATTGTAGCGCAAGGAACATAGTGAAATCAATAATATACATGTTGTAAACTAATGTTATATTCATAAACTACCTATTTTTTTATAATGTTTGTGGCCTGTACAATTAGTAACTATATGGTCAACATTTTCTGAACTAGTTTTGCGCATATTATTATAATGTACAATATAGTTGAAAATAGATATGTTGGGTATTGGACATTTTATTTGCTCATTACTCTTTATGAAATTTTTTTTTGGGTATTAACGATTTCGCATATTGGATCTAACATACTTATGATTTATCACATTCTATAAAGGGGCATGGGGATTTTTTTATAATCGCTGGTAAAAGTGATAAATACTTATTGATTTTTCACATTTCCCAACGGTGCTTGGGAATTATTACAATTCATTACTTTCCCCAAAGTGACTAATCATAATGTCCGGTGATTATGTATATTTTCCGAATATTTCACATTAACTGCAACATATATATTAGGTATATATTTAGTACTAAATATTTTTTAAATATGATCTATTGTATATTTATTGTCAATTATTTCTTAAATATCCTTAAAATATTTTTAATTATATATTTGTTATGATATATTTCTAAAATACTTCTTAAATCTTTGCAATATTGTGGAAACATTCTATATCATCAAACAAATTCTATATTAGCAATATATTACATATATTTCAAAAATATTTTGTGCTACTAGGGAAGTAAATTGTTTTTGTATTTCGTTTATGTATGAAAATAAATTTTATAAATTTATATACCTACTTTTTTCATAGAATAGTTATAAAAAGTCCTCAAGTTGTCACATGACCTAAAATTGACCAAAGTCAAGATTAAAATTTGAACTTAAAATTGAAAGTAATTTATGAAGACCGTGTTCGATTTTTAAGAAAGGCGGGCTTTTTATATACCGCCGTTGGCAGCACTGAATTTAATACTATTTTTTATATATTTTTTGGATTTCGTTTACATTTGAAAAATCGGCCGCGGCAGTACTGCACCTGGGCATTTATAGAATAGACAATCCGCATAATTTGTTTTGAGGTCGATGGTTCATTCATTTAAGTTTCTACATAATTTGGTAACTAAAAGCGGTTGGAATACTACAAAATTTTTTCTGTTTAATAACTATTCCGTTCTCGTCGTCATCATCTAATTCATATACGGTCACAATATTTGACCAAGATTTTCCTTTGCAGAATCCACAAATTATTGAGCAACGTAAACCAGCTTTGCGACAACTACAACCTACGTTGTAACTTTTGGCGCATTTACAAGAAAAGAATTTTAATAGCTCCTGTGAGGCGGCTTCTTATATTAAACTATTTTTTGAATTTTTTCATCCCCAGCCTAAAGGTGATATTTTATTGCCATACTATTGTTGAATTTGGATCTGTGAGCGGAAAGGATGCAAGCTATCTGCATCTTTAGTTGGTGGTAATGACGTTAGGTTTGGCCACCTTTTGGTAACAGATTGTACGAAGCATTGACATCTATTCGTACTGAAGACATCATATGGATCCTTACATTAGATTTTGGTTTAACATTGAGAAACCCAACATGGCACATATTTGGGCGCCTGCCTGTTTGAAACAAATAGACCCACAACAAAAACGTATAGAACACTTTTTGTAGACAATTTACCCATCTTGGACTTTGATAACTATACAGTGTGGGGTGAGTTTTCATTACACACCCAGTAACTTTATAAATATCAAGGTATTAAAATTTTTCAAAATGTACTTGTAAGTGATTTTTTGTGCTCTATTCAATCCTCTGATTAAAAACGCTCTCATTAAAAAAACAAGAGCAGCGACTTGTAGATTGATTTTTTTAAAATGGAACACCCTGTATTTCATTTCAAAATTTGAAATCCTTTCAAATTCTGAATACAACACTTAAAAGTGATAAATATGTAAGTTAGGAACAATACAAGAAATTATTGGTAGTAGGCCATGGATTGCACAATTGAAAACAAAGCATGCTTGTGGAGACAAAAAATATGCAAATTGCTCGCTCAAATGTCAGTTGGTTGTCAAGATTGGCAGAAATTAGTTTGTTTTGTTAGTCATAGTGTGTTTTCGTGAGTGGTATAATAAAAAAATAGCATTTACAAATGTAGAAAAAACAGATATGTTACGCTGTTTTTATTTATCAAATGATAACTGCCGACAAGCTGCATATTGGTACAATAATCAGTATCCCAATAGGAGACAACCACATTACAAAATATTTTTAAATTTGCACGTCTCATTAACAACGTTTGGGAGTTTTTCAAAACCACGTAATTTAAGGAAATGCAGGTAACAATGAGGAAGAGGAAATAAACATTTTGGCTTACTTTAGGCTTTTCCGACCTTTTCCACACGGGATGCAACTCAGGAACTACAAATTTCGAGACATAAAATACGAAAAACATTACAAAAACATAATATGAAGCCCTTTATGGTACAACTTGTACAAACTCTACAGGTGATTTCCAAAAGCGAATAAACTGTTGCAACTGGGTGCTAAATGAAGCGAGACAGTTTTTGCCTTTTATTCTATGGACCGATGAGTCAAAGTTTCATCTCAATGGTGCTTTTAATAAACAAAATACTCATTTTTGGGATGATGTGAATCCTCACAAAGTTCACGAGTCGAGGAATCAAGTTCATTTTTCTACGAACGTGTGGATAGGTGTAGTTGGTGATCATTTGTTAGGACCATATTTTTATAATGAAACACTGAATCAACATCACTACTTAAACTTCCTTGAAAATGAACTTCAAGATTATTTAGACTCTCCCCCTTTACCTCTTCTGAATTAAATATTGTTTCAGCACGACGGCGCACCGCCACATAATGCACAACAAGTGACAAACTTTTTAAATACAGAGGATGGTTTGGAAACAGGAGACCCAATATATGGCCGCCGAGATCACCTGATCTGACTTTGCTCGATTTCTTTGTTTGGGGATTCTTAAAAAAATAAAGTTTATAGTAGTAGTTTTCAAAATTTGGAAGAGTTGAAAAACAAAATCAGAATGGCAGCCCAGCAAATAACACCCGAGATGTTACGCAAATGTCGACACAATTTATTAAGAAGAGCACAGCTATGCCTCGATAACAATGGTGGACATTTTGAACAATTAATGCGTGAATAATTTTCATTATTTGTTAATGGTATTATTTATTTTTGTTATTTGTTTTCATTTCTTTCAATAAATATTTTGTGTTTCAATTGTGCAATCCATGGCCTACTACCGATAATTTCTTGTATTGTTCCTAACTTACATATTTATCACTTTTAAGTGTTGTATTCAGAATTTGAAAGGATTTCAAATTTTGAAATGAAATACAGGGTGTTCCATTTTAAAAAATCAATCTACAAGTCGCTGCTCTTGTTTTTTTAATGAGAGCGTTTTTAATCAGAGGATTGAATAGAGCACAAAAAATCACTTACAAGTACATTTTGAAAAATTTTAATACCTTGATATTTATAAAGGTGTGTAATGAAAACTCACCCCACACTGTATAGTTTTCAAAGTCCAAGATGGGTAAATTGTCTACAAAAAAGTGTTCTATACGTTTTTGTTCCTAACTTACATATTCATCACTTTTAAGAAAAAATAAAAACGGTGTCATATTCAGAATTTGATAGGATTTCAAATTATGAAATAAAATACAGGACGTTCCATTTAAAAAATCAATCTACACGTCGCTGCTCTTTTGTTTTTTTAATGAGAGCGTTTTTAATCAGTGTTGAAAAGAGCACAAAAAATCATTTAGAAGTACTTTTGAAAAATTTAAATATCTATCTATCTACGGCACTTGACACGCGTTCCGCCAACCAAATTGGCATCATTTGGAGATGATTAAAACTAACGTTATGCTAACAATGTATCCTATTTATACTTAAACTATTCCTAACGGTGCGGTGAACTGTGACTCAACAACTGATAATGTGAGCTATATGGGATAGGCCCTCTGTGACCATTCATACTAGTTTGGCACTTTGTAATTTTCAACCTTTCAAATGCTAGAATTTGTTAAATTGCACTATCTATATTATGGTTGTTCTCAAACGAATGTTGTTCAACACTAGACATCTGTTCTACATTGTTTGAGATGATCCATATGCTTCTTGAATCTAATTTGAATTGAACGTCTAGTTTGTCCAACATAATTTTGATTACAGTCCTTACAGCTAATTTCGTAAATCCTTGGCTATTCGTTTGTTTCAATTTCGTCATTTAGATTGGCTAAAAATTGATGTAGTTTGTATCCCGATGAATGACCCACCGACATACCTATATCTTTAAAAATCGTACCAACACCACGGGTGAATCGAAGATCGTATGGAATCGATACTAATTTCGGCTCTCTTCATTTTGAAAGGTGGAGGCATTTCGAAGTATTTCTTGAAATTTACGTTACCTTGTTATTTGATACAGAATTTCATTACTCGCGGCTTTGTCAATGCCTTTTATTTTACAAACATCTCCTTATTGAGAGAAGAGCTTAGTAAGCGATGAACTAGACAATTAAAACTCTCCATTTTGTGTTGAGCACAACGGTGAGAGTCATTAGGGATATATCTTAAAGTATTATACTGGTATAATTTCTGTATACAGAGTGTCGCGCCTAAATGTGATCCAAGCATGTAACTCCGTTATTTTTTGGCCGATAATTTTTTTTTTTTTAGAATGAAACAAAAACTATCTACGTGTGATAGTGCTTTTTTTGTTAGTGCAACATTACTGCGTTTTTTAATGTCAAATACTGATAATTGCTATTAGCGATTTTGTTTCAAAAGATTGATTACATATTCTTATTCAACATCCCTTAAAACGTCTTCTCACTAAGTTTCCTTCAAATTCGGATCATCTTCAGGCAAGCACTTTATGATGATTTTATCCATATTTTAGATTATAATCCATATTTTACTATTAATAATAAAATTATAAAACAACTTGTTTGAGTTTTTACTTCGCAAAAAACATTTTCTTTTTAAATCAGGTCAAAAATAAAGTTACAGGCATATAACATAGGGTACTCGCCTGAAGATGATCTAAATTTGTTGAAACTTAGTGATTAGACATTTTAAGGGATGCTGAATAAGAGTACGTAATCAAATTTTTGGAAAAAAAAATCGTAAAGAGTAATTAGCAGTTTTTGACGTTAAAGAACGCATCCCAGTTGGCCGTGTATTAGACTAATAAAAAATCAGATCACACGTAGATAGAGTTTTTGTCACCCTACATTCTAAAAAAAAAATTGTTTGAAATCGACCCAAAAATAAAGGAGTTATAGGCTTGTATCACGTTTCATCAACCTGTATATCAAATGCTTACTTATTTAGTACGATTAATTAGGAATATAATAAATACTAGACAGTTGGATGTCTCTGAAAGATTGAAAATTACAAAGTATAAAAATAATAAAAATGTTCAGGACGATGTTCAGGAATAAATAGGATACATAGTTTTAATCATCTCCAGATGATGCCAATTTCGTTGAAGAAACGCGCGTCGAATGCAATAGATCGTGTTTTGATGTTTTGTGAAAAACAACACCAGTGTATCCTAGCCACATAATTTAGAAAATATTTACGACGAGCTTCGGATAGAACGGCTAAACTAATTAAGGAGATAAGTCTTCCCTAGTTCGTTCCCAGGATATTAAATGAATAGACTTACCTACCATTCTGGAGAAAATAATTAATAGATTTTAATCAAAATTATGAAATTTCTTATAATTGTTTAAATAAATTGTCGGGTAAGTACTATTCTAAGTTTTATATTAATTATATCAACTTTATTATAACTGCTTAACTTTTGACATATAATAAGACAGTTGATAATACATGCTGTATAAAACATTAAAAATGAGATCGTACGTTCGTAATAAAACAACAATTTATTAGGACAGATTCGAAAAAATAAGTACTTAAGTAATCACAAAAATAAACCAAGCGATATCATAAAACAATAAAAAATAATATTTTGCTAATATATACCTAAATTTTACAATCTTATATCTCATATTAAAATGCAAATCACAATCTTTAATGCAGAACGATTACAACAGACTCTCCGGGCCATAAAGAAATATCTTTAAATGAAATACTTCCTGGCTTTGAATCTTCCCTAGGTCCAACTATAATTTCTCCACTATACAACAAAGTAGACAAATCAACTGACAACTGACTACTTCCGAGATTACAAGCAACAACATACGCCTTTCTTCTTGGATACCATCTCTGCACAACCAAAAATTCTTTTTGAGCGTACTTAACTTCAGCATTTGCTTTATTAATTCCTTCTTTATAAACAGAATTCATGTAAATAGATGGTGATTTTTCTCTTACAGCGGTCATTTCTGATATTAACTTTATTTGATCGTAATGGGGTGTAAATTCCTTGCCATGGATCCAAGGTAACATACGACGTCTCTGTCCCTGCCAAGGCATCATAGCTAGTTGATGCAAATGTTTAATGTCCTGTATTTGACCCTCGGGATCTGAAATTTCGTTCAGACCAATTTCATCACCGTAGAATATTGATGGGGTACCTGGTAACATAAGCTGAAACAGAGTGGCTCCTAGAGTAGCATTGCCATAAGGCAAAACATTCGCCAGTCGTCTGGACTTAACATTTCCCAATGACCAGTGAATCCAGGGCATACCTGGCTTGGAAAACAAAGTACTATTTTGTATTAAACCAATTTGCTTACTCACTGCAGTTGCACCACTCTTTATATCTAGTATAACATCAACAAGATCTATGTTATTTAAAACAATATTTATTATTGATTTTGGAGCTTGGTTAACAACATTTTCGCTTACTATTAGAATTCTGTCTTGACCTACGATCTTCTTCCATATACGCAAGGAGGAAGCAAAATTTGGATCGTCCACCAAATGCTCGAGATCTTTAAGATAGAAACCATCTACGCCATTTATTACCCAGTGCTGTAATGCTTCTTCAATTAAATCTTTGGTAGGTTCTGGTATTGTAAAATTTTTCACTTCGTTCATTTTTCTGTGAGAAAGTTGTTTCACCAAAGGGTAGACAGGTAAATCTAAGATCAGAGAAATGTTTCTGGATTTCAAAGTCTTCACTAGTACTTTAAATTCTGTTAAGTCTCCTAAACTTGGTTCTATATTGACTAAACTAGTAACATTTTCAAAATCGTGGGGGTAGTTTTGACTGGCGAAAATAGAATTTAACCTAACTCCTCTAACTCCAAGTTTAATAAAGTAATCTGCCTTTTTGGAGATGCCCTTGAGATCCCCTACCATCTTATCCTCTGCGTAAAAGCTTGCCGGAAATATCTCGTACAGAACATTACCTTGATACCACTGAGTTGGAGGATTACATTTATTGGGTAATGTAGAAATCATGGCAATGACAAGACCAACCATGGCTACTAGCCCGGAAAGGAATATCCATAAACAGACTTTACGGATCAATGGCCAGTTCCAAGACATGAAAAAATAATTGTCTGGTGGATTACGGAAAGTTAACTGTAATGGTTGAGTTTTTCCATTTGTTTCCTGAAAATTAAACGTTATTAAATATCACACATTTTAAAAATGGAATAAAATTGCTAAAGTATTACACATTTGATATACGCAAAAAAAGACAAACTTTGATAATTTTGACTTTTACAACGAAAATACATCTGCAACAATGGCAATTTCTTAGATGTAGCTACTATTTAAATTACCGTCTGCATATCATTGAAATGTTATGTGGTGATCATAAATAATTTTTTCCGGTGTAGATTTACAGATTTTCGTTATTTTTTCTGCTTGTTGTACACACAGACGGAACAGTTAAACCACTCGTTTCTATTATCGGACTGGGCCATTTTAAATTTTTATACAATTTTCCATTAGATTTCCTTTAATCACATATGCCTTGGAAACTTGTATATCAATTTACGTAACAATTGCAACATTATTAATTTCATTAACTGTCACTATGTGTTGTCGCGCATTGTTAATTTCTCAAAATGAATAAAGTCGAATACCCTGGTGTTCCTTACAAAACAAGAAGAAACTCAAAAATTATTCTTGAAGAAATATTGGTTGTGTACGGGATATGGCTAGGAATCGTATTCGGATAATTGAAATATTCGAATATTCTAAATTCGAATACTTCACGGGAGATTTGTTCGAATATTTTAAGATTAGAATTTGAAATATTCGAATATTCTAATATATTCGATTACTTCACAACAATATTTGAATATTCGAATATTCAAGTATTAAATTATTTCCACATAATAGTTTTAAGTGAATTAGATGTTATCTTTGCATACCTGCAACATCAGTCCCATCTGAGAGCCTTCTCTAAGGCTGGTAATATAGTTACTGCAAAACGTTCATGTTTAACCCTTTGAAGCACGAATTAATTTGTTAAATTTTGTTAACATCTGGTTGTGGAATTGTAATGTTAATTATGCAAAAATTAACTCAAAAACATTTGTTTATAATTGTTTATTATAAGGTTACATAATGAGACCACTATGTCACATATAACAATAAAAAATGTCCATTATCCAATATACGTAGTAAAATATATACAGAAAAATATTTACTTTTTATGGAATTCTAAAAAAAGTTTTCATTTGCTGTTTTGCAAAGCCCAACCCTGCATATGTTGTATGCCCATTTGGTACGGAATGTGTTTAGCTTGATCAGTTCGTACATTTGTTAGTACATGAACGTTGTAAGAGTTTTTGGAAAAGGGAGACATTGATCTTCTTCCCAAATCGCGCATCAGCCTATTAGCACCAACCAGACCAGAAATTACTTCGAGGCGAAAGTTCTTTAGTTTCAGACCATTTTTGCTTGCTTGCTTGGAAATGCTAAAAGAGTTTACTAAGTAGATATGGTATCCTTTACCTTCTAAACCCTCAGTCATCTTATGAACAACATATTCTCCTAAACCCAGTTCCTTTATGTTATCTTTATTTTTTCCTTCCACCAACTTCCTCATTCTTTCCTATGTAAACTTCAAAATTGGATATATACCCGTATATTTTTTATTTCATGTACATTTTTCATTATTGTAACAATCTCAATTTTTGTTATTGTGTAGCTATATTTCTTATAAGTATAGAAATATTAAGCTTGTTGCGTGATTTTAATTTTAATAAATTTTCTGAGTAATTTCATTGTTTTTTGATTAATTTGATAAAAATTATTATCTACTTGAGTGGACAATCGAATTAACCCTCGAATAGTCAAATATGCCAATAGTTGAATACATACCCGAATGTTCAAATAAGTAATTGAATATTCGAATTTTTAGATACTCGAATATTCAGATATTCGAATATTTGAATGGACAAATAGTCAAAAAAGTTGAAATAATTGAATATTGAATAATTCAAATATTTGATTAAAAGTTTGAACGAGTATTCGAATACTAAAATTTGAAAAATTCCTAGCCCTATAGTACTGGAATGATTTTCCTTCCAAGTCAACTATTTGCGAGTGGTCAACATTATTTAAATGTGGTCGAGAATCGTTAGATGATGATCTCCATCCAGGACGCCCTGTTCACGTGGTTACTTCACATGTTGAAAAAACCAAGTATCTGGTACTGGAGTATGCCAGATTGAAGAAGCAGGAATTATCAGCTTTATTAGGAGTTTCAGAATTCTACTTGACTACCTTGGATTAACGGTTAGTGCAAGATATGAGTTCCGCGAATGCTTTCGTCATTCCAAATGCGTGTTCGGGTAAACAAGTAAACAATTCTTGGCGCTTTGTGGAGACAAACCAGATTTAATTATCAACCGCTTTTTACTGGAGATGAAACGTAGTCGATGTAATGGCATTTCAAAGATTCGAGCCCTCCCAGGAAGTTTAAGGTCACCCCTTCTGCAGGAAAAATTATAGCAACCATTTTTTTCGGACTGTCAGGGAATTTTGCATACTCATTATTCGAAGAAGGGTAGTACAGTAATGGGAAAGTATTATTCAAGATTAATGCATCGCCTCAGAGATTCTATTAAAGTGAAAAAACGCGGAATACTGATATGATGTGTTTTGCTGTTCAACAACAATGCACCAGGGCATAAGTCAAGACTTGCAAAAACTGCTGTTGCTAATTGTGGCTTCGAAGAAATTGAACACCCGTCTTATCGTCCAAATTTGGCACTACTTTTTGTTTCCCAATCTCAAAAAGACATTTAGTAGGACAAAATTCAGTGACAATGAACTTATGGCAGCTGTTGAGGGCCATTTTGTGGAAAAACCAAATGAATATTTTTACAACGGATTATGTTATTGAAACTGCGTAATACCTGTATTCAAAAGCACGGGAACTATATTGAAAAATAAATTTTTGTTGCTGCTCTAGTCTTTTGTTTTCATGCCCAGTCCGAAAATATAAAAACGAGTCCTCGTATCAACATATTTTTACCTTGGTCTCGGTATCTTCATCTTTAACGATATGGTGGTAAATATTTCTGTGGCTTAATAACTGAGTGCATGCTGGTTCGGCTGCTGATGAACTAGATGATGCAGAATCAGCTTTATCTTCATCTGTAATAAAAAACCAATTAATAAACTACAATGCCACACATTATTTTTCAAAATATCTTTAAATTGTGATGTATAGTATTAGGCACAGATAATTTGTTACTTTCTACAATTTGACGAAATGAAAGAAATGCAGCTTATCGTTCCGATGTTTGTCGGATTAAATGATTCTGCATGTATCGAGTACGCATCCCCAAGAAAAAAAAATGGTGAATAAAACTTATTGGTTTAACAGAGATAAGGCAATCTTTCTTTTTGTAATTTACATTTAATTAACAATAAATCACTGCGTGACACGATTTTTGTACTCAAAGAACTGGTAGTTTTAACAATTTGCTAGCACTAACAGAAGATAGGAGCTGAACACCAAATGTTTATATCACATATCTATAAAATTTTAAACCTATCTTCAGTTTACACATATTTTTAAAAGTGTCTTAGTTGACGTTATCTGTCTATCTAGGAAATTTCCCTTCGTTAAGGAATTTTGAGAAGATTTGGCAACATCGTACTGGGAGGTATCGGAATGACCCCTCAAACACGAAGTCTTAACTCTTGAGATACTCCTATTTGGACCAAGTCCACCAATGGTCATGAAAATAAATCACCTATTGTATTCCCCTCGTGAGATGCGTATAATAACGAGATCATGCGACAACTTTTAAAGAATCTCTAGAAGTGAGACCAAAATGTCTAGAACATGTAGAAATGTCAAGAAGAAGAAATCTCGAACTGTCTAGACGACTTTTCTTGATTCGCATTTTGAGTTCTTTCGCTCTAACCTTGGAGCCGTGAGCGATTTACAGGACGAGCGGTTCTTTCAGGATGTGAAGAGGCTTGAGGGGTGGTATCAAGGTCGTTGGAATGCAGCATTGTTAGGCGATTATTATTGGTTTCTAAAGAGAAAGGATTCTTCTTCCCTTAAGAGAAAAAAATTACCTAAGTTTTGTCCAATTTCAGTTTTTTTTTATTTTAATTTTAATCCTACTATTGCAAAAAATAATTTTGTTAACTCTATGTAATTATTTTTTAAAAAAAATTGAAAAAAAGTTGTTATCAATTTAAATCAGTTTTATGATTTTGCTGTTTTGCTGTTGACTGTAACTGAAAAGTAGCACGTGATAAAAAAAAACACTGTATATTCTTAATAAGAGAGCAATTTCATAAAATAAACACAACAATTTGAAAAGGGGTGGGGGAGGGGAATGACAACTTATTTATTAACCCTTTTGCGTAATTTGGTTATGAACAAACGAGGAAAAACAGTTTGAATAGAAGAAATGTTTAGCTATGGGAAAACGACAACGTCCTAAACCTATCACCAATACCTTATATTCTGACCCCTCACTCTGACTATTTCAAGTATACGTCTGGGCGTGCATGTGGTCGCTCACATCTTGGGGGATTTGTGCCCACAAAATGGGAAAAATATCTGATAGTTGTCTAATCTTCTCTGGAGCCAGTTCATGGTTTTGAAGTGCTCTAACTAATAAATTACACACATATTCAATGGAATTCAAATCAGAAGAACGCAGTGGAAGAGGATTGTGATCAATTCCGTAAGTTTCAAAGCCGTTGAATTTGCTGAGTACGATAGGGGCGAGGATTATCATCAATAAAAATAAAATATTCGCCAATAGCAGCTTGAGAAATCATCACAAGTTACTGACAATACATACACACATACATTTGTCTAGTCATAGTCCTTCTGCAGATGTACAGATTGGTAATTTCTTCTATACATATATCTCCCCATACAATAACACTGCCTCCTCTAAAAGCAACTGTCGGTTGAATAAATCCTTTGCTGTATCTATAGTTTCACATTCTCTAAACTCGTAGACATCTGTGCAAGCCAAAACGAGATTCATTGCTGAATAAAACCGAACCCCATTCCATGTACCAGTTTTAATGAACCTTTGCCCACCGAGGATCTCGATAATATGAAGGATGACTTGACAGACCAAACTCCCTGAATCTATTTGTACTGATTGGACACTTACTGTAACCCCATTTGCGGCATGTAAGGTGTTCCTTACTGGAGGAACGTAAAGGGTATGATCCCTTCTTATTGTAAGTCGATAACGATCTTGTCATGATGTTTTAGACCGAGGTCGATCACTTCTGAGCCGTTCTTGTACAGAATCAGTTTCCAAAAATCGATTCCAAAGCCTACTCATGACGCTTTGGCTTACTCTTAATTCTGTAACAACGTGGACTCGACGCAAGCGCCAGCTTGGAACATACCAATGGCTCTATTTGCATCAGGTTGTGATAAATGATGCCTTGCTTCCATATTTGTTCAAAAACTCCCCAGAATACGTTTCAAACACACTTGAACCGTCAAATGGGGTGAATTTGATTGTATTTCTAAATTATTTTCTAATTTCTCTAAAACTATCGCAATTTTTGTGTTGATAAAAATATAGGAATATTCACACTGATTGATGGAATACATATCACCTCATGGCAGTTTCAAAATAATTGCTTTTTTTGGATAAAAGAATAATAACTTCGTTATCAAAGTCATTTTCTAAATGGGGTCAATATGATAACTACCTTTTTTATGCGTTAAACGTGACTAAAAGTTATCAATGTAACCCAGTGCCTTACTTGAAATATTTTTTTCTAATCAATTTCATGAACGCTTGGGGTAACTTTGATATTCCATAATAGTCTAAGATCCGGCAGCTGATTCCTGCAGATATCTGTGTTTTTTTTTATTAAAACTTGATTTAAATGAATGATTAATGATAATGTAATACATTACTGCCGGGTAGCCTAGCAAAAATTAGCGGCAATTACCTTTAATTAAATATATTGAAATTAATTTATTTTAACGAATTCCAACTATATTTTTTTTTAGTGAATTAAACGTCATTTAAAAGAAAATGATGTGAAGAATGTAAAAAAAATGATTGCCAAGTTGCCAGGTGTAAACAGATATGTTATTGTTAATTATTTACGCTCATCGTGTTTTTCAAGAAAATTTTATACTAAATTGAAGTTTAATTTTTTCTGTACACGATAACACATGGTTGTCTATAAAAAAATGGCCGCAAGTAGTGGTAGCCATTATTTGAATTAATTACTCTCGCTCTGGATGGGTGTGAGCGAGACAGAAGGAATGAGCGCACTGCTTCGTGTTGTAAAAAAGTTACAATGTGGTGTAGTTAAATATTGTTTTTTAATTTTTTACCTGTGAGGCGATGACTTTTGAGCATAATGGATATGTTTCCAGGAAGGAATCATGTTTTGTTGAAAAAATGGGCTATCGAATGTTTAGAGAATATCGAAATCCCTTTATCTGTTCTTTAAATGCCAATGGGCAGAATTTTTTAACACTCTTTTATTAGCTTCACTTGTATGTTTGTTTGTTTGTTTGTTTGTTTGTAACCGACTCTTTGGACTCGATTTTGACCCATTTTAAACGGACAGATTTAATTGAAACTTTGTACACTTACGAAGAACCGGTAACAATACAATATTTTGATAAGTTTATATCATTATCCTGATCAGGATCGCCAGTCCTTTCCTCACGTATCCTTTGCGTGAGAGCAAGAGGCTTAATATTGTAAGTATATTCCGTTATTCTCAGTTCGGTCATTGGCCGAGCGGGCAAGTCTTAGCCGACGCGAAACGACGGACTCCTCGGGCGTGAGTTCAAATCCCATGGCTGAAATAAAAAAATATTTTTTTTTTCAGAAATATCTGTTGGATCGTAATATGTTATAATATCAGCACCAATAAGCAATATAAATATAGTTTAAAAAAACTACAAAACACGCTTTCATAGCACATCAAACTAAAAAGTGAAAAATAAATATAGTTTCAAAAAACTAAAAAGCACGCTTTTAAAGCACATTAAACTAAAAAGTGAAAAATAATTGTTAATATAAACTGAAAACAATAATGAACGAAAAATACTAGTATTATTGTGAAAAAAGCGTGGGGCGCTTTGTACCATATTTTTCGTATATCGAGCAACCCACGCTTTTTTCACAATAATACTAGTATTTTTCGTTCATTATTGTTTTCAGTTTATATTAATAATTATTTTTCACTTTTTTAGTTTAATGTGCTTTAAACGCGTGTTTTTTTAGTTTTTTTAAACTATATTTATTTATTATTGTTTTAAAAACTACTCAATTTTTTTTCTATATAAAATGTTATTAAAACTTATAGTAAAATAGTTTGTCAACATGATTTTAATAAACCTAAATTATTCATCATCTATATCAGAAGTTTCATCCGTGCCTTCTTCGTCTTCAGAAGTTTCCTCTTTTGACAATAACATAAGTTTGCACTTTTAAAAAGATTCATCGTTGAATTCAATTAATTCTCCACTAGTGTGGCACAAAAAAACACGTCTTCATTGTCAGAAATCAATGAATAAAACAGACAAATCAATGAGAAGTCTAAAATTGATCGTCAATGTCTTAACTCCAGAAATAAAATAAACATACTATACGTATAACAGTCACATCTGCCATGTTGTGTCCTTGTTTACAACACGAAGCAGCGCGCTCATTCCTTCTCTCTCGCTCACACGCATCCAGAGCGAGAGTAATTAATTCAAATAATGGCAACCACTACTTGCAGCAATTTTTTTAGAGGCAACCATGTGTTATCGTGTACAGAAAAAAATAACTTCAATTTAGTATAAAATTTTCTTGAAAAACTCGATGAGCGTAAATAATTAACAATAACATACCTGTTTACAACTGGCAATTTGGAGGTTGCTGCTGACTTGACAGCTGGCAACCATTTTTTTTACATTATTCACATCATATTCTTTCAAATGACATTTAATTCACTTAAAAAAATATAGGTGGAATTGGTTAAAATAAATTAATTACAATATATTTAATTAAAGGTAATTGCTGCTAATTTTTGCTAGGCTTACCGGCAGTAATGTATTAATTTATCATTAATCATTCATTTAAATCAAGTTTCGTTAAAAAAACAGATATCTGCAGGAATCAACTGCCGGATCTTGTACGATAAACTTTCATTGATTATCAAAGTCACCCCTATCATTCGAAGAAAGATTTAGTGTTTTAAAAAATATGACCTGTAATCTTTATGACAACTGAAAATAAAACTCCTTGGTTGATAAAAAATAAATCTTTATTCGTTAAAAAAATAACAAAACTTAAGACACTTTCTTCGTTTAAAGTGAATATTCATTCTTTGGTTAAAACGTAACATATCGATGGTTTTCCAGTAAAGTGACACAAGTAAAAAAATGTAATTTTGGAGGAAACCGTTTATAAAATTACGTTAACAGATTATTTAGGTTTTGTGATCACTCTCATCGATTTTTATCAACTTCTAATTTTTTATGCAATTATTATGAAATAGTATTTTTGGAAAATGACTTTTTTTTTAAATTTCATATTTTGGGAAGAAAATTTTAGCATTTTTTTTTCAAAAGTGACATTTTTCTTGAAATTTTTTTTTTGTATTGCTATAACTTTCTTTCAACACTTAATACTTTTTTGACACAAATAGGAAGAAAAATCATATTTTTTTACATGAAACGCATTTTTATTAAGCAAATTTAAATTTTTATTACAAAAATATAAAAACAGGACATTAATTAAGTAACAACTCTAACTACAAGTTATTATAAAAATAGGAATAAAACTTTGGAACAACATTTTTTCCCATTAATTTTAATAGTCCTTCTTTTTTTATTATCTTTAATTTTTTGCTTATTAGTGTAGAGCTGTTTAAGAACAGTTGTAGCTAATAGGTCGCTAATTCGATCAATAGATGTTCGAGGCTTCCTTATTTCAATAATTTGATAGCCTGTTTCAGAGAAAGAAGTTTTATAAAGCATTCTAAAAGGAAACTCCTTTTCCACTCGTAATATGGAAATGTCGGTTATCTTTACAGGTTCGTTATTTGTATTTTTTAAGGACATTTAAACCGGACTTGGCTGCTAAATCTTTCAGGTCGTAAAACATTTCGTAATTTAATTCCTGTACTTTATAAGGATTTCCTCTTTTTTTAGCCCCACGAATTATTGTTACATATTGTTGAGGAACGTAAATTGGTCCAGACTTTAATGATTTCGAAATTTCGCGCTCAATCGTTGCATGGACACTATCGCCCTCGTTCTGGCTATGGCCTTTTATGAGAAACTTATGTGTTATCGAATTTATAAAAGGATATTTTTTTACAGCAAATATGTACATTGACATCATAAATCGGTTTTTTTGTTGGCCACAGCAATTATCTGAGTAGAATATCACATCTAGTAATTTGCTTTCGGTATTGTTGACTTTATCTTCTAAACTTTCGAGATACCGTAATACACAAGTCCCAATTTCATTGACACCACGATTGCCTTCTGTTTCGTCCCAAACATAACATGTAGCTACATTTCGTGTAAGCTCAAAAATTGTAAAATTGAAGACATTGATTTTAGAAGTATAGTAAAAAGAAGAAATATTACCCCTAGGACATTGCAGAACCGCTTGAAGGTCGTACACAGCAACAATTATATTATCGCTTACATTTTACTTATCTTTGTCCTTCTCTTGTCGTGCAAGATCTTTTTCTACAAGGTGCTTTTCATATTTTTCTTTACGCTTTTCCTTCTCTTCTTCAGATGCATTTGTATAAAACACGCAGTCTTCACACAAGTCCTTTTTTGGCTGAAAAAAGGAGATATTGAAATCGTTGAAAATTCTGAAATACATCAAATAATTAGCATGTGGAAGATTACTTTCACTGCACTTTTGGATGTAATCTCTATGTATTTCTGCCACGGTTTTGCCTCCCTCTATATATTCTCTTTTGGTATCCTTTCTGCAATAATGGCTTTCGATTCTGGGAATCGAATTTATGTGCTGTCGAACTCCTTCCTTTATTACTTCGTCAGTTTTACAATGATTATTGTGCTTGCCTCTGAAGTCGGTACTAATCATTCTACTTATTGCTTGTTGTTTTTTGTGTAAAACCGTTCGTATTGGCCTATCAGTTATAGCTAAGGTTCCTTTGAAATATGTCTTGCACACTCTTATCTTGTTTTCACCAAAGTGAAAATAAAATGCATTGTTGCTCATTCTATTACTGTTTTCTCGCTTATACTGATATTTAGGTTTAATGCTTTCCATGCTGAACAAAATAAACTGACGTTGTCTTTGTAAATCGCCCAGTTTCCAAAATTCATCAAAGATTTTTTTGGCGTTCTTCTTCTTTGATTTTTCGTGGTGCACTGTAATTTACATTTGTTGCTACAAGTCACCCCAATTTTCTTAGCATCAAATGTTTTCTTGCTCTTAGAGCTAGATACGTATTGCTTTCCGGAATTTCGGCAAACCTTGGCTACAGCTTTCTTCCATGTCTCTGGCTCAGCCTTCCTTTTTTTTTTTTCCTTTTTCGAGTTGATCAGTATTTGATATTTTTTCGGGTGTTTTAGATCTTTCTTCTTCAGAAGACGATGACTGACTATAGTCAGGATCTTTCAGGCTATCGTCACTTGAAAAGTCCTCGTCTGAGCTGTCAGAAGTTGATGCTGATGATTCAATGCTTGATGACGATTGAGAACTTGAAGGCAAGTTAGAATATAATTTCTTGTTTCCATCTGGAACAAAATATTATTGCAAATTAATATTTTTTAATCTAAAATGAAAAAGGCTTTAATTGCCTTATAATTATACCTTGAATAGAATTTTTGTAGGATGCTTTTTCTTACAGATTCCGCCGTTTGATAAGTCTCGTTCAACTCGTGTTCGATAACTTCTGTTTCTGCCGTTTCAAAATTTGCGTTGATTTGATAATCATTAGATTTCTCCACGACATTATCTGAAAAATATTGGAGTAATAATAATTATTATATAAATAAAAACTATAAATATATACATATATTTATATTTTTTTGTTACAGATTCTTCTGTTTGACTAATTTCGTTTAACTCACGTTGAATGACTTCTTTGATTTTCTCCTCAGTATTATTCATATTACGCGCCATATCTAATATCATTCTACATCGCTGTGATCCTTCCATTACTGAAACAAATTAATCTAATGACCTTCAAAAGAATTTAAAAATGCATTGTATAGTACCTATATGATTACTGTTTCAAAAATAATTTACTGATATTTAAAAGAAAATCTATTCATTTTTTCGACAACAATGACACAATTTAAAAAATTGTTACAGCAGCCATATTATTATTCCTAGAAAACTGACACAACACGAAAATTAGTACTTATGCCTACATTAATCACACTATTATTATCAAGAAAACTGACACAACCTAAACTAATTCAGTACGCTGATAAACATAGAGGTTTTATTTGGCCTACCTGATCACAAAAAACGTCACAACTAAGAATATGACACTCTTCCTGATAAATTAAACTCGTCTGATGTCGTCACTCTTTGATGTATGTCACTTTTCGCGAAGAAAAGGTATAAAATTGTAATTTCATTAAGACACTTTTTTAGATATGTCACTTTTCTTGACACAAAGCGATGTTTATACACGCACTTCCGAAATATAACTGATTTGTGACAGTTTTCTAGATATTCGTTAACTCAATTCGGTCTTTAGCCTAAACGACACTTACGCCCTCTCTTAGCAACGCGTGAAGTTTCACTTATGACACTTTTCAACATAAAAATATACATAATTAGAACATCGTTTTTTACATTAACACAAAAACCTGCGTTTTTGACTTGTGTCACTTTTCCGGAAAACCATCGATATATTCTTATGTCAAAAAATGTAACATTCAAAACTTTCTGTGCATAGTGTAATTATATAGGGTTAGAACAAAGTCCCGGAACAATCGAATATCTTTTTTATTTACAGTGATTTTTTTTAATTTATCATGAACATATGGTCACAAATAAGAAATTTACATTGCATATTAAATTTTTTTTGCACTTCCGGTTAGCGGAAAATGATCACAACTTATTTTATTTTTTTTTAAATAGAACACTCGGTATGTTTTTACATTTTCGATGCAGAATAAAAAACTACAGTCATAAACATCAACACGAAGTTTTTATTTAAAAAAACGGCAATACAAAATTATCCTTAAGTACCTACTTTCAAAGGTATCTTGATTTTGTGTTAACGGTTCTTTAAAATTTTTTGTTTTGCCATTTACTTGTTATGTTTTGTTGAATTATATTTTTATCAACAATTTGTCATAGTTGTTTTCTTATTTTACAATACGAAATTTTTTTGAATGGAAAAATATTGTTTTTTTATTTATATTTTGGTATATTATAACTTTATCAACGATTTCTCATAGGTTATTAAAATAAAAATGAAATTAATTATTATAATATATCACTAAATTTAAACGTGTTTTAATTGTAATGGGTTTTAATAATAAAGTCTTAAACTGAGTAGGCGAAATAAAATTGAAGTTGTTTTATTCCAAAACCTCACTGATAAAGAAATATTATTTTGTGAACAAAATACATTATTTTAATTTAAATATTTTTTTCACTGGATTTGAAAAATACACTACGTTAAAAAATTAATTACAGTTCTGTAAATTTAATCAATATAATGCATAGGTAATTTAAAGCAATGATAGGAATTTATAAGTAAATTTAATGGTGCTACATACATACACAAAAGTATATATAGTACAGTATAGGTATAAAACATAGTAAAAGTTGCACAGGTCATAAATAAATCAAGAGGCATAAAGTCAAATACAATTAAAAATATACTAGTTTGATAAAAAAATAAAATAAAAATATACTAATATATTAAAAACATTTTAAGTAGATATATAAAAGTAATAAAAAGAGTTAAAAACACTAAATTATTAAGATAAAAAAAGCAATATGACACATGCTCATCCCCAGATTCACATTATTGTTACATTGTAATGAAATCACTACTTAAAAATTCAAGTATGCTATTTAAAAACATTCTTGGAATAAGTTTAATCTCTTGAGGTAGAGCATTACAGAACATGATTCCTCAATATGCAGTACTGTCTCTAGTTTTGCTTAGCTTTAAAAATCTATTATCCAGATTGTTAGTTTCTCGTTTCATATACGTGAATCTCATCACGCATTGTGTATATGTCAATAAATATTTTTGATGTAAAATTATTAATTAAGAATGGAAAATATACGTACAGGAAATTGTCTAGATTTTTAATTCGATAAATTTTATTTTACAGTCTTCTCTGAATTTGAGTCCCACAATTACTCTTATTATTCGTCTTTGCATAGACACACTAGCAGAAGAGCTCGCATGACCTTATACAATACAATGAAGTTGAATTATTTACTGGTAGAGGTAAATCGTTAATATAAATTAAAAAGATAAACGGGCTAAGTACTAAGACTTGCGGGACTCCAAGTCTTGTTAAATTAATTGTATTGTAAGTGACATATTGTTGGCTATTACTGAGATATGACTCCATAAGAATCATATTACCTTGTGTGAAGCTATAGAACGACAATTTATTTAAGAGAATTTGATGTGATACACAATCAAAGGCCTTAGTAAAGGAAACTTTTGAGCAAATAAATCACTTTTGTTATAGGGGCATTTCAAGCCCCAATCATGGATTGTTTTATTAATCACGAAATATTTTGTTGAATGGACAAAATACACACCCGTTGGATTCATGTTAAAAAATCCAACCTAAAAAGTTCTTTCTGTTCTTTATTTTAATGTTCTATGTGTACTGTGAACTCATTTTACATTTTTAGATGTTCTGCGATGTGTTGCAGCTTGAATAAAAATATATAATCCTCGCATATTTGTAAAAAACCGTTCACCTCGCATATATTTTTGCTTTCTTTCAAATAGGACGACAATTATGGCGATAGGAAATTTTATATGATAAAGATTCTATGATTCATTTTGGTGGTACCGATTCAAATTGGATTGTTACGATTCATGCACTGAATGCCCCTTATGTTTAAGAACACATATTACAAACAGAAAATATATTTTTATTACATACAGGGTGTTCGTTTTAGTTCTTTGTAGATATATTTAGTAGGATCACTCAGCAGATTAAGAAGTTAACAAATTTCATATGAACATTAATCAGTTAATGCTTCTTTCACGAGTTGTAACCCCTTTAAAGGGGTTATTTTGGGTTTTTGAATATATTTATACATTCAAATTTTTAAAGATTTTTCTTTAAAGCGTCAAAAATCAGCTAAGAAACTCGGAAATCTAGCAATCATAGATTTGTTTGGGTAAAAGATGGGGGACGTACACTCAGCTACAAAAGTAGTGTCTGTCCTATGAAAACTATTTTAGGATAAATAGTAATTGATTATACTAATTGTTGGAACACAACCAAATTCAGGTTATTCTATCCTTTTTCCGTAAAATAAAAACAATTCTTTATTGGGAAGGACATTACTTTTGCACGTACATGTACAGTTTATAGTGGAATTCGAGCCACATCCTAAGGATAATATTTGATAAAAAATTGCGCATTAAAAGACTGAATCCCCTTCACTTTTTAAATATTTCCTAGAAAGTACGTAGTTACTTTACACTGTGAAATGTTCTATGACTATACAGGGTGTAACAAAAAAGCATGTCATAATTTCAATGGCAGATTCTAGGCAACAAATAGTGACGATATGACTTAACTTACCTCTATGCGAAAATGCTTCCAAAAATTTTTATTTAATTACCTAATTAAATAATTTAAAATTTCATAAATTGAACAGAAATTTATTCAGGCTTTATTTTATTACTTTAGCAAGTGCTCAAAGTGACCTCCGCCTTCATCAATATATTTAACACATCTTTTCAAAAATGAAAATCTGACTTTATTAAAAATTTGCTGCTTCTGGCGAAAACTATCTGCAGTATGAAATTTTAAATTATTTAATTAGGTAATTGTGTTATTTATTTATTTATAAAGTAATTATTTAAAATAAATTGTTTACAATAAGTTCCAAAAAAGTTATTTTGTTAAAATTAAATTGCTTGTTTATTCAGAGGACACTATTTCATTCGATTTAAATTTGTTCAATTCTGCTTTAGTCTTTTAATTCACAATTACAATAAGCTAAATGCTTGAAAATTAAAGCACGTAGAAAAAAAAGGTAACAGTAAAAAAACTTTTAAAATTAAATTTTATTTTCAAAAAAAAATTATTTTTTTTGCCATTGGTGTGCCCATAAAAAAAATGGGGGGTAAATGGGTCACATGACCCCCACTTCTCGTCTTTTGAATCGAGATAAACTGAACATAATTACTTAAAATATTGAACTACTACTAGTGCTATATTGTACCAAATTTAAAGAAGATATCTTACAAGGACTCCAGAGTTAGAGCAAATTTTTCATTTTTTATTTTCGACTTTAAAGGCCCATACAAATTTTCGCATAGAGGTAAGTTAAGTCATATAGTCACTATTTGTTGCCTAGAATCTGCCATTGAGTTTATGACATGCTTTTTTGTTACACCCTGTATATCGAATTTCATCGAAGTTAGTAGTAATTTCAATCCATATAAACTTTCTTAATATCTTCGCCTATTAAGTGGTTGTGGTGGTGTTGAACTTCACGAGCATCAGGAATAATTCCTCAGCTACAGATTTTTTGCCTGTTAGTAGTAATTAATAAACTAGTTAGTAGTAATTATTTCAAATTGATAACTACCGAAACACCCTGTGTATTTTTTATGTGTGTTGTGTACACGAGTGATGAGAAAATCTTAATCCATAAAAAATAAATCTCAATAATTTCAAAAATCTATACCCTGGTGCGGACAATAATTTATTTTAAATTTGTTTATGTACTGTTATGGTTTACAATTATATTAATTATAATGCATAATTATTTGAGTAGGTACAAATATACAAGAGGCCATCGATTTATAGGTATATTTTTCTTATAATGATATTTTCGAAAGTCTACTCATTTCTTGACATAAAACTGAATAATGTTTAATAAAATAAATAATAATTTTCTATTTGTTTAATGTTTCCCTAGAATTCCGTATAACGTGTTTATCAAAATCACGTAGATATTTGTCTTTACAGATTTCAGATTTTTGTAGTGTGTAGTGTTTTTTTAAAATTATGTACCTAATAGTTTTTATAAGTATAGTAATTTTTTGTTTTAATTATTTTAAAATACTTTTGAAATTAAAGTTTAGAAATACATTTTGTTTTTATTTGTAATCTAAATAAAAACTAATAGAAAAACATTGAACACTGAACATTAATTTTTAAGGCAAACAAAATATAATTAAAATCTATTTTTGTCCAAATCTATAGGTGAAACTTTCAATAATAACGGTAACTGTGGGATTTTCTTAAGATTTTTCTCCTTATTTTAAATTCATGATTCATGAAATGATAATTCTAATCAAGAAACTCAGTGCCTGAAGAAACTAAAATAAAACGATTATATTTTATTTATGAAATTATTTGTTTTATTAATATACTATATTAGTTGTGACTATGACACCCTATAGACACACAGTTAAGCAATTTTAATAAATTTTCTATATCAAACTAGTAAATGATTTAATTGGTGGACCCCCAATAAAGTTATGACCTTTAAAAATAATAATTTTATCAGTAAATGCTATAAAATATTCCATTTCGAAATATAATTGAAATTTTTAATTGATTGGTTTCAAAACAACTATAAGTTGAATAATAATTATTCCAAGTAATTTTAACTTTTTTTTAGATGTCTCACAAATGTGTTCCAATTTCTATTCTTCTCACATTGTGTTCTGTTATTACTGATAATAAAAATATGGTTAAATAGGGGAAGTGTAGACATTTACCGCAATTTAGAATATTTATATCTTCAAAAATATTATGCTTTATACTTTAAAAATTAATTTAGTTGCTAGGGCGGCGGGTCTGGTGTAAAACAGACATAATTCCACAAAAATTAAAGACGAAAATCCTTTTTTTAAAAGGATAGCTAAATCTCACTTCTGATTGTTAAAAGTATCGGTAATAATAACTAATTTCTTCTAAAAAAGTATCTAATTTCTCATTCAATGTACACGACATTTTTCTTTTTTCTATGTAAATAATTGACACTTTTACATTACCTTGTAAATTCTGTTTTAACTTCAGAACTTAGTTAAATTTACTTCAGGTGAAGTACTTTAAAGTCCGGTGCTTTGTGTACCAGTTAACTAACTTGCACTTTTAGAATGAGAGTTTATTAAATTATATTATAGTAACAAATATTTTATTTTTAAATTAACTTTTAGTTGAAATATTTTGTATCATCAGTTCATCCATTTTTATGAAAATATAGTACTTGCTAACGTCCAGTTAGCAGGTAACTGATACAAAAAGTACCGGCCCTTAAAGTTTTATTTCACTATTTAAATATAATTTGAAATAAATGTGAAATCATAGTTTAATATTATCTTTTTGTCATTATTGGGTAATAAATATTATTTTGAGACATTTTTGGTAGGTATGTATTTGTCTTTATGTAAGATGTTGCATATTAAATATGTAGACAGTGTTGTCATTTTACAATATCTGAATGTTGATTTATAATAATAACGTTACATCAGCAATTGTTTTAATCATAATGGTTTAAAAATAACAGTTAATAGTTTTGTACACTATGTATGACACACAAACAAAAATACACTAAAATCAAATTTTTACTAACGTTAATACTTTATATATGTAAAAATAATTACCTTGAACATGCTTCAATTTAGTTGCCAATTCTTGACCAATGACATAATCTGTGTCGGTGGGTTCCGGCAATGGATTTATAAGATCATTTGTTGGCGGCGAAGGAGTTATCAGGGGGGCAAATTGAGGCAACTTCATCAGCCAAAAATGAATTAGTTGGTGAACCAGGTAAATTAGTCGCATTATCAACGCGTAAGAAACCTTCCATTTCTATAAATTCCTTAAATTTGCGTGCACATTTTAAGCCACTGTACCTTAAAATATGAATACTTTTAAACTATCGAACAATTCTAATTACTCAGCAGTTTAAAATGCATACTTACTTATTTGGAATGATATATTGTTAATTTATTTCAATCAGAAGCAATTTATTTGGAGTCACACATGGTTACCATCAGCTGTTTTGGTTTAGATGAAGGCCGTAAGCGCCGCGACGACGTGCATCGATTTCAATAGAGTGAAACGACGCCATTAGGAGCGCCAAATTTAAACAACGAAACAACATTTGGCTATAAGAGTAACCATTAGTTACCAGATGCGAAATGATTTGTTTATTCCAAAACATGTAAGGGTGTGTTAATAACATATTAATGAATATGTTCTTACTGAATTCTATTGTCTATGCACCTCAAAAAATATAATACGTTGTTTTTGCTAAAACAACAAAATTAACAATTATTATTATTATGTAAAAATTATAATAATTGATAAAAATTAGCACTAATAATAAGGTAGGATGATAATACCGACCAACTGAATTAGTTAAATTTTCCAGATGTTATCATCTTTTGTCGATAACTAATGATATTTTTTTATCGTTTGTTTCTTCAAATAAAAGTCAAATTATATTTCGGTTGTCGGTAATGTAATGTATCGCAACCAAAAAAGCGAACTTGACTTGATTAGTGATTTAAAAACCAGAACGAAGAGAATATGGTTTTTGTTTTAATAATTAATTTTTTAGAATGTGTTGAAATTCATTTATTAGTTTTTTTTTTTCGATATGGATTTATACCTTTTTCAATATATTCTAAAATTGAAATTACTAAAATTACCTAACTTACTGTCTATGAGTATATAAATTCAATTTAATTAACATACCTTAAATTTCGATTTATTGCCACATTGGAGAATCGAAATTCAAGTATTTTTTTAAAAAAATTTCCTGATTAACATTACAATGAAAGTCATATTGTCGATTTACAAATTACAGTTTTGATAATGGCGTTTTCTCTTACTGAAATGTGAGAATTTGTCTTAATGCCGTCTCGACCCAAGAATAGTAAACTAAGACTATTCTTGGTGTCGACCCAAGAATAGTAAACTATTCTTGGTGTCGACCAACTAGAAATTGGCATATGATAATATCTGGGAAAACTGGAATTAATTATTATATAAGGGGGAATTAAATTGTTAAAAATTTGTATTAGGTAGCACACAATTAAAGAATGAAACGTAGATTATAACCCTTGTTTCACAAAACTAGTTCAACCACATACCATATCCTATGTCTATGAGCTCAATTCAAATAAACAATTATGTTACACATAATTGTATTGTGTGTTGTATATATGCCTGTTACGTCCGAGAAAATAATTTGGATACAGTCCATCACTTTAACAGACAATATAAATAAAAATATATTGCTTCTTACAATTAAAAAATAAAATCCCTATAAAAATAAAAAAAGTGCACAGCCCTTTGTATATAGATGTGAATTCCATATTGTTTTTGATAATCTAAGAACCACTCATAAACGTTTTTATTTCTGAAGTCATTGTTTTTAGTGTACTTCACAAAACTTTAAAATTTTAGTTCCTGAATAATTATGCATATAATTTAAAACGAAATATAACGAACTCCCAATGTCATATTAAAAGAAATAAATCGCTACGTTTCCTTTTATATTACACGCATAATATAAATAAATCCATTGCTGATATCAGTGAGGCCAATAGTGTCCAGGGTAAGCGTGCTGCAATGAGACGCAGACAAAAATTGTCCAGACAGATCAAAAATTAGGGCAACTGCTCAAAATGACCTCCGGTCTTCGTCAATTTTGTCAATGCGTGAATAATATTACGCACTGACAAAATTGACGAAGACCGGAGGTCATTTTGAGCAGTTCTCTGCAATGAATGAACTACCCGTTGCAACACTGCTTGATTGTTACGAAGGGCTGTGAACGTTAACGATTCTCTCTTTCTCTCTCTCAATTCTACAAAAGTATTGATTTCGGTAACATATTTTTTCAATTTAAATAGCCCTGTAATAAGAAATCAAGCGGGTTGAGTGTTGGCGAACGTGTATGCCAGTGGATAGGTGGATCTGCTCCTCTACCAATTCACCTTTCTAGTTATTCTTGTGAAATGGGGAGGAGCAGCATCATGCATAAAACCAGCCATGGTTTTCTGTTAGCTGGGATATCCCTAACGATTTGAAATGTTACTTATTGTCACAAGTTGTAGTACATTGCTCCATTCCATGTACCCGAAGAAATATATACCACAAAACGATTTTTCAATGTAGCTGATACTGGATTACTTTTACTGACTTTGAATTTTCATCAGTCCAAAAATGAGCATTGTAAGAATTAAATATCCCTTGCCTGGTAAATATCGCCTCGTCCGTAAACAGAATATTATCTAGAAAATCTGGAATATCTTGCATTTTTCCACGTATTACTTCACAAAAATCAGAGTGCAGAGGCCTATTTCTAGGCAACGGTTGTTGAACTTGTTGAATATGAAACGGATGTAACTGCTACTCGTGTAGTACAGTGGTTTGTGATACATCTGTTTTGAAGGCTAGTATTCCCAAAGTCAATTGGAATGCTATAAAAAACGCGGACAAAGGAATTTATCCATTAAATGAGTAAATCCTTTTGTCGGGCGTGTAAAAGTCCTTTGTCGGCGTCTTTATATCGTTTCATCTGACTTTGGATATACTATACTAATGGTGGGATCTTCTGACATGAAATTTAGTATGTTCTTCTCTACTTCTACAGTTCTTATATTTATTGGACACCCTGCATACCTATCAATTCGTGGTTTTAAATTTCCAGTTTTACAAAGTCCTTGTTTTGTTCCTAAAAATGTTTTCTGTATGCGGACGATGTCTATCCCCTTAAAAAAATTAGGAATAAAACACATTGCACAACATAAAATTAAAACAACTCCTCAGATAACAGCGGCAAAATATCGTGTTCGTTTATTTGCTGATTTAGGCAGACGGTATCCGGAGTTTGGGAGATTATTTACTGAGTCCTTTCAACTGCATCTAAACAATAAAATGATGAAATAATATTAAACTCTAACAATAAAAATAAAGCTATGTGGACGGTAATAAATAATGTCTCTAGAGGATCAAATAACCCTGTCATATATGACATGGAAATAGAAGATAATGGCAAAGTTTTACATCCCAAATAAACAGCTAATAATTTAAATAATTTCTTTATATCTGCAGCTAAAAGTAGAACAGCAAATACTCCTCAAACTACAGATTTAGATTTTCTAGAGTCTTCTGTAATTAAATGTAATAGAAAGTTGTCATCCCGGAAGATGTATTTGACATAATTGCCCATCTCAAGAACTCAAATTCGTCGGGTACCGATAAAATATCTAATTTTTTTATTAAAAAAGATATCTCCTTATATAGCTTTACCCTTGGCCTATTATATTAATCATTTGTTGGAACAAGGACTGTGTGATATGGCAATAATAAACTTAGACTGTAAAGAAATAAGCAAGAACCTACATAGCCAGCACCGCAATAAACTACAAATTGCTAAACAACAATTTAACAATAAAAAATTACCGATTCAAGTAATAAATCTAAAGCCATGTGGCAGCTAATTAGGAAACTACAGGGGAAAGAACAAAGTTCTAATAAAATTTCAATAAATAAAGACGGCAATAAAGTGCCTGATAGGGAACCGGCAAATAAATTCAATGTTCATTTTACATCAGCTGCGAATACCAACCTTCCAAACGATTATAACTTCTTAAACTCCAATATACCTCTACATAATAAGTCATTCTTCCTTGCTCCCATTCTGGAAAAATAAGTAGATATCTTAATTATTGATAATTTGAAACCCTCAAATTCCTGCGGATATGACAACATATCTAACAATCTACTTAAAGCCTGTAAATTAAGCATCTGCAAGCCAATGGACTTTTTAGTAAATTTCTGCTTTAAGGAAGGAATATTCCCCCAAAAATTAAAGTTAGCTATAGTTACGCCAATTTATAAAAAAGGTAACTCTGACGATTATGCAAATTACAGAGCCATTAGTCTACTTTGCAGGCTATCTAAATTATTTGAACTCTGTCTCAAAGAACAAATCTCAACATTTCTATACAAAAGCAATATACTTTCACCCTCTCAGCATGGCTTCACTCCGAACAAAAGTACAGAAACTGCACTCTGTGATTTTCAACATAAAATCGTAAATGTGATCGACAATAAACAATATGTACTTGGACTATTTGTAGATTTTTCCCGTGCCTTTGATCTAGTGAATCATGAATTACTCCTAGCTAAATTATATAGATATGGTATAAGTACGCAGTTAGACCTTTTAACTTCCTAGAAAACAGAACCCAAATAGTTAAGCTTAACAGTGAATTTTATAGTAATAGTTGTGACATTGTACAAGGGGTTTCACAGGGTTCCATTCTGGGGCCACTGCTCTTCAATATCTTCACCAATGACCTCATTACCTTTCTAAATAAAATATCTAATATCCACATCGTATGTTATGCGGACGACACAAATATTATTATTAGTAGCAATACTTTAAACACACTGCAGTCCAAAGCAGAACTCGTATGGAATAATATCATGACCTGGGCAGAAAAAACAAACTAAACCTAAACATCCAGAAAACCACTTCGATTCTTTTCAGTTCTGTGAGAAAATCAGATAGCGTTTCATTTTATAACAATGATATTGAGATTAAAACTTCTGATTCAGTTAGGATGTTGGGCATTATCTTTGATAGCCACTTACAATGGGAACACCATATTGAAAATCTGTGCAGTAAATTGCGCAGCAGTTGTTACGCATTAAGCTTCATGGCAAAACATTGTAGTCAAGAGGTTCTTTTAACTCTCTACTATGCAAATTTTTATTGCCATCTTAGGTATGGAATTATTAATTGGGGCATGAGCACATCTATGCAAAGAGTATTCACCCTACAAAAATATGCAGTTCGTGTTATCGGTGGTTTGCCTTTTCCTGCAAGTTGTCGTGAGGTGTTCAAAAATCTTAAGATATTAACATTTGCTGGGATATATATATTAGAAGTGTGTACATTTGTACATAAAAACAAAAATAAATTTCTTGCCAATCAAATAGATCACAACCACGAAACTAGATTTAAAAGACTACTACAGCCCAAAACACATAGGACAGCATTTTACCAAAAAAACTTTTTATTATAACGGCTGCAAATTATATAATAGATTAAGTGAGGATATAAAGTCTTCACCCAATACAAATATTTTCAAGCAGAGATTAAAAAAAATTTCTCAATTATAGCAGTTTCTATGCGGTGAATGAATATTACCTGTGATATTTTAATTATGACTACATATTATAATATATTGTAATATCTGTATTAAAAAATAACTGTAATCTTGTTATTTATAGGTTAGTAATTTTATACGTTTGTATTTATACATATCATTTACGTCTTTTTACTCAGGTTGCTTTTATATTACATATTTTTTTTATTTGTTTGTTTGCTTATTTGTTTGTTTGTTTATTTTTCTTTTTTTTTCTTGACTACTACTGCATTTAGTGTATTTACATTTAACTGTTTTGCATTTAAATGGGGAAATAAAGTATTATTATTATTATTATTATTATTATCCTGACAAACTAAAAATATTGAAAGTTATATCGCTTCATAATAAAGGGGATATGGGTAATTAATTATGGAGGTATAAGTCTTTCACCAAGTGTCTCAACATGAACATTGTGTTAATTCGCAAATTATGAACTTCTTTGTTGTTAATGGTATTCTTTCACAAAATCAATATGGTTTTAACACACACAAAAGTCTAGATACTGCTTTTTAGCGAATTTGTGAATGGCATAGTAACGGCTTTGGATAAATCACATGTTGCCCTGGGGCTTTTCATCGACTTTTCCAAGGCATTCGACTGTGTTGATCATGCGATACTATTATCAAAATTGGAATGAGACGGTAAGGGGTAAGAGACGTAAAAATAAATGGTTTGCATCCTATCTGTCAGGTCGTCGCTTGAAAGTCTCTGTTAATAATGCTGAATCGGATCTAATTGTTGTTGATACAGGAGTACCACAAGGGTTTGTCTTGGGACCAACCTTATGCTCGTCTGCATTAAACATCGCTTTAGTATTATAGCGTCCTATAGCGACGATACCAACATATTAATAACATTCAATAATCTTTGTGAAGCTGAAACTCTAGCCACAGAAATATTTAAGAAAGTAACCTTGTGGTTATGCATTAATGTGGAAAAAATAACTTTTTATAAATAAAAAAAATCAATAAATAAATACAACAGTTATGTTTTAATGGAACATAGATACTAAGAAACCAAGGAACCAAGCAAGAGGTTATGAAAATGCAAAAGCGGTGATCAGTGATATCAAACACAGCTAAGTTACGGAAACTACTACTACGGTATCACTATCAGAAGACAGTATTCAGGCATCTACAAAAAAGCAAGCAAGCGGTAAATCAAGATAAAGCTCAGTTACTGCAGCTACTGTATTTACAGCATGAGGTTAATGACTCTAGTCTCTAATGCTTAAGACGGTACTACGGCAGGCGGTCGGTACAGCAGGTATTTTCATTGGTAAGTGGTTACGAAGTACAAGCGTGACACAATGACAGGATGTCCGTCCAGGGATAGACGGCATATATGACTGTTTAGTCGCAAGCGTGTTATATCTTTAAATTATCTCCTAATGCCCCTTTACTAGGGATGAATGACTACGTGGTTCGGACGGAACGGTTAATACATTGCCTCCCGGGGCACTCTGAGATTTCAACCTAAGATTATCGACTTAATAACCTAACCTGCAATAAATAAATGACAACCGTACATTCCCGCTGCCCAAGTAAACTAAGATTTACTATTCTTGCCCGCTGCCAATCTAATTATACAGTACTGGGGTTAAAGTTAACTAACCTGTTTTCTAGGTTAAACTGTACCTTGAATTGACTAGATCATAGAAATGCGAGAGTAGTTCAAAATGTACGACTTTAATTTATCTGACAGTGATAGGGCGTCTCCTCAATTTCGAGCCTATTTTGTGTTACAACTAATAGTGAGTGAGTACGGGCGTCGAATGGATCGGATAATACTTTACAGCCCGGAAAATTATAAGATTTCAACCTAAGATCATGGATTTACGACCTTACTGGTATCTTAAGAAAACTATGTCTGAGATAGGATTCCAACCTAACATCATGGATTTGGTACCCTATCTTTACGTCTGACAACCGACTATTCCCGGATATTTCTGACTCATTCGGACAACAGATACTTCGGACATAAATGGTGAATGCAAATAAAAACAGTAAAATTGTGCAAACGGTAAATGCAAATAAAACAGTAAAATGGTACAAATGGTAAATGCAAATAAAACAGTAAAATAGTCAAAGTAAATCATACCACCACCTGGTCGAAATACACTGGATATCGACCTAACTTGAGCGCTCATTGGAGACGAAGTGCTTCTTTCAAACGGTGCGAGCAGTTTTGTTCCCAACGGATGATGAGAAAGTCACGCGACTCCCTGTGCGAGGAACGGAATTGCGGTTGATGTGGAGGGGCAAAATTCCCTGCGTAATTTAATATAATTATCAAGTATACCGGGAATTTCTCATAATTTTTAAACTACATTTCCGAAAAGAAATAATTTGTACTAATATTTAAAATAGATCACCTAATAACTTATCCGGTAAATTATTAAAACAAATAGGAACATATTTGTTTATCATAAATAAACAATTTCAACTTGATTTAAAATTAAACTAAATTAAATTAAACTACTTTCCTCTTACTTGATTGAGTAAAAACATAATAAACGATTTATCATTAGAATAATAAACAACCTAAGACCCGGTTTGAAACAATTATATTTGAGAAATAATTGTTATTCCAAATACAGGATTTGCAAAATAAATTTAACTTTGGTTCAAAACGGTTTTAACAGAAATGTTAACACAAGTTATCGTATACAGGGTGTACCAAAGTGAACGTAAAACTCATTTAGGTCTCATTACAATAGAAAACTATAAATGGAAAAATTATTTCCTTACAATTTTGATAAGAAATGCAAGTTTATGTCATGTGAAGTTGTTTACATTTTATAAATTTTTATATAACCATATAAAAACTAAATCGTTTATGCATTTTTATTAATCATGTAATTTAAAGAACTTCCTATGTAGGTACCCAAAAGAATTAGTTCAATTGTAAATAAAATTTCATTTAATAATATAAAACTGCTTGCGAATTATGTTGAATATCCTCATATACTCTAAAGAATCATATACCTACCTAATGCAAATTTTGAATTAATATTTCCATTATTTTCGCAGCCAGAATGTTATGCAATATTTCCCCGCTGCTGCGCTGTGTACATAATGATTTTTTCATGAATTATTACCTAATACGCCACTATATTTACAGCCTATATCGACAAGATGGGGTGCTTGGCTGATTGCAGGATCATATTTCTACAGAAACTTTGCGATATAAAAAGAGTCGTACTATGATTGGATGTTAAAGGAGCAGTTGCTATTGCAAATGCTCAAGAAGCTATTGTTAATCCCAATGCCAAAAAAGATTTACAATTTATACACTCAAGCTTTTCACGAATCCCTCTCGCTATAGAAGAACTTGAAAGTAGACCAAAAACAGGAGAATTGACCATAATCGATGCGATGAATGCAGTGTTTGATCTTCGACGATATCTTGAGACATGGCTGAACGCGTAAACAAAGAACTGGAAAGTGTTTTACACAACAATTCTGGTCACAGTTCATCTAATAGTAGACCTACTACGGGGCAAAGAATTGAATTGTTTAGGTTCTCAAATAAATGTGGCGTCTTTATGAATGTTTCCCTATTTTGAAAAAGCCAATAACATCTGTCGAGATAGAATGGTCGTTTTTAACATATAAATGGATTTTTGCATATAGGCGCCGGATTTTAACAGCAGAACATATGGAGCAACTTTTAATAATATATTTCATTTGTAAAGAACAATACTGCAGCAGTAACTGTGAATAAATGTGCATTGCAACGAAAAAAAATTATTGATATAAACTGCTAGTGTATAAATTAATAACAAATATTCCTTCGCACCGACCCTGTCTTTGACATCATGATCCACCGATATCTGAACTCTGTTTATAAAGCAATTAATATTATTTTTTCATTCCTTATTAATATTATTATTTGTTTAGTAAGGTCATTAATAATTGTTGAACAGATACATACACAGAGTGAACAACCATTAGGTACTTAAATAAAATGGTAATAAAAATGTCTTGTTTCCAATGAATTTTTGTAAATATTTATAGGTTTTTAGTTTTTTAAGCAGATTACAATGAGTGAATATTAACACTCAGTTGAAAGCATTGAAATGAAATATCATCATGATCATGACAATTCGAAAGCCTTATCAAAACGTCCGGTTCTGAATTAATCAAATGCTAAATTTAAATAAATTATTGGCGTGGATCTAAAAATGTTGAAGTTATCACTATTCCAGTATCTTGTATAATTATAGAAACAAGGTTTTACAAAAACATAATATATCTATACATATACGAGTATGTATTATTATTATACCATTATCGCAGACTCTTAAAATATGAGATTTTATTAGATATGCAAGTTTTGAATCTAAATGAATCCCTTTCAATTACGTCCAATCGTGCCTGGATAATTAAAAAAATACCAATGTGAAATTGACCAATTCTAATCTTTAAGATTTTTTGTTTAATATCTCATTTCGTGTAAGTTACTTTTACGATTAAAAAAAAGTTTAATAATTTTAGCTTTTCCATTTCAATGTGGTGTATACCCTGATGAATGACAGGCCATTTGTCAGATTATTTGGGTAACGTCTTAGGAATTAAACCGAAAGATCATCCTCATTTCGTGGAAACGCAACTTCATTAGGTCTCTTCATCGGTGTTATAATTTGTGTAATCTACCTTAACTATGACATTGTGAGACAAAATGTTACAACTTCGATCTTGCCGTTATGACAACTAGTGAACAATCTTTTCCAGCTTGTAGTAAATTGTTTATTATATCTTGCCGTTATATCACAATCCAATCTACTATCTTTCTTATCTCATGTTTATACCATCGTGATCTATTTTGCGACTGTGGGTCTTTTAAATCTGCAATATTAGTGGAGCGAATTTGCGGGCAAAAGTCACTTCTTTCTAGATAAAAAAATGACGTAGAACCAGATCAAACCGACATGTGCTATGGAGGTTATTTTCTACACAAACTGGTCATTTATGACCTTTTTAGCAGGTATTAAATTTTTTATTAATACGAAACACGCTAATTTACAATAAAAATACTCGTTTATCAACATTTTATTAATCAATGTTTATTTTATAAGTTAAAAGGGCAGTTAAAACCTAACCTAGACTCTAAGTAAGATGATATGTAACGTGCGAAAGCAAGAAAGTTTTTCCTATTTGACGATAATGAAAGTTTTATATAATTAACCCTCGTGTTAATGTCTTGAGAAAGGAAATAAACATTACCGAAAGCTTGACAAATAACAAAGAGTACTCTTTTTTTGAAATCCATGGCCTAACACCGTTATTACTGCTGACCGCAACCCCAAAAAATTTCTAATTTTATGCCTCAACAGTCAGTCACGACTACTCGTTGTTTTTTTGTATATATATATCCTATATATACATACATATATATATATATATATATATATATATATATATATATATATATATATATATATATATATATATATAACATATATATACAGAGAATGAGTTAAACGCGGGTTTATTTACCTTACAGTAAAAATAATTAATTATCGGGTAACGCCCGCAAAAAGAAAAAAATTGCACGGTGGAAAATGCAAAAATTGCAAATGGCAGAAAGATGGAAACCGTTGACACGTGTTTCTGACTAATTGGTCTTCATCAGCACGGTGTAGCTGAGTTAAAATGATGGACAAAACTCAAAAAAAGACACTAAAGGAAAACCACTGACAGGGAGCCAGTCGCACCTTTGTAGCTTCCACTTGGATGACTCTGGTATGAGAGCATCGTCCAAACATCGCACACGCGGGCAAATATAGCAACCTGCGTGGGATTCCAGACCCAGGAAAATGAATAAGAACAGAGAATGAGTTAAACGCGGGTTTATTTACCTTACAGTAAAAAAAAAAAATTAAATAAACCCGCGTTTAACTCATTCTCTGTTCTTATTCATTTTCCTGGGTCCGGAATCCCACGCGGGTTTATTTACCTTACAGTAAAAAAAAAAAATAATTAAATAAACCCGCGTTTAACTCATTCTCTGTTCTTATTCATTTTCCTGGGTCCGGAATCCCACGCAGGTTGCTATAGTTGCCCGCGTGTGCGATGCTTGGACGATGCTCTCATACCAGAGTCATCCAAGTGAAAGCCACAAAGGTGCGACTGGCTCCGTCAGTGGTTTTCCTTTAGTGTCTTTTTTTGAGTTTTGTCCATCATTTTAACTCAGCTACACCGTGCTGATGAACACCATTTAGTCAGAAACACGTGTCCACGGTTTGCATCTTTCTGCCATTTGCAATTTTTGCATTTTCCACCGTGCAATTTTTTCTTTTTGCGGGCGTTACCCGATAATCAATTATATATATATATATATATATATATATATATATATATATATATATATATATATATATATATATATATATATATATATATATATATATATATATATATATATATATATATATATATATATATATATATATATTTAAAAACTTGCTTTTCTTAGTTGTAATTAAAAGTAAAAAATTATTTCCTTGCCAAAAAAAAAAAGCCAAAAAAAGCAAGCCGTACGCACTTTGTATGATTGTATGCAGATTGTACAAAGTGCGCACGCCTTGCTTTTTTTGGTAGTTTTTACTTTATAGTACAACTTAGAAAAAAGCAAGTTTTTAATTTTTTTAATTTTTCGTTTTCTACTTTGTATTTCTTATTTCTACTTTTTTATTTTTTTTATTTTCTACTTTTTGTTTTTTTTATTTTCTACTTTTTGTTTTTTTTATTTTCTACTTTTTATTCATACTTTAATTAAATCATTATTATACATTAAATTTATATCATACGTCTGCAGATTTCAATTTCCCCCCCCGCACCCTCTACGTGGGAGTATTTGCAAAAGTAACGGTGGAATATTGTATTGTCATCCGACCTTAGTAACTGTGCAAAATTTCATCAATTGCTTGCGTCAGGAAGTGTGTTAAATGTTAAATTTGAACACAAACATTGTGACTACATTGTGAGTTAAAGAAAAGCAAGCAATTAACTTTATTTGGATGGTATTCCAAATTCCATTCTTGATATTTCAATATATAGAAATACATAAAAGATAAAGCAGCATACATTAAAGGGAAGATAATATTAATTTAATAATTTTAGCAAATCCTCATTACAAATTACTAGAAATTCTTATTTTTTTTTTTAAATTTCGTTGGCATTGTCTACTAAAAACCGTATAAAAACAATTGTTTTTGTACCTATAATGAAAACAACTTGAAAATAGAAATGTTAATCGGTACTGACTAAGTAATCCGTCTAGTCAGCGTCAATTAACATATTCATGTCCAATTTGTTAGACTATACAATATTTTCTTAGGCGCTTTAAATTATTTGGTACCCTTTCCCACTTCACATGTAAATTAGTCTGAATTTTTTATGCCAAGCAATAACCTTTACCTTTACAAAACAGTATAAATGACATAATTATTATTCTAAAATGTACAAAAAAAGTCGAAGATTTCAGAGTAACATTTAATAACAAAATGTTGTTCGATACGCTTATCAATATGTTAGTAGCTAATACATACATTGAGACTACTTGGGTTTGTTATAAGACATTCAACATGTTTTTCTAATATCAAAACCATATTGAGTTTGTACTACTCTTTTATCTTTAGTAAAATAAATTTTGTCTGTTAATATGGAACCCTCAATATAAGATAATTTAAACGAATAGAAAACAGAAAAAACAAATTTTTAATCTTTTTTTTTTTGTTACAAAATAGTTATTTATGATACAAGTGTTAAAAATGACTTTTTATTTTGTGAATGAAGTTTGCGAAACGAGCGTAAGCGAGTGGAGCAACTCCACGAACTAAATAGAGTCATTTTTAACACGTGTATCATACAATGTTTTTTCTACAAACACCATTAAAAGAACAATAAAGTTTCTTTAAAAAGATTTCAAATCCTTTTAATGGTTACCTCATAATTCTAGTAGTTTGTAGGATTTATGAAATAAATTAATCAAGTTTGCTCGTTGTTTGACACATGCTTGTCAAATGTGAAAAACTATTGCAATATGATGAGTTCCAATATTAATTATAGTCCAGAAGGAAGCGAATCGATTCCTCAAGAAACTGAAGAAGCAGCTACAAGGGCAACTTTAGATTTGTTGCCCCCAAAATCCAAACAACAATATGAATTAGCGTACAAACGCTTTGTGGAATGGTGCGATCGGAACAATGTTGCAGGCAAGTACAGTGAAAATGTAATGTTGGCCTATTTCGAGCAAAATTCTAAAATTTGGAAGTCTTCGACGCTTTGGGCACATTTTTCAATGATAAAGGCTATGTTAAATGTCAAGAACAATCAAGATATAAGTAAGTTTTATAAACTCATCGCATTTTTAAGCGCAAAGGAGAAGGATATCGTCCAAAAAAAGCAAAAATTTTCACACGCCAAAATATTGATAAGTTTATTGCAGAGGCGTCAGATGGCAAGTATTTGATGTTTAAAGAGCTGCTGTAATGGGTATACTAGGCGCGTGTCGCCGTGTAGAACTTTGTCAAATGAGTTTAAACAATATTGAGGATTTAGGAAATACACTAGTGGTAAACATTCCAGATAGCAAGACTAGAGTTTCAAGAACCTTTACTGTTATTACTGAGACTTATATTGACTTATTCATAAATACTTAGCATTACGTCCAGCTCATGTCAACCACCAACGTCTTTTTATTAAATACACTAGTAACAAATGTACCATTCAACCTGTTGGAATAAATATTTTTGGAAAGATGTCTACAGATATTGCAAAATTTTTGAAATTACCAAATAGTGAACTTTACACCGGGCATTGTTTCCGTCGGACATCCGCCAGCTTGTTAGCAGATTCTGGTGCAAATTTATGTACAATAAAAAGACATGGAGGATGGAAAAGTTCGAGTGTTGCAGAAGGATACTTGGAAGATTCGTTAGAAAACAAAAAAGAGGATTGCTTGTCACATTCTTCCAAATAATTGCCCTTCTTCTAACAATTCAGAAATAGAGCATATTAATAGTATTTCCTCCACTGCTTCAAGTTCAACTTCAACAATTTCTTCTTGTGAAGTAGCTTCCTCACAAGGGATAAATATTACTAATTACTCCAATTGTACAATTAATATAAATATTTCTAAATAACTTGTAATTTTTTGTTAATAAATATATAAATGTCATTATGACAAACGACTTGTCACTTTACTTTTTTGCACTAGTGTTAAAAGTAAATCATGTGATCATTTTTAATGCGAGTTTATATAATATTACATTTTTAATTCAAGTATGCCCTGTAAAAAATTTAGTTTTTAATGTTTGTAGAAAAATAAATTTAATGTTGAAGATAATAATTTTTCTGAAATCTGTCTAAAATATCACATATTATCTCTCGAGAACAAACAATTATGAACAATGTAGTTAACCTACACCATTAAATTCGGTCGATGCTTACACAAACTCGTAAATGGTAGACTCGATTCCCCTCAACTTTCGGAAAAAACATTTTAATATACCGAGTAGATCCCTAAAACCGCGATTACTTTACGCTGCTTTATCATCCGTTGGTTGCTGTTGGTTGATAACAGCTTCTGTTTCGGGTTCAGTGCTGGTAGTATATTAGTTGGTAGCGACCCAGTTTTGAGTTAAATCCATTGGTGTACTGGTGTCGGATTTGTCTTCTTTGGCTTCACGAACGGCTTCAGGTGACCGGCTGGTGCCTGACAAAGTTGAACATGCGCTACTCAACCAACTGCTGGTAAATTCTCTCGCTGGCTGGTGCAAGCAGCGGCTACTGCGGGTTCACACTAAGCTAAGTGGCAGCTACCAATAGCTGATAAATCATCCTAAAGTGACTGCGGCTTTAGAACTTACGATGTATCCTCAATTTCCTTCAGAAATACAAACTCATCGGCAAATTCACCTATGCAGAATGAGTCGCTCCTACAACAAACTTTGTAACAAGCTAATATTTTTACAACTTCATTAGATTTACTTCAAACAAGATTCAAATAACTATTGTTAAATGCATAAATTATGTCACAACCTGTAATTCTTTTTAGTTTTTCGATGTAATTGTTGTTTTTCATTGTACGTTTCTTTTATGTTAAAGTAATTAAGTGAATAAGTAAAGTTAGGGTGAGGATATGCCTAAGATGCCTCGCTGCTCGCTGTGGAGGTATCGATCGTGCTCGCTGCATCGATGTCACCTGTATGTAAAACAATTCTGCTTCTTAAAATGTGATCGCACGTGCTGTGGATGTTAGTAGCATTTCACCCTCGCCAGTTACATCGAGGTCTAGATGTCAACATCAATACATCTGTTTTTTCATCGCTGTAGAAAGGAAGGCATCATTGCAGCTTGCACCTGATTGGTTCACTCAGAGCACTTGTCACATTTCCAGTCACACGCTTCGTCGTATACTGCTTAACCAGCATGGAACACTGAAAAGATAAATCTCTCTGATATGTCCACTCATCTTCAACATCCATCTAGACCGAGACCTCATATCCGTACCCTTATTGTATGCACCTATTATATGTATTAATATTATGTTAATTCACTCTAAATGTAGTATAAGTGGATATTTTAATGCGTACCTCTTCTTTCTATTCTTTATCCCTTCTCTTTTGCGTGTATCCCAAACAGAAATAAACAAGTAGATAAATAAATTTCGTTTCAAAAAACGCTAACAAAAATATGACAATAAAACTCAAGGCCGTCTTGGCCCACCAATTTCATATTTCATTATTTCTTTTAGATCCGTTGGACGTCGCGCCGTTTAAGAAAAAATGTAAATTTTTAGCAAATATTCGTAACTTCTAAACAACTGCAGCTGGAAATGCGCACTTTGACATACTGGTTAATCAAGGCTATCATCGTAAACTGGCCTTTTTGATTTGCTACAACTCTTGATAGAACCCATAGAAGAAAACGTAATTATGCTGTTTTTTTTTTCGGTGCTCCTTATAATAATTCAGTGCAGCTGTCGTGTTTGTTTCCACGTTATTGAGATATCAGAAAAAAATCCTGGAAATCGTCTCAATAATAAAGAAAATATGCCACATTTTTTCCTTGATGCATTAATTTTGCTGGGCAGGGTATATCGTTTGATGTCATTGACATTGTATTGTTATTTATTATGTAAATATAAATTTCCGTTTCAGTACATTCTTTCATCATAACTTCAAACTTGTTAGAAATTTAAATAATATGATAATAATAATATGTACCTAATAAAAATATCTACCCAGAATACGTACGTTAAAATATACAGCAAAAACAATAATTTAAATTGTGGTAACATATACAACATAAATAACCTTTTGAAAGAAGTACATTTGTTTCTTAAAGTCAATGGAAAAACAATATACATAAAATTTCTGTGAATTTAGGGATTAAATGTATTCGTCGTAGGTAGTTATTTTATGTAAATACTGCAATTCACAAATTATCCGAAAATTAACAAAGAAGCAGGGCTGTACCGAAACACTGTGCTTAGTGCACATCTAACTAAGCACTCGAATCACTTTTATGTTCAGAAGCACCGTGCTTAAGACACTTTTTAAAATCGGTGCTTAGTGCTCGAACACTTAAAGAAAGGACCTAATATTTAATAATCCCAAAAAAGTGCTCGAGAGTCTTTAAAAACACGCAAGCCCAATTTTTACTCGTCAAGAACATTCCTTATACTAAAACGATGCAAATTTGTTGTCGAACGTGACGTGTTCTGCACTTACTGACAACTTAAAATCGATTTGATTGGAACTATAACGCAGTCTATTAATTTTAAAACACACAGTTACATCAAAGGTTTACCCACTGCATCACCTATTTCTTCTGTGATTAATTCCAATGGTTTCATTAATAAGGTGAAAAATATCCAGCTGAGAAGAGGTGAAATTTTGATCTCTTTTACGTTTGTTCAGTGTTACTAAATGTTCCAATACTACAGATGTTGGACTACTTTGAGGATCTACTCGAATGAAGCATTCTCAGTCAAGATGTAGTAAAAGCATATCTTCAATTCAATAAACTTTGGATGAAACAAAACTGCTTTCGATTCAACGATAATTTCTTCTAACAACATGAGGGAACAATGTGTGGGTGTGTGGGTGGGTGCGTGAGTGTGCGTGCGGGTGCGTGTGTGTGTGGGCGCGCGGTTCATTTTCCCATCTGGCATTATATAAACATATATATATATGTATATATATATATATATATATATATATATATATATATATATATATATATATATATATATATATATATATATATATATATGATTAAATATGATTTGAAGGAAACAACTACTCAGCGGGCAAATACCCCGACCTGCATTGAATTACACCTTCAAATCATGATAGATCGATAGCCAATATCATTTGTCAATTCCTAACCAGCCATAGATCGATTTCGAACTTATTTGTTCTCTTCAGTATGCCATAGGTTATGGAACAGACAAATGATAGTGGCCAACCTGCTAGTTATATACTAACTATGGTGAAGTGAATAGTGGTGAGAGGTATGAAACTTCTCATATGGTCTGAATGCTACTAACCGACCGACATCCTCGATGTCTCTGTGGCGGATAGCGACTTGCATCACAGCAAGTACCGAGAGCGGCGACCGCCTAGGTGGACTAAACTAATGTGATTAATCACATTAGTTTAGTCCACCTGGGCTAGGGTCGCCGCTCTCGGTACTTGCTGTGATGCAAGTCGCTATCCGCCACAGAGACATCGAGGATGTCGGTCGGTTAGTAGCATTCAGACCATATGAGAAGTTTCATACCTCTCACCAATATATATGTATATATATATATATATATACATATATATATATACATATATATATATATACATATATATATATATATATATATATATATATATATATATATATATATATATATATATATATATATATATATATATATATATATATATATATATATATATATATATATATATATATATATATATATATATATATATATATATATATATATATATATATACAGGGTACAGGGAAGGAGGTAATAAGCAAGTTTAAATACATTACAGTACAAAACAAAAATGCAAAATTGCAAATGGAAGAAGAATGCAAACCGTGGACACGTGTTTCTGACTAATTGGTCTTCATCAGCACGGTGTAGCTGAGTTAAAATAATGGACAAAACTCAAAAAAGACACTAAAGGAAAACCACTGACAGGAAGTCAGTCGCAACTTTGTGGCTTCCACTTGGATGGCTCAATATGGGAGCATCGACCAAGTATCGCACACGCGGGCAACCACCTTGCATTCTTTATGCGGGCATGTACCCATGCATTTGAAAACCTAAATATTAAAAAGTGTGAAAATAGTATGAATAGTGACAGAGGGCCAATCCCATATAGCCCGTTCTATTGGTTAGTGAGTCGCAGTTCACCGAATCGTAACAGTAGTTTAGGTATGAACTGGATACATTGTTAGCCTATGCTAACATGATTAAAACTAACCATATAGTTAGCTTTAATCATCTCCAGATGATGCCAACTTGGTTGACAACACGCACATCGAGTGCAGTATATGGTATTTTGGTGTTTAGTGGAAAACTACGTCAGTGTTACAACATACATTCATACATATGTTTTTTTTATACATTTTTACTATTTGAAATCAATCCTGTACTATCTTAAATCAAAGGTAAAAATAGGTCACATTTTTTGAAAATTCGTATTTCAAAAAAAAAAAAAAAAAAAATTGCATTAAGCTAGTGTGCAACTGATAAAGTGCGACCTTGAAGTTGAGTAAATTTATTGAAATAATACACTTTTGTCATTAATATAGATCATCAAATTAATTAGTTTAAAAGGATAAATCAACAGCAGAGTGTCGGAATGGTTATTTATATAAAGATTAATTAATTGTACTAACTATCTGAAAAATGGCTAATACCTCAATATTTTAAATTAAGTACTAGAGCTGGGCTGATACCGATACTCAATCTGTTGCCAGCCAATACTTTGAAATTTTGAGATATTGGCTGATATCTGAAGAATTCTGATACTTTTATCTGAATAATATCAGCGCGAAGCACCAAGACGACAAATGTTGTACTGTTTTACAGGCAGGTATCCGGGGATTTCCCTGAATGTCTCCGTTATCATTGTGTTATCAATCTGATCTGGGGTGTTTACTTAATTACCTGAATAAAATAAAACAAATACCAATAAATAAATAAATCGGCCTAGCTATAGTAAGTACTAAATTGTGTTCATTTAATTATAAACAATAACTTGTGTAAGAGTGTTGTCTTTAAATATCACTATATGAATAGTAATAGTTTTTTTTTGTTCACATTATTGTGAAAAGAAATTAAAAATATTAGTTCGGTAGCAATTAGCAATGCAACATCATTGTTCCTTGAATAATTTTACTTTTTGATTAATAATAATACGATACGCATCGCATTCCTCATTTTTTTATCACTTAAAATATCTTAGTGA